>VZTU01025557.1:3603-17612 GCA_013400835.1 Zapornia atra | reverse complement strand
AAAAAAAAAAAAATCAAAGATCTTGAAGGTAAATACCCCACCACTACCCCACAAAAACATTTAAAAGCCTACAGAGTTGAAGTAACAACATCATCATTCACTGTCATTTTGGTACACTCATCTCACAGATCCTATCGCTTCTCTCCTACTCTTCTTTGCACTCTCTATTGGTCTTTATGTCAAGATCCCCTCTTTCTTTGCTCTCCCTGAGCCCAAAAGACTATGCAGGCAGGCAGAGAAATTCTGCTGCATACACACCTTTCCATGGGTCACTTCCGAACTACATTAAAAGCTCCACACGCATCTACTTTTCCAATCCAGCATTGTTCCCTTCATCAATACCATTACATCTCTGGCTCAGTCCTCTCCACCGCAGCTTCTCTGCCTGAAGTCAGTTTCTATTTTTAAAACTGTTCTAAAATTATGTAAGTGGTGCTGTAGCAGTATGAAAACAGTATGGGCTTAACACACAACTTCAAGCAGCAGAAAACTGCAAAATGAAAGTAAGAACTGAAAAAAAAAACCCACCTAAAAACCGAAACCTGAATTCTACTTCCTATATTGGGATGCTAATCCTTGTTCTTAGCCAATTTGACAATGCAAAGACACAAGTCTTCTCTTTCTGGCCTGCAAGTAAAAAAGCAAAATGAAGGCAGAGAAAGCATGTTCTGCTTCAAGCTGGGGTGAAGCAAAGTGTCTGGAAGCCGTATTGCAAATGGGTCATTCTCTAAGGCTGTCTTGTTG
This sequence comes from Zapornia atra, assembly GCA_013400835.1. Lineage (NCBI taxonomy): Eukaryota > Metazoa > Chordata > Aves > Gruiformes > Rallidae > Zapornia > Zapornia atra. The sequence goes on along the minus strand of VZTU01025557.1, from coordinate 16,868 downwards.
CCCAAGGCTAGCAGCTTCCCACTCCAGAGGACAGCAAGACCTCCTCCAGCTCCTTCTCTTCCTGCCACTGTGCTGATACCATTTGTCCCAAACTGCCCTACCTGAACTTCAGGCTATTTAGCACAGCCCCATTATGAGTCTTCTTCACACTGTTTTTCTGAAGCTACTGTTCCATTAAAAGCAGAAATTAAAAACAAAGAGTCCAACATGACAAAACCACACACAAAACCCACACAACCCCCCCACAAAACAGCGTTGTGAAACTGATACAACAAACATGTATTTTAGCTACAAGCAGTGAAGTTGTAACATCTAATTCAAGCATTTGATACCACAAACAGAAAGGATTTGAGATAGTCTTTTTCCTTAGTAAGAAATGGGCAATTGCATTGCCTACACAATTGATTTAAGTAGTTGAGAACACAAAGAGTGTAGATTCAGGAAACACATAAGTAGGCTTGTCAATGCAGCATGATACTTTGAATGCTCAGCGTTTTCTTTCCAGAAAGCAGTCTCAGCTCCTAGCTATGCCTGTAGCCCATAGAGAGGGAGTCTCAAAATCTTCTACCCCAGCTACACAAGCTGCCACATTCCAGGCCGCTTCAGTGGCCTATAGCCAGCAGACTATCTCCTCCACAGGTAACACACATGGAGGATGAGGAAGACACGAAAAGACTGAACGGATCTCAATAGAGACACACACTAAGTGAACACCACCAGCTCTACAGACTAACTTGGGCCAAACAGCTTAATCTGGCTGCTCCTCTTTAAAAAAACACACCAAAACCACCAGCAAAGAAAAGCCAGTGAACACAGAGCCAATAGTGAGCACACACTCAACCTGCATGTGCACACAGAACTTTTTCCAGCAAATTCTACAATAGCTTTATTTCCCCTTACCTTTCCCAAAAGGTTATTCCTGGTTCTCTTGGAACTTTCAAATAAATTAGAATTTGTAGGAGTTGACATCAATAAAACTACTTGGCAGGGGGGCAAAGAAAACAAAACCGTGCTTTCAAATTCTTTTCAAAAGTGACACGGTACAAATGAGAGGCAACAAATGGTCACTGTTTTTTTTTACCTGAAAGTTTTATTCCTAGGCATAAATTCCAGAGTTTGGCAGTGAGGAAAAAAAAAAAGAAAAAAGAAAAGCTGCTATAAACCAGCTGCTTGTCTAAACGAAACAGACTGCTGACCCTTTGTCTGGTTTCCAGACAGCATCAAAAGCACCTCTATTATTTGTCATTCTCAAAAGAGGCATCAGGGGCTTGACTAAACATGTAGGCAAAACACTCTTTACTTCTGTAAAGGTGCCCCTTCAAATCACAGATGCTTCCTGTGATATGGCAGTATGGGGAGTTTTGGCTGCCCACACCTTTGCTGGATTTGTGCAGCAGATATATACAATGCTACAGCTTAATTTGAGGGTGTTAAACTTGTTTTAAGAATAAAAGTGTTGAAGAAACGGAACTATATTGCAAGATACCCAGTTCATGCCAACAGAGTCTAGTTTTATATTTCAGCTTGACCAATGGTATGAGCAATACCACCTACATCATATAAAATGCTCATATGCTAAATTCCTGATTTTATTGCCACTTGGAACTATATTATTTCCATAGATCTTGATTAATTCATTACCTTTGCCTACTGTTACACTAACAGCTGATCCCTCTCGACATACATCAGGAAGACAAGGATTAGAAAATTTAAGGGATGTAGAAATGTAGTTGCAGTGCAGATGGCCCCCCAATAGAAAAGCTGTAAAAAACTAGTGACACTGCCTCACAAAGATCCTTGTGCTGCGTAGCTGTGCCTACCACTCTTCCAGGATGAAGGTAGTATTCTGGTATTACAGACTTGCAAGACAGGGTGCACCTGTCAACCAGATAATCTCATTTTCTCCCTTATCCATAAAAGCAGAGCAGCTGCTTTTAAGGTCCCGCCTTATTTACTTGTAGATAGCCATTATCAAGGAGGACAGTACCTCACAACCATTTTTTTTAAAAGCCTTGGAAATGCTAGAACGATCTTAAAAATAAAGTCTTTATATCCCATGTCCAAATGGGGTATTAAGGAAAAACAAATAAAACGCCACCAAGCAAGCAAACCACCATGGACAGAGAACAGGATGGGGTTTGACTTTCTGCATTCACTCATCATTTTAACTTAGTCCAGCAAATACAACTTCTCCTTACATAGGAAAAGTGTTTTCTTTCTGCTCAGCCCCAGAACTTCAAGGCACAAGGTATACTAGTAGCACAAAGCAGCCATTTAAATAAAAAAATATGAATATTGGGTAAGTTTCCATGCCCAGCTGGACACTGTTAGAAGAAAGCACTTCAGTTTTTACTTTTGAATACCAGCAGTAATACTGATCTAAACTTTAGCTGTTTCCCGTGGAACAGTTGCCCTACACAGAATCTCAAAAGGGGCCTTTCCAATCCAGACTCTTAACTCCAGCCTTCCAGGCAAAATCCACTACATTTGGCTTGATCAACTGGAATATAACACAACTGTGAAGAACTGTACCTTTAAGAGCCCGACAAGATCTTGTTGGATCAGGGTTTTGGGAACATTACACAATAGCAATGCATTAGGGCAGAAACTGAATAAATCAGACTTCCCTAAGACTGAGGGCCTCAGAAAGCATCCTGACCACCCCTGATAAAACTTGTCACTGATATTAAAGTCAAGAACAGGAGGAGATCAAGTATGAGTATTTTAACAAACCTGTGATAGAAACAAAGGCAAAAAGCACAAAAAAGCAAATTTTCTCAATGTTGCTTAAAAGACTTCATCTTCTAAAGGAGTACCTCCACACTACATGTAACAGTTTATTCTAATGATGCATTTATAGAGCAAAAAAGGTGCATCTCAGCTGATAACTAGAGATGATTAATTCCTGCTAAAAACAGTGGTGTAAAGAAAATACCCAGGCAGAGCAGGGGTAAAAACTTGAGCATGAGTGTAAAGGAGAAGGTGCTAAACCAAATTTGACACCTCCCTGACTGCACTGCAATCTGAATCCAAGGTAGCAGAGAAGATAAAACATTTTGCAGCACAATAGTGCAAGCATAACACTACATAGAGAAAAATAACTTATCTGAAAAACTGAAGGTTTTCCTTTACCTGAAAAACACTGCTTAATTTTCAGATAAAGGCAATGGTGTCAGAATTTCATTTTCCAGCCACTAACCATGACAAGCACAGGCAGCAAGAAACGAGACAACTCGAAAGGCAGTGAGTGGCATGCTTTATCACAGCATCACAGAATGGTTTGGGTTGGAAGGAATCTCAATAACCATATCTAGTTCCAACCCCTGCAGGGAAACCCTCCACTAGACCAGGTTGAGTAAAGCCCCATCCAACCTGGCCTTGAACACTGCCAGGGAGGAGGCAGCCACAGCCACTCCTGGCAACCTGTGCCAGTGTCTGACCACCCTCAAATCTCACAATCTCACTCTTTCCCAGAAAAGGGTTAGGAAAGAAAACCACTCTAACATATCTTCTCCAGCATTCAGCCCTACTGATGTTTAAAAGTAAGTATATTCGGTAGCCAATTCTAAAATCTCAAGAAATAAATGCAAAAAACCCTCAAAAAATTAATTGAAAAAGGAAAAGGAATGTCAAACATTTTTCCTGTTTCTCAATAACCTCTTATAATAACCTCAATATATATATATTTTAATATACATATACACATGAGTTATAATAACCTCTAATATATAACCTCAATAACTCGTTTCAGAAAGAGGTCGGTTANAAGCAAGTGTAAAGTCTTGCACCTGGGGAGGAATAACCGTCTGTATCAGTACAGGCTGGAGGATGACCTGCTGGAGAAGAGCTCAGTGGAGAAGGACCTGGGGGTCCTGGTTGATGACAGGTTGGCCATGAGCCAGCAGTGTGCCCTGGGGGCTGAGAGAGCCAATGGGATCCTGGGATGCATCGGGAAGAGTGTGGCCAGCAGGTCGAAGGAGGTGATCCTCCTCCTCTACTCTGCCCTGGTCAGGCCCCACCTGGAGTATTGTGTCCAGTTCTGGGCTCCCTGGTATAAAAAAGACAGGGATCTCCTGGAGAGAGTCCAGAGAAGGGCTACGAAGATGATTAAGGGCCTGGAACATCTCCCGTATGAGGACAGGCTGAGTGAGCTGGGACTGTTCAGTCTACAGAAAAGAAGACTAAGGGGGGACCTAATTGGTGTTTATAAATATCTTAAGCATGGGATGCAGGGGGAATTGGCCAGCCCCTTTTCAGTGGTCTGTGGGGACAGGACTAGGGGCAATGGCTGTAAACTGGAGCATAGGAAGTTCCGCACCAACATGCGGAAGAGCTTTTTCACAGTAAGGGTGACAGCACTGGAATAGGCTGCCCAGGGGGGTGGTGGAGTCTCCTTCTCTGGAGATATTCAAGACTCATCTGGATGCCTATCTGTGCAATAAGAGATAGGAAGCCTGCTTAGGCGGGGGGTTGGACCCAATGATCTTCCGAGGTCCCTTCCAACCCCTATGATTCTGTGATCTGTACCTCAAAACAGGAAAATCCAGAACACTCTGCTTGCCTTCTCTTCAATTTCAAAACACTTCAATCTGGGGAGCTTCCCCATTAGCCTGAGCTGTAGTTCATCCACTACAAGGATGTGAGAAACCTTTCAGCAGTGAATTATTTTTCTTTATCAGAGACAGGAAAGGATCTTTACATTTAGTCATTCCCTGCTACAAGGACACTGCAATTAATCCTGCACTAGGCTACCCAGAGAGAGAGGTCTTCACAGCAATACACAACTGTACAAACTGCCACCATGACTGTGGAGCTATCAGCAAGAATCCTTCCCTAGTACCTCATGTCCTTTCCTTTACATAGAGAAGAAAGGTGACCACAAACAAACTGGAACAGTAGGAGGGCTGAACATATGGGACATACAGATGGAATGGAATTTAACAATCCAAACACAGTATCACATACTTAAGCACTAAGAAAATATCTGCTGTGAGCTGGAATTGTAGGCATCAGTCTGCAAGCTAGCAAATTGATGGCATATGCAGAAAGGGAAAGTAAGATCTTGTGACATTTAATAAGACATTCTCAGACAGAATCTAATTGCTTTCTATAAGTTTCCCTCAATCTCCTATCTCTTCAAAGGTCTAAAATGTCCAGAACCACTAGTATGGCCCTAGCCCGCTAAATGACTGCTGGCTCTTCTTTCAAATGTCACATCAACACCAGCAGCATCCAACTGTATGAGTTACAGCATGCATTATAAGTCTTGTTGAAACCCTGCTGTGCTGCATCAGTACTCAGCAATGAAACTGGGTTCTCAGGGCATGGACCCATAACAGTATGTAAGAGGGCCTGTTGGCATAAAACTGCAGGTTCATCAGCTATACTTGAAACTAAACGATGCTAGGGAGGACAAAGCATTCCAGTGAGTATACCCTTAAACGCAAACACACAGAAGTATACACACCTAACTCTCTAGGGTGTCAGATTTTTTTTCAACAGCTCCCTGTGTGACTGTTTAACTTTGGTCTTCCTGGTAGGTCACGTGGCTTGCCTCATACAAACGACAGGTGTAGGGTTTTTAAGGATCAGGCCTATAACTGCTTTGCCCCAAAGTCACTCTCACCAATACTCTTTCGTTTGAACCTTCATTCAACCATCTGTGGTCAGTCCTTCCCACTTGCCCTGAAAGCTGATTTAGTAGTATTCCTCACCTCGTGCACCATTTAGATGCATCTCCATAAAAATCACAACTTAATTCCATGACATTTGGTGCAGCGCTGACCCTATTCACACAGAAGGCATGAAAGGAGCCCAGTGTAGTGTGCCTGCGTTCCCAGCACCGCCGCGCTATTCTGGCTGCACTCACATGACCTCTGCTCCGTTTCTGTCGCTGCCAAATGGGCAGAGAACAAACAAGTGCAGGGTGGCGCGTCAGATCCCCTCTCTCAATGCATCGAATCAAACAATTACACTCCACAGCAGTTGCCCTGAGGGCATTGAAAAGAGAGAGAAAGGGTAGCAGTGTGCATGAAGACCAAGAGACATCACCAATAGTTTTTCATCTTTCCTTCAGTTAATACAGTAGTTAGCACCACCAGCTCTTACCTCAAGCAGAGCACAAGGAAAAGCTACATGCACACTGAAGTGTTAGACCCCAAAGTAAGGAAAAGGGTTGCTTCCATGCCCTGCCATTACAGTCAATATATATGATGTTTATATAACAGTGCAGGACAACAAATCTATCCCATAGCTTTCTACACTGTCAGTGTAGTCTATCACCGACTTGTTCAGTGCTCCTACTCTTGCCTCTCCTACACAACTCCTGATGAGATGCAGATCTCTGAGGATGTGCTACAGGAACTTTGAAAAATGAGCCCCTGCACTCTCAACCAACATAATCACATATAGGCACAAACAAAGAGCTTCTGATCAGCCATGAGGCCGTGTGGAGGCTGGAGCTGTGAAAGAAGCAGCAGAAGGAGAAAGCCCACACTCTACAATGTTTCCAGTGACTAAGAGAGATTGGTTTTGGCTGCTGGCTGAGCCAACTGTCTGTCCCCATAAGACACTACATCTATTACCAATCTAGAAGTATATAATAGAACTGAAAAAAGTGTTAATAAAATTATTTTTAACGTTGGAAGAAATTAGGAATGGTTAGTTCTCCAGGTGGCAGATGCACAAGATTTGAGATACATACTAAACTAAGGCATGAGTCTCTCCAATTTCCCTTTTTACTTTAACGGTAGCTGAGAACTACTGGAACATTTTGAAAATTCTCCCCCTAAGTATTGTAACGTCCACAGTACTTGACTTCAGAGAACCAATTTATTACCATATGTGTAGTTGAACTGAGAAGTGGAAAAAACCCATAATGCTAAACCATTAAGCTTTCCTAATTCAGATGCCATTCACATCAGAGAATCAGGAGGCTAAAAATAGTACCACTGTATTTGAAGCCACCTGCTGCATCTCCTCTTCAAAAATAATTATCTTAGAAAGCCAAATTTTAATGAGAATACCTACCAGCCTTACCGGATCTTCTGCTTTGTCACTTCAAAAAGCAATCAGTTTTGCAAGTGAAATTGTTTCGCCTCTCCACCTGAGAATACCTGCTTGTATTTTTGCATTCTCACAGAGTGCATCAGTTCCATTTATTTTTTTCAAGTGGTTATCCCCCTTGCAAAATTAAGGCATCTTACAGATCACAATTTTGCTGGAGAAAAAAGGAGATACCACATACAGAGATTCCCTTTTTTTATCGGTTCGGGGATTCTCTCAGTTCTTGGCTCCCAGTAAATACAAAATTAATTTGATCTAGTTTGAGTCATAAGACAATACTCATATGTGCTTAAATACATCAATTTCTTTCTTAACAACTTCATTGATCAGTGTAACACATACTTAAACAGTAGGCACTCTTCCTGCTTCTGCCATATCAATCACCAATAACTGTGGGAGCAAAACCAAAGACCATAAACTCATCAATAGTGTGTCCTCTACACTAGAGAAACCAACAAAGAGAAAAGGATTTTTTTGCTACTTCACTGTATTGCTATTTCAACCCTTCCATAAACCAGGACTGAAAACACCGGAAGCCCGCAAAGTAAAGACAACAGCTACTCTATAGGTCAATCTCAACTGAGAGAAGCAATACAATTAAGTGCTCAGTTTAACTTTCTACTTATTTCACTCTTCCAAATCCTATCACCAAGGTCTGAGTAATCCAGACAACCCACTACTCCCAATATATACAAGAAAGGCAACAATACTATGATAAAATTATCACAAATAAATGTATATACATATAGACTGACCACATGCACTCCTCTGTGATACAGTCGTCTAGGTCAATGAGAGATTTTACTACCTGCAAAATCAGAACTTCAGTTCATTCTTGTAGGAATAGAATTTTCCATATTGATCAGAATATTTCTTGGACTTTAAAAGACAAAATACAATCAGACACTAATAAAAAAATACTTCCTAGATCTCAGACTCTACTCCCCTTCCCTTCTTTCCTTTATTTTCTTTAGAGTGTGTAGGTCTGAGTCCCTCCTAATATTTACACAGCAGTTACAAATTGGGATTATTCTTCCCTTGTTCAGGAACCTTGAGAATTGCTCATCTAAAGAAGTCCCCTTGGAATTACACTAAACTACTGCTATTCTTAGCACATGTAACGCACAGCCATGGTAAGCTGCATGATAAGCATCCAGGTAAGTTTTCATTAGAAAAATACCTCATTTTGTAACGAAACTCAACATACCACCCTGCAAAACCAAATTAAAAATACCACTGACAAATATAGTATCTGTTTGTAAAATCTGACGAGGTGAGCTGTGCTCAATGAGTGACTGCTACACTGAGCAAGACCCTGAGCTAGGCTGTGTTCATCAAGAAATGACGTGCTTCGTTTTTCCACATCCACAGTAAGACTGTGAACCTGTGAGCCGTGATGCTGCTGCTCAAGACCAACATGCTTTGCTGTAAGTCCTGCACAACATCTGCCAGTTCCAAAGCAGTATCTTGGATACCCTTTGCTTTCTGAGATTGCTCATTTTAGTGCTCTGTATAAGCAACCAGTGCCTCTTGACTTCATATGCAGTCCAATCCATCTCACGATTTAGAAATAATACATTAGTTAAATCTTTTTTTTTTAAAGTGAATCCTTGGTGTGCCTCAAGTTTTGCTTTTAGACTTTCATCCTGAATTTTCACATTAGAAGCTTTTGTTCATTATTAAAAGAATAAAAATCCAGCAACACCATTTTGCTATCAAACCTGACACAGTCTAACCAGTAGTCCCCCATGTATACCTTCCATGCCTTTTAGAAAGGGCGCCAAGAAATACCTTATAACCAAACTATATATATATTATCGTTCAAATTTAGAACAAAATATATTTTTAATGAGGCTACAGCTACTCCTTTAGCCTAGAAAAAACTCTGTATGGAAGTAAATTTTTTTCGCCCTGAGAGCCAACGTCAACTGACTCCTTCGACTGGAAAAAAGTGCCAACAAAATGCTTATGCAAAGCAACCTCACCTCCCCATCACCTCTCCATTTACACAAGAGCAAGAGTTTTGGCAGAAGCACACGTCCAAGCTCAAAGTCACCAGTTTTTACACAAGAAAAATTACCCCTGATCCATTGTTCATTGGCTACTCTTTGAACAAGTCACGTCACACAGCACAGAAACTCATTTCCACTGACATTTCCTAGCAATTGCTCAATTCCATTCCACAAAAGGAAGGTTGCAACTTGGACAATAATAAGGATCAAGAAGTGTTTATTGACTTTGCAAGGGGAATTCTTCACTCAACAATTACAGACAGAGCACAGTACATCCTTACATCAAATTACAAATCACAAAGTGAAGGGCACACTTCAATAAAACTGTATAGTACGGGGTTTTTTAATCCCATAGATTTTCCACAAAGAGGGATTAGGAGCAATAGATTGGTGCCGTTATAGAGGGGGGGAGAGCGGGGAGAAGAGCTTGTGGTAATGAGATCTTTTACTACGTTTTACAAGTCATAGAAAAATGCCTAACAAGCATAATATTTCTTCCAGTTACTTCACACCTAACATTTAATATATATTTCATTATATGTACACCATTTATTAATTGCGGTGATAGAATAAAGCACTCTGACAAGCCCTCTTATAAAGTTACAGCTAAGGTGCTGGTAAAACTGATGTGAAAGATAAAACCATTGTAAGGCAAGGAGTACAGTATCTAATCAATTTATGTCTGGCTGAATGCAGAACAGAGCTACAATTAAATCTATTTCATATTCCCATGTTCCATTTAATATTTTAGAATGCTTTACCCAATATTCAAAAGTATTATCTAGTGGTATTAATTTGTAATCTATTTCGTTATTAAAATGTTATCTACCAAATTCAGCTAATTGGGGATTAGGCCAGTAAATTGTAAACATGTTTTCCTTCAAAATAAGAGTAGCAAAAGCAACTTGAGCACTTGCAACATGTTTAAACAACATGAGAAAAAATAATCTTCCAGCTATTACTAACAACTTCTGTAAATCCTAAGTAGAGAAATTATGTAACAGAAAAGAGCACAGTTGGTTCTGTTGGGTTTGATTTCTTTTTATGGTCAGTTAGAGAACCATCCATAACCAGGGCTGTAGCTTCTTCTGTTTAAGCACTGATGGTTCCAAACATTTGTTTTAATTTCCACTGTGCTATGAAACATAAAAGATGCCAACTGCATAAGAACAAGAGACTGCTGTTGAAATTCCAGGGGAGCTGTAGGAACTGTGGCCATCCATACTTGTATTCTGAGCACAGGCTACTTCACTTCACACACAATCCAGGAGCTCCTTTCAGCTCTGGGTTGTGTATCATGAGCTACTTCAGTCCCCAAGTCCTGAGCTTGTGGGGAAATGGCTGTTTTTAGAGAAGGGCTCTGAAGTTTCTCCGATTTAGATACTCTCAGGCATTTAATCAAGAGAGGGTTGGTTAGCAAAATATGTTTTGTTTAGATGTACAGATAAGGATTCTTTATCTAAGACCATCCAACACATTACAAAGCAAGAGCTATTTGGTTTTACGTACCCAAAGATGCATTCAGTTACACTGCAACTTCTGTATCACACTTATACTGTATGTATTTAATAAGTGCAAGAAATTACATACATACTGTTTAAACCCTTACTATGTCAAAGGAACCTGAAACAACTTTGGAAGATAAAATCACCAAAGATAGGATTTCAACATATGGAAACTGTTGCATGCTTAGCACAATTGAATATTGGCAGCTATATTTGCCTTGGGGCTGACCTACAAGGTACCTGTTTTATTCAACTTTCACTGACCTTACAAATAAAGCACAACTGCAGAAACATAAAAACTTTTTTTTTTTAAACAGTAGTAAGACAAACCAGGATCTTTTATTAATGTTTCCTATGGTTGTGAACTTTTATTGACATACTAGACTGTTTATCCACGTAGTGTTAATAATCCACTGATTAAAGGTCTCTCAAACTCCACAGACACAATAGACCATGACAGCTTAATGACCTGCTTATTATAATCTGGTGTAAAACACTTCTATAAATTAACTTTTTCTCATTCCAAGAGAATTTCAAATTTATAAAGAAGTTTAGAAACAAGACCAAAAGACCTGAAGCTATGTATTAGATGACAAACTGAAAGAACAGATGACAGCATCACCACCACTAAGTCAATGAGAGGCACGACCTTCAGTATACATTGCAAATTGATTATCAAGAGTACCTGGGAAGTAGTAGCCCACAGTGGCTGCTGGCTGACCAGGCAACAAGACAGCAGCTATACCACCAGAGTTCTCACCATGGTTTTTCCACAGTTCAAGACCTCACACAGGTCACATCCTTTCTGTGACTCAGGTTTTCCTATCATTGTCTTGTTTCTTGGTGAAACACTGGTTTCTTACTGTTCAATTAAATGACACTGGATTTGAATGTTTTGACAGATTATTGTAGGTTCTCTTCCACTTTAATGTACTGAACATACAAGAAAAAAAAACAGCACATGAAAAAGCATTTAACAAAGGTTTCATTTTAGCAACACTGCTGACATTCAGTTTTAGCCATACACTATTACAATAGGTTAAGAATCCACTGTTTGATAGATCTTAAGTCTACAAGACAATACTGAAAAAGGAAAAACAGAGATAAATGCAGCTGTAATGGAGTAGCACTGTTGTCATATGATAAAAAGACCTAGGAAAAATCCAGATGCCTGGATTTTAAATGCCACTAGAAAATAACCTTAGCAGCAGCCTTACCAACCATTCACACCTGACAATTTCATTGGCACAAGAACATTAAAGGATGTTTTGATATCATTTAGTCACAGCAGACAGCTATACTTTAAAAGATGCAATTACCTTGTCTGAGAAGCCAGACATGTTTGTGGTGGTTTTTTCCTTAATAAAAGCTCGAGAGTCAAAGGACAAAGAAAAACAAGGCAATGAAAAAAGCAGGATAGAGGGAGTTCATGTGAGGAGTTCCTTTTCTCCTTGCCTGTCCTAATTAAAGTGCATTTGGGAACAACATAATTAAGTCTAATCCTAAAAGGGCAAGGTCACTAAGCTTGTTTGCTAAAAGCTGCATGTCCCTGACCTTGCCTGAGTAATCTGAAGTGCTGCCTAGACCAAGAACTGCCCCTTGCGATATTTTTGCCACCCTCGGACATCACAAATAAAAATCTGGGAACTCCAAAGCTGGTAAGAGCTGAGATCACAGATAGAACCCAGACAAGTCAATGAAAAGATACCCACAACAATGTGAAAACAAAAGAAAGGAAACCCCAAGAAACATGCACAAGCTCCTGTTAACATTTCTCTCTGTGGCAGTACTAGCTACCCATTGTCTTGTCTGTTCCTCATCTGTTTTTCATGTCCACTCAGCTCTCTCCACTCTCTTCTCCACTCAGAAGTGGAGAAATTCTACCATGAAATGAGGCTTGAAAAGAACTCCCTGTCCTGGGACAGCAGGTTTCTTCTTTTTCATTTCCACTGCAAATTACATTCACTGCATCAGATTATTTTAAAAACACACACATAAAAAAATAAACAAACAAGAACACAGAGTTGTTCCAACATGCCAATAAGTAGCAACTAGCTTTCCTTGCCTCCTCTAGATGAACAAAGAAAAAATTACTGAGCATCCCATACCCTGTAACATGACATCCTATGAATTTAGTGTTTGGTGACAACATTGTTTAATGTTCTCTGATAATGTTATTAGAGATTAGGTCTTTAAAATGTTATCTCCCTACAGTCTTCCATACGAATTATCAACTTTAAACAGCGACTAATAATTTCACATCATTTTAACTAAGTATTTGCCACACGGTCCCAATGGTTACTGTGTTTAAAAAATAATTTCAAATTAGAATGTTATTGGTGTCTATTTTGAGGTTGGTTTTTTTTGTTTCGGTAGGTTTTGGTTTATTTATTAAAGTTACATTTACAAATAGAAGGACTCTTAGAAAATACTACTTTCCCTTCCAAAACATTGACACCACTCATCCAAATAATTTTTATGGCTTCCAATAGATTGTCAGCAATCAGAAGAAATTAAATTTCATATAAAAATTGGCAAAGAAGTTAAAGCGTATTAGATATATGAAATAACACTCAATTTTTAAAAGCTTGAGAGCTTCAGAATGTAGTGTCTCCTTAAATGTTTTTACTTTTATTTTGCAGACCTTTAAAGCATTTTTTGGGAATCAGCTGGGGGGGCGGAG
>VZTU01025554.1:0-15305 GCA_013400835.1 Zapornia atra | reverse complement strand
CCCCAGCAAACCTGCTGTGGCATGGATCTCTTGCTCATCTCTGTGTCTCTGTCTCTCTCCATGGGCTGCAAGTGCTGGCAGGGGCTTGCTCCAGCGCAGGTCACAGGTTCTCCTGTGTGTCTCCATCTGCTCCAGCGTGGGGCCTCTCCATGGGCTGCATGTGGGGTCTGTCCTTTTCCATGGGCTGTGGGGGGACACCCGCTCCACCATGGGTTTCTCTACGGGCTGCAGGGGCATCATTCTCTCTGGCACCTCGGGTACCTCCCCCCATCCCTCGCCTTCACTGGCCTTGGTGCTTGGACATTTTCTTACGTCTTCTCACTCCCTTCTCTGGTGGCAAAAAGCGGCTGCTTGTGGTTTTTTCTTCTCAATGTGATTCCCAGAGGCACTGTGACCGTTGCTGATGGGCTCAGCCTTGGTCAGAAACAACTCTGGCGTTGAGCTGGCTGGTGTTTGCTCTGTGGGGCCTGCAGAAGGCTTCCGTCTGCTGCTTGCAGAAGCCACCCCAGCAGACCCCCTTCTCCACCAGAACCCAGCCATGCAAAACTACAACAGGAACTGAAAAATACTCAGTATATGAAAGAAAAAATATAAAGCATTACTTCCACCCACGATCAATTTAAATGTTTTAAAATATTTTCAATATCTGTTTCCCACTCAAATATGGAATGAGGATGATGACAACTAGATCTTTGTGAGTTATTGGACTTTCTTTTACAATACAGCTGCATTTTCTACAAGCTGTAAAACCAATACACTTTAGACTTTATTTCCAAGTATTACTCCGTATATTACTCCATCTTATGGAGAAGATAGGCAGTATGCTGTTTAGTCCTAGCTTCTATCTAGTGAGATATGACAGGACAAGAGGAAATGGCATCAAGATATGCCTGGGGAGGTTTAGATGGGACATTAGGAAAAAATTCTTCACCAAGAGGGTTGTAGGGCATTGGAAGTGGCTGCTCAGGAAGTCTCCATCACTGAAGGTATTTAAAAGATGTGCTGGGGCACATGGTTTAGTGGTGGTTGGCACGTTAGAGTGATGATTGGACATGATGATCTGAAGGGTCCCTTCCAACCAAGACCATTCTATGGTTCTTTACCTACACTTTACTTGTATATAGTAAAAGCTGGTTTACATGTTGGTGGAGAAACTGAATGTTTATCATAATGACTGAAAAATAACTGGGTGGATATAAAACAAGGATATGAAAAAATATAAGACAAGGGGAAATTGCACAAAGCTGCACCAGGACAGGTTCAGATTAGATGTTAGGAAACTATTTTTTACTGAAGGAGTTGTCAGGGCCTAGACCAGGCTGCCCAGGGTGGACGTTGAGTCACCATCTCTGGATGTGTTTAAAAAAAGGGTAGATGGTTTAGCACTGGAGGGGGATGGTTGGACTCAGTGATCTTAAAGGTCCTAGTGATTCTGTGAAAGAAACACTTTTATAAATTAAATGTTAAATTAATGTGCTTAAATGATTCTGCACTGATATCCTGAAGTGCTGAAACTAGCTGAAGTTTGTGAGGAAAAACGTTAACTAAATCTATGAGCTAGATCTTCATTGCATTGAATTATTATGATAATTTGATACCAAAGAAATCAAAACGTTAATTGTATGTATCAGATCTTTGGGCAGGCATGACAATAGGCCAAATAGAGTTGGAAGAACAAAAGAAAAGTATATTTAGCATGTAAACTTAGATAAGTACTGTGGTTTAACCCCAGACAGTAAGTAAGCACAACACATTCCTCACCCCTATTCCTGTCAGTGGGATGGGTAGGAGAATAGAAAAAACACTCCTGGGTTGAGATAAAGATGGTTGAATAGTGTAACAAAGGCAGATGGTGATGATGATAATGACAACGATGATGACGACAGACTAGGAAAATCAGAGGATGACAACTATGACAGTGATGATGGCAACAGCAAATGGACAAATGCAATTGCTCGCCACCTGTGGTGATCCTGTCTCCCAGCTAGCTTCCCCAGTTATATCTGGAGCATGTTGTTAAATGGCAGAGCATGTCTCTTTGGCCAGTCTGGCTCAGCTGCCCTGGCTGTGCCCTCCCAGCTTCTTGTGAATCTAGCAGAGCGTAGGAAGCTGAAAAGTCCTTGATTTAGGGTAGACAGTACAACTACCTAGCACCTACTAAATCCGTCAGTGTGTTATCAACATTATTCTCATACTAAATCCAAACCACAGCACTATACCAGCTACAAAACAGAAAATTAACTTTATACTGGCTGAAACCAGGACAATAAGGAGCAGGGAGATTCAGACATCTGCAAATGACGATTTATGTATTTTACTGTTTATTTATCATACCTTTTGTAGCAAGGTGTCTGCTCTGCATCTCGATGTGAATGTTGAGATTTTGATACATGGAAATCTTTTTGATTCTTGATATTGACAGCCTTTTGACATATCAGCTAAATGTGGCTTAGATAATTGTGTAAAACTTGATCACTGAAAAGTTTCCCAGATGGAACTGGATGTGAGATGTACTGGCAAAGACTTTGCACTGTGGAGACAAGCATTGAAGAGTATGACCAGAGGCAAAAATTCCACACTAAAGAGGCTTCTATATGCATGCTGTTCACAGCGTCTGGGTTGGATCAGCATTCAAGAAAGAAACATCTTTTGGGGCAAGGTCTTTTCCTTTTAATCTAAGTTAAAACAGCTAGAGGAAATAATTTCTTAATAGGCTTCCATGTAATAGATACTGGATATGCTTCACTGTGTTGCTAAGAAGATGGTATTGCTGATCAGCAGGTTTAAATCATGGCAACTGGTTGATGTAACAGACAAGGCTGACCAG
Source organism: Zapornia atra (assembly GCA_013400835.1). Classification (NCBI taxonomy): domain Eukaryota; kingdom Metazoa; phylum Chordata; class Aves; order Gruiformes; family Rallidae; genus Zapornia; species Zapornia atra. Next base: position 12,478 of record VZTU01025554.1, on the reverse strand, counting down.
AGCTACTTCATACAAAGTTTGTGGTGAGAGGACTGTCCTATATGGCTTCGAAGCTCCATAGACAAAAAGCCCCATGAGAATCTCCATCATAATTTTATAGTTGAAAAAGGCAGATTACCTTCTTTCAGGTGTGTCCCTCGTCATTTATTCAGAAAACAAAACCAAAACACTCTGTGATAGCAGAACTAGCCATACACCCTAGACTTCCCTCTTACCTCTTACCAAACTCTAATTCCACTTACTTAACTTGATGTTTATTTCTCTTTTTTTGTTTGTTTGTTTTAAGAATTTAATGAGGATTTGTTTTCAAAGAACAGTGCTGCAAAAGGAAGCAGGTTATCTGTGTTGAGAGTCACGTGGATAAAGTTACAGCGATTTGCCCAAAGCCACAAAATCTGTCTCAGGCATGAGGAGGAACTGAGTTCCAGGCCTTTTTTTTGTCTGGCACTAAGTTAAGATGCCACATTTCTCAGGTCCAAGTCACTTTTCCATACTTCACAGGCCACATTTATGCCCACTGGTGAGCTCCTCTGGGCTACAAGTATCTGAAGAAAAGCAGAGACAGTTAGTGTGAGTTGGGAAGGACAGCAGGCTGAGGTGGCATAAAGCTGGAAGTAGCAGGGCTATGTGTGCTCCTGGTGTGATTGCTCCATCCTTCAGGGGCTGCTGGAGGAGTCATTGCTGTTTTCCCTGGGGTACCACTGACCATACCTCTGCTCCGTGTAAATGTACTAGCACTGAGCAACAGCATCCAGTGACCCATGAAATGTAAAGTTGCAATGCAAGAGGAAATTACTCTGATTCCAGTGAAGCTCAGAGGCAGTTCGCTTTGCTCTGGTTTCACTGGATTCAGCACCAGTGATTGGAGTTTCCAGTCAGTTCTAGGGATAGGCTTGTTTCCAGGTTACCAACTCACCTCAGGACACACTCCTGTATCTGGAAGTAATATAGGAAAAAATAGGTGGTGGAAATTTTGGTTGTGCTGACACTGCCAATTTAACCCTTTTCATTAGTCCAAGATACCACCTTTTTCCTTTTCCTGAAACAAGAAATAGCTGAATTAGTAGGTGCTGTTCCCATATGCTAATGTTTCCTGAGGACGAGATAAATATCTTTTTCTATTCTCAGTAGTTTTCACTAAGAATTTGCACAGATAAAGCTACTAAGTGGAAGAGCAATGAATATGAAAACTCCATGACTGCACTGCGTGGTGTTGAGAAATGGTGATGCAGAATTACACAATGGAAAGGAACAGCAATAACAAGGAGAAGGCAGCAATACTGCCACTATGTGGGTGATGAGAGGTGAACTTCTCCCCATCTGCCTGTAGCAAAAAATACAAGTCTTAAAAAAAAGGTAAAAACCCCCAAAACAAAACAAAGAAAAAACAAACAAAAAAAAAAACCAAGAAAAAGATAACTTGCACCTTTAATACTTAATAGACTCTAAAGTAATAGCTGGTTTTTGATGTGTCCTTTTCACTGCATGACATGTCCCTTTCACTACATGAGATTACCGCCTAGAACTTGAAACAGACAGAATAACAAATGTTTGATCCAACTGTTCTGAGTTTTCCTGTTCCCAGGCTATCTGCTAAGAAAGCATATGTGTAGCAGAAAAAGACCCTATTACTGCCCTTACACAGGGAAAGTGTCAGGTTGGACTGAAGTGTTATTAGATGCCAGAGAAATCACACAGGAAAGTGCTAGTATGAGCTACCAATGCCATGGGAAGAGGATGTAGCAATATTCACCCGTCATTTCATTCCAGAGGACTCACCAAGATCTGAAAGGATACCAGAAGCCAGGATGCAATAAACTACACATAGAACTAATAGGGTGCTCTTGGGTCTGTGACTTTTTTTTGGAAGGGACCACAAACGCCCCTGCCATGGGCGGGGACATCCTGCACTAGACCAGGTTGCCTGAAGCACCATCCAACCTGGCCATCTAATTGGATCAACCTTCTCTAATGTGGGTGCCATGAAAAGGGCAAATCCTTTCTCCTCTTGTTCCACTCCTGCAGGCTGGATGACAAGATTTGGTTGTCTGATGAGGTGTGAGACTGATTTTATCTTCTTCCTCATCCATTCCTTAACCTTGTTGAGACAAAAGCTGTAAAGACTGCAAAGCATAGTGTGGAGTTTTGTCGAAACTACAATTCCCAGCAGAATTAAGGTGAAAGTATATTTAAACTCCCCACTCAGGAACTTTAGTATTTACAGCTATCTGATTAGAAGAACATTTTACCAAGTGTTACAAATATTATGGGAGAGCTCCATCAATGGCAGATGGCTGCTAGAGTTAGTAAATAATTACTTTATTTGAACGTGAATCTTAAATAGCAGCATTAAAAGGTTTGAGACTGTTTTAGTTCCCTTATTTGGTCCTGTGGTTCTTTGCCTTCCTGACCAAACTGTCTGCTGGGCCTAATACATGAGGTGTCTGGATTTGCAGCAGTTCATGGTATGAGCTGCATTTATGGCTGATGTTTTATTTCTAGGCAGATATTCAGAGGACTGGCACTTTCTGAATGCCAGGGAGAGGAATTCTTCCCTTTCCACCACACTGTATTTCTCATGCTACTCATCCCTCCTGCCTTTTGAGGTCTGACATCTTTACTGCTAATAGGGGTTGCAGAGGGTAATTTTCAAAGCCGGTCCATATTAGTATGGCTGTTGGCAGAGATGATCAGACCGCTCCTGTGAAATTAATACAATACTCCTTAGCCCACTGACTGATAAACCTCTGGTGCTAGGAGAAGAGTTGAGATCTGTAAGAGAAATCCAGTAAGTTGATGGTTACCATCAAGTGCCTTGGATATTGTCAGTCTACACAATTATCTCGATAAATCTTGTACTGCATTTTTGCAGTATGGTACCACAGGCCTTCTGAATACTCTCATCATATCCTGACAATTAAGTTACCTGAGTGCAGTATTAATAAGGAGTCATGATACTCTGTAAAAGGCACAGATTGACAGTTCTTTCAGGTATGCCTCAGTAATTTCCTATAGTCTGGAAATGAACACTGAGTATGAACTGGCTCCAGATAGTAATGCATTGCTTAATCTAATTTCTTTGACTGCTTTAGCTTCATTGCCTGCCTGCCACTATTGCTGTGGATTCTTGCATGGGAGTACCAAATTCAGTTAACCCTTTTCTTATTTGAAGCAAACCTGGATTTTCTCTTTTACCTTTATATTAATTTTATTCACAAGAAACAAAGTTGTAAAGTACGTATTGCGGTAGCCTTGCCTTCTCTCCCCCATTCTCTGAGTTATTCCTAACTGCATTTGGTTTTGAGCAGAAATTACCTATTTTCTCAATCAGCTTGTTTTCCTGAGATGAAGTTTACTCTGTCCTGACAAATGAAGGGATACTAGCTGCCCATTTGGGCATGAACTAACCCATTGAAGCATTTATCTAAGCGTAGGTTGTTGAGATGCCACTGTCCATGCCACACTGGCAGCTGATGCCCCTTGCTCTCCCTGGCCAGCACAGGGCTCTCCTGAGCCCAGGGTAAGCTGATTCAGGCAGGTGTGCCAGGCAGAAACTTGTCTTGCCTAGGGTGTTATGGCAGGGTTAGAAAAGTGCCAGCACGAGCACAAGGAAAGGGGAATACTTTCATAAAATGTGGTGAATAGAAGCTATTTGTACTTTTCCAGTGAAAGTCCATTGGTCATTTATTTGACAAGTTTGATAAATTGGTAAGACTTGTTAAGTTGTGTAACTATTAGGGCAACTTAGAATTACATATAAAGGAAAACAGAAAGATTACACCTACTTCTGCCTTCAGAAGAGTTAGCTTTCATGCTATATTAAGTTATTCTTTCATGTATGCTAGTTTTTCCCAAGAAGTAATTTTTTGCTCCCTTTCATCAAGACAGTGCAAAAAAAATTTGCATAAACTGGTAGCAAAGATCAAATGAATAAATAATTTTCTTAAGTATTTTAGTGGATAGCCATTGTTACATTTAAGAGGTATTTTGTTTTATTTTTAAATTTTGCCTAATGTCCCAGGTGTTAGTTTTGTATAAATATATGGTATGAGTTCTGAGGGGAATGTATTGTCTGGTTAGAAATTAGGAGAAATTTCTTCCAGAAAGAGCAGTCAGGCATTGGAACAGGTTGCCCAGGGGAGTGGTGGAGTCACCATCCCTCAGAGTGTTCAAGGAAAGATTGGATGAGGTACTTAGGGACATGATTTAGTTAGTAATATTGGTGGTAGGGGGATGGTTGGACTAGACGATCTTGGAGGTCTTTTCCAGCCTTAATGATACAGTGATTCTGTGATTCTGCCTGTGCTGTGTTTCAAAATTAAAAATACAGTTTGCCAATTACATACAGTACTAAAGGCATTTTGGCAGACAGGATATTCAAATCCTAAGGACTGGCTGGACAGTGACTGGTAGATAAATTCGTTCTTTGCTAATTAGTGTTTTAAAGGCCTGTAATTACAGAACACCAATTTAACGTGATATTTGCAGAAGATACCTTAGCTACTATTGTAAAGTGGGAGAAATTTTATGTTGTTCATTTTATGCTCTGTCCCTACAGCAAGAAATACTTGTGTGTCTGTCTACCTGTATTGCTGGTGGGAGGGTTGAGTGGGAAAGCATGTTTCATTAGCTATGATAGAATCATAAATTATGCTCAGTTGGGAGGGTGCTGCAAGGATCATCAAGTCCAACTCCTGGCTCCACACAGGACCAGCCAAGTCAGAGCACGGGACTGAGCGCAGCGTCCAGAGGCCTCTAGAACTCAGTCAAGCTCAGGGCTGTGACCACTTCCCTGGAGAGCCTGTGCCAGTGCCTGACCACCCTCTCAGTAAAGAGCCTCTTCCTAACATCCAACCTAAACCTCCCCTGTCCATGCTGTTCCCTCAGGTTCTATCACTGGTCCCAAAAGAGAGGAGATCGGCACCTGCCCCACTGGTCCCCAAAGAGAGGAGATGGGAACCTGCCCCTTCACTTCCCTTTGTCCCCTCAGCCTCCTTTTCTCCAGGCTGAACAAACCAAGGGACTTCAGCCTCTCCTCATAAGACTTCCCCTCCTGACCCTTTCTCTCCTCTGGACACTCCCCAAAAGTTTTGTATCCCTCTTGTACTGTGGCGCCCAAAACTGCACCCAATACTTGAGGTGAAGCTGCACCACCTGTTCATTGTGAGAATGGTGTGAGCTACATTTCTGCCTATTTCTCTTTAGTCCTAACTCTGCTGACCAGATGACATTTGCAACTCAGTCAAAGCAACAAATGGTACTTTAATGCTGCAATCAAACAAAAAAGCATGCATAAATTCCATATTAAAATGTACAGCCTATAATGAAGGCCACCGTATTCACAGCATTAGTAGCAGCCTCCATAAGGGAGAAGGATGGGGCTGAGATGTGCTTCTAAATTGTGGGGCTGACTTTATTCCATCAGTCAATAATATACAACCTCTAATGCAGATTGCCAAGCTATAACAAAAATTAAATGTTTGCTACAATTAGAAAAAGTAAAATTAAACAAATAGCACTTTCAAACTCTGTCATTAGTGCTCATGTCACAGTGCATTTTTTCCAAAGCCTAGATTAAATGTATTTCACTGTTCCATTGCACAATTTCAAAGTAGTTGTTCTGATTATTGACTGAGTTTTAGCGCTTCAGAGATGAGGAGAGCTTTGAAGAAACAACTGTATAATTACCACAGGGATTCATCCAGCAAGAGAGCAGGTGATGTTGCTGCTACCTGGCTTCCCTTGTTTGTTTCAGTTGTGTTGGAACATTCCTGTTGTCAGTGTTGACAGTGTGAAAGAATCTCTTCAGGTATGTCTATTGGGTGGTTGTGGTGAATAATAACCATTAGCGTGCAGCCTTTCATCTGTGCATCTCAGAGCACTTCACCAGGGTTGAGTTACACTGCGTATTGTTGCTTACCCTTTTTCACATTGTTAGATGGTGGAAAATTCTGGGGAAAAAAACAGCCAGCATAATTTTCAGCTTGCTGGTCCATACTGTTTCTGTCACTGTCCAGTGTGTCTAAGTTGCATCCTCCCTCAAAACAATGCTGCACAGTAACTATAGGCATCTGTGCTAGCCTATAAGCTGCCTTTATTTTTCTCTGTTGGAGACTATATCAGTAGAAATTGGGATAATATCACTGGTTAGTATCAAGGTTTCTTGTGTATTCTTTGAGCAATGAGAAAGATAAGCTTCACCTACTTGCTGCAATTTATCTACCAGATTTTGTCAAAAGTAATTGTCTTACATTTGTAGTGATTTCTTCATGACAAAGAAAAAAGGGCATGAAATGTAAAGGGATTTGACACTAATATGTCTGCAGCTAATATACGTCAGCTTTTGAGCATTAGCAACATCAACATGTGCCTCTGACAAGTGAGGCCCTAGAGCTACTGGAAAGAAATGCTTCCGTTTCTGGAGTTGCAGGTTATGGGTTATATAGTTAATCCAGGCATACAGCAGCAACATGTTGGCTTCATCTGACTTTGACAGTATAGCATGCCATTAGGTATTTCTCTACAAGCAAGCATTTTTCCCCTTCTCCTTCTCCGTCTTTTTTCCCCCTCCTTTTCTGTCTTCAACTACTGAGAATATGTTGAACAACTTCCAAATCAATTTTCTCTCTCTCTTCCCCCATTAGATCTGTCCCTTGTCATAGCCAGGAGTGAGATTTTGATTTTCTAATGGGCAGATTTTTCTCATGACTGAGATCGTACATGTGCGCGTGAGAAATGCCTCAATTGCATTCCCCATCTATCAACAGTTCCCTTGATTTGTGGCTGCATCACCATTTTAAGCAGAGCTGAAAGCAATGGAAGTTTAGACATCATGTGTCACAGTGATGATATGCTGCAATAGGGAATATAATTCATATGGTGTTGCATCCTGCTTTATTATTATGTTTCACTCCTAATGCTGCAGGCATTCATTCGAATATTCCCTCATTGTTAATCAAGACTCCCAGCTAGAGGTTGCCACTGGGTTTGTATTTTTCTGCTAGATTTTTCACTTTCTGCCGAGAGCAGCATGGATTACTGTTACCCCAAGAAGCAAGATCTGCACAGAGCATGATGATTTTATTTCTATGCTGCAGCATGCACTAGGACTGTTGAATGCTAAAGAGAATTTTATTTCCTATCATAAGTGATGGGAACTGAAGTATACTCAGCATGAGATCTGACCCCACTCTTTAGTATGTGCAGTTCTGTTAAATCCATGGAGATCTGGAGGCATCCACCAATTTTATTGCCAGTTCTCTCTAGGTAGCCCTATTAACACTTGCCTGCCTTGATTTTTCCAATTCTTTCTTTCATTGCATTTACACCATACACTTCTATCTCTCTATTTGCTAAAGATGAAAAAGGTGAAGTTTTTTTTTTACTGTATTTATTTGCTAGTCTCAATTTATGCAGTGTTTCAATGAGAAATGTGTGTTGAAATGGGTATATTTGTCTTCTCTTCTCGTGAGCAGGTCAGCAGGCTTTTGACCCCCAGCTAGGAGCAGGACTGTGCTCGGAATGTACTGTGAAGCTTGTGTAAGTTTTCATTAGTCATCTTAATAACTCCAAGTTTTATTTAGGTCACTGAAAGGGATTTAGAGCAGAATCCTTCTCCTGCTGCTGTTAGGCAGTTGGCAGAATATGCTGTTGTTATAGCATGACTCTCCTCCTGTCTTGGCACCTTCCATGTGTGATTAGCAGAATGCCTGCACAATCTTTCAGATACTTTCATAAAAAGTCTCACAAATGAGAAAGAATTAACACCTTACTGCTGACTCTTCCACTCTGCTAGTGTGCAGCTTTTGTCCTTCTCCATCTAAACAGCTGACTGGGAATTTGTTTTTTCTGTGCTTCTATTAATGGTGTTCTTACCTTTCCTGTCAGGATGCTCAGTAACAGCTGGTCATTTGGAAAACTCTATGGCTTGTGGTAGCAGGGGATAAGACAAGATGTTTATTTCCTTAAATACCTGATATTTGTAGAAAGTTTTGCTCATTAAGGGTGAAGTTCAGCACTTGACAAATACTGCAGGAATCTCCCCAAAATCTCTTCTGGGTTTCCTGATGGAGGAAGCGAGATGATCTGGGCTGCCTTCCTGCTGTAGGAACAGTGCCTCGCTATCACATTTGTAGATTGTGGTTGCAATTGGGCTACATAGAACTGGATAGTCCACACCTCCCTGACATCCGTGTAGGTCACCTGCCAAGCAGCCCTTAGTATGAGATAGGACTCCAGCTGCCTTCAACCCAGTTCAGGAAGTGATGTGCTTCCCACGGTTTTGCTCAGTTGGTGCCTTTCCCTTCACAGGGCACTCTTTGGCCGCAGTTCTCATGGCAACTCACCATTTTTTTATGTTACTGGAGTGTCACAGACATTTTGTATTTTTGTGTGTGACCAAGTGCAGAACTGCAGCATTTTCTTCCCAAGTAGCAATGAAGCAAATAATCAGGAAAACTCTTTAAAGGAACTTCTTGAACAGCTGTTCTTTGCTGGCAGACAAAATATGAAAGAAAAATCTATGGAAAAGTTACAAAACATTGTACAGAAGACTCTCTCAAAGAGTCCTGTTCGCTCCCCAGGCACTTCCTTTTTTATCTTCTTCCCTAGTCTTGCTTTCTACTCTGCTTTCTTCTGTCAAAAAGATGTGAATAGAGTTTTCTTGACAGAGATTTCTGACAGATTCTCTCTGTCAGTTGACGCCCTTCAGTGACTTCATAGAGTAGTTCACACTCACTGTAATTATGAAACAAAATGAAATTGTGTTTGCATTCACATATACACTAGCATTTTTCTGACTCACTAGGCCATTAACAACATCATTTTTACCTCATGAGACAGAGAGTAGAGTAATTGAAAATCTCTACCTAGCATAACTGAACTGGTAAAATCTTGTTGCTGTAGAGGGTCCTGCTAGTTGCAATGGCGGTAGGAACTGAGTCTGATGTTTTCTAGGACTGTGGGAAAACAACAACACTTCCACAGAGATCCTTTTCCCATTCAGAGCCTGCTGTTTGTCATCTCTCTTGTGTAATACTGGCATTTTAATGATATCCATCCTCTTCCAAGAGAGTAAAATTAATGGGACACATATATTACCCTGTGCATCTCGTAACAGTACTAGGTGGGATGACTCAATCATAACAGCTTCAAAAATCAAATACAGTAGCTGAATTAACAAATAGAATAAGCAAGCTGATTATTTTTGTATTTAATTAAAAAATAAAAGCTTAATTACATCAAGCAAGTGGGAGATCTATTACCTCTCTTAAGAAGATATTCAAAGTGTATCTGAGAAGACTTAAAATTAATGAAAGAAGGAATTCAAGAAATAAACTCATTATATTCCCTTGCTTGTTTTCCCCTATTTCTCAAGTGCTGCACTGAATAAAGGGAAGCGTGAAAATGTAAATGTACTCATTGACTCAGACAAACATCATTCATCTGAAGGTGAGCTAAACACCCTTTTCTGTGCCATCCCTTCAGTTCTATCTCAGACAGATCCTTCTTTGAGCTTAACGAAAGCTTCACTGCAGCAGAGGAACATTTTACTGGCCTCCTTTTTCTCCCTACTTCAGCAGCACCTCCCCTCACTTTTTTATTTTCGGAGAGTTAAAGGAAAAATACTCCCGATGGAACACAGATTTGTTGGAATTGAATATGTTGGAATTAGAGCAGGACAGTACAGTTAGGATTAAATAAACAGATATTACACAGAAGATTTCTACTGTGACTGGCAGAGAGCAGCATCCTGAAAACAGTGGCTCTCAGCATGTAAATAAATCTGTTACTACCCAAAGTTAGAAATTATGTCTGACTGATGCTGTCAGTGTCTTTAAGGAAGTCTCAGGTTGTATATTCAGGAGAAGGTAAAGGGAAGGGTACATGGTCTGTGGTAAAAACAGGGACAGTAGTTAGTACTTGTGTCCAAAAGACAGTGGACAGTAGGTTTCATTTATAGCAAGGAAGATCCAGGCTACATGTCAAGGAAAAAAATTATTCCAGTAAAGACAGAGCAATAGTTGATGCATCTGGTGAGTCTGAAATCTCTATCAGAGAATGTCGTTATGAGTATGTTAGATAAAAGTCTGTCAAAAATGTTAAAGTTAAGATTGTTCCACGTGAGAAGTGTGAAAATACTGGAAGGTATCTTTTTTCTGCAATTTAATAATTCTACCATTTTGGCTACAGTAAACAAGAGTTGAGTTTTAAAGGGCCTGGTCAACTATTGATAGTTTGGAATGTAGAAAGACAGGGGCAGCCACCAGGCTGCTTCATTGGGTGGCAGTTTCTAAATATTGACGGGAAAATATCTGAGGAAGCCGAGTGACAGCATACATTTTGGTCACATTATACCTGGATAATTTTTCTGAAACAGAACTATAAATTTTTATATATAAAGACTGTGGAACCAGATTTTTGCTACTGAGTATGTTGCAATACAAGCGCCATAAAATCTTGCCAGTTTTGTGCAGGTACTGATCCTTTTCGTTGATTTTTGAAGTACTTTAATTTTTAAAATAGTCCATATGCTTTCTATAGTAGTTATACATACTGTGAAATATTTCTGTAGTAGTCTAGTTTAGCTGGTTTTTTACTTTTTGTTGTACTATTACAAAGAGGACATAAAAGGATGAAACTCTGGTTTATCTTTCATTGAAGTTTTACAGATTTATGATTTAAAGAACTGGTCTTTAAAAAAACTAGAGAGTAAATCATACTTGTGCATCACTTGCTATTACAGAAATACCAGTAGAATCCGATTCTGGGTGATAAGGTGCTGCTGGTAATACTCTTGGTTGTGAACAGTCTTTCTGATTATTTTATTGTTTTTTTCATTAGCTAAATGCTAATTAAATGAAAGATACTACATTTTCTATATTGCTGTTTGCTACCTTTTTTTTTGCCCTGAAGACCAACATGTATCTAAGCTTCTCTGTAAAACTTGAAAAACATAATGAACAGATTGGGTAACTTTCTTTGAAAAAGACGAAACAGCTTTCTAAGTACTGTTTTCATCTTCTGAAAAACATGAGGATTTCGTAGAACTACTTTTTTCTCAAATTAGTCTTTTTGCTCAGTTGAAACTTTCAGTGAAATGGAAATGTGTACGTTATAGTCTGGGTGGGAAAGCTGGAGCTGTAAAGTGCTCTTTACCCTCCATTTGCACCCTCATGCAAGCACTTGCTGTGCCACCAGTAGCTCCTCACTCTTGGCCATGGTTCAGAGGTGTTTCACCTCTCTCCATTCCACCAAAACCAGCTAAGGATCTGTGTCATCCTTGTCCTGCACCAGTACTGCAGAGCATGAGATATATTCCTAACCCATACTTCCCATATCATCTGCATTTGCTACTGCATTGCAAAAGGTACTAATCTCAAAATTCTCTCATCGCTTGCTTCTGGATGAGAAGCTGACTTCATTCAAAAACACTGTTAAGCCCCAAATCTTTTGTTAAGAGTTGAGCACTTCCTGCCTTAAGAGGCTAAACTTTGTACAAAAGGCTGAGAATGGGACATTAAGATTCAAAAAAATCCCTGTAACATTGAGAAAATTAATTAGCCTTTTTTGGATGTCCACAGAGTAGTAGTCTTTCTCATACATAAGGTACATAATTCAGGTTGAATTCCTTTACAGATTTGCAGCACTCAGGTCATAAGTCAAGAACCACAGGTTAAAATCTGATTACAGCCTCCTCTGGGTATCCATTCTGGCCTATCTTTGACTCGGGTTGAAGCCTCAAAAAGTCAAAATCTTTACAGTCAAAGTTCTAAACTTAAATATTATCAGCTGCCTTTTTCTCAGCCACTCTCTGTCCTGTTCATCACATCAAACCTAAAACATTGAATAAATAACCTAAGTTATTTATCCAGATTAAAAAAAAAATATTCCAGTTATGCTTACATGGAATGAGGTATTACATATACTCTGTAAAGATGTGATCTATCCCAGACAAATGTCACCATAGAGCCACCTGGTGCATTTTTCTTGCAACTTCACTGAAAAAGTGCCGGTGCTGCACGAAATCAAGAATCCATTACAACAAATATTAATTCTTCACAGCAGTGAATAGCACAGAGATCCACTACTTCATATAGTTGTGGTTTGACAAGGAAAAAGTCAAAATTATCTACCAGCTTTTAGATTTTAAGAAACAAAGATCTCCAGAATCCCTACTCCAAAAAAAGCCTAACCTATGATTCTTCTCATTTGGCAGGTTTTGCAGCCATTGCTATTCTTGTGAGTCTTTGGGAGCTAATTCAGCTAGTGCCACACATTCATGATAATTCATGACGCAGGAGACGTGTAATTCAGAATGTATTGGCTTGGGTTGTTTTTTAAATTTATTTAAATAGAGCACCTGTTGATGTGTGGGAGTGCTATGTGCGTTGGGAAGGCAGGAGAAGATGATACAAGGACCGAGATTTACACAAAGTACTGGAATTGATATTAGCAAGTCTTAACTGCCTGTTTGTTT
>VZTU01025552.1:38336-75904 GCA_013400835.1 Zapornia atra | reverse complement strand
TGCTGCTGCTGCCCCAGGCCCTGCTGCTGCCGTCCTGGGCCCTGCTGCTGCCCCACTGCCACCCTGGGCCCTGCTGCTGCCTCCCCGGGCCCCGCTGCCGCCCCCCCAGGCCCTGCCACTGGTTTGTTCCCCCTTCTGTCTTTTTGCCATTCCATGTCCTGGCCGGGCAGGCGGTGGGGTGGGAGCACCGAGCAGCAGGGCCCAGCACCAGTCACCGGAGTCACCCTGAACTGGTTCAATCCTTAGCCATACCCAGAAGCTGCTAATTGCTAAATCCAGACCTAACGCAGGCTAACGAGCCCGCCTGTTGTTCGCAGGGGCCTTGGGTAAAGCACCCAGTAAGGTCACAGACGCTCTTCCTGAGCCCGAGCCCATGGGAGCAGCCGCTGCCGTGGACGAGGAGGAAGACATCGAGGCCATGCAGTCGCGGCTGGCGACCCTGCGCAGCTAAGGACACAGAGCCCAGCTGCTGTACAGTCTGCCTTCTCTCTCTCTTCTCTTCTTCCCATGGGATAGCCTCTCCAACCTTCCAAGTGCAAAGATTTCATCTGTGAGGATACTTCCTGTAATATATGTTTTATTTTATCCTTCCTGGGGATTATATTCTCCCCGAAACTCCTGTAATATACTTCTTGGGGGTGGAATCTCATCTCGCCTGTGGGGCAGTGGCAGGGGTGGTGGAACGTTGTGTATTTTTAGATATAAAGCCCTGAAATACATTCTGAGCTTCAAGTTTGGCTTCATCTGCTCCCACCAACCTGTGGTGGTGTGAGACCTTTGTTTCTCGGAATCACTACAACTTCTATTAAAGCTGCTTTTAACAGTTCCTCTGCCCATGGGTGGGGCTTGCATCCTTCAGGCTCTCTTCACACACAGCATCCCCTCCTGCCTGCTCCCTCCTACTTTGACAACACTTCATGTTGGGTATTTTTAAGTCTAGTACATTTATGGCCCTCCCAGCACAGCTAGAGAGAAGTAGCCTCTCTGTTCAGGCAGAGCCCTGCTGCAGGAAGGGGTCCTGGTGTGCTCCTGTGGTGTATGGCAGAGCAGGGGCCCAGGGGAGGGTTCCAGACCCCCACAAGCTCTGGTGCAGGGCCCTGAACCACCTCCAGGAGGTTGTGTTGTTTCCCCTGTGGAAGTCACACTCCTAAACGGTGACTGTGCTTCCCAGGAGGCGAGCAGAGCAGCCCTGGGAGCCAGGCTGGCAGCTGGCAGGAGGGGGTTTTCCTTTCCTCTTGGGGCAGGGGAAGGGGGGTGGATGGAGGGAAGGGGAAGCCCCCCCTTCAGCCAAGGTGCCCTTCCATCCCTTCCAGTGAAGAGAGGGTGGGGAAGAGGAGCCCAACTGGGCTCTGGGACAGGGGCAAGAGCCAAGCACAAGGCAGACAGCTGCTGGGCCTGCCCTGGGGCTGTGCTGAGGGAGGGGACTGGGACTGACCCAGAAACCAGTCCATGTCATTGTAACACTCCAGTCTTCCACTGTTGATCCCAATCCAGCCTGGTAGCCCCCAGAGTGCAGAGAAGAGCCAGAGCCCAGCACTGCTGCTTGGCAGTGGTGACCTGCTGCTCAGCTGCCAGCCTCCAAAGGGAAGAGAGCTGCTAGCTGGGAGCTTAGTCCCTGTACTCCTGCTCCAGGCAGTACCAGCCCCTGCTGAGGGAGTGCTGCACCTTTACATGTCTCTCCTCCCAACAGCTGGCAGGTCAGGCTACCCTTGGGGCACACAAAGGCACTTTGCCTTGTCACTCACCTGGACAGGTCAGTGCCACAGGAGCCACTCAGGCACAGCAGCTCCTGATTTTAAGGACTTTGCCACAGAAAACTCTGTCAGTAACTAACTACCCCTCTTACAACAGCAGAACAGTGGAACAGAACAGGCACACAGACACTGCCAGGGATCCTGCAGCCTCCAGTCTCAACCCTAAAAAGCAAGAAGGGACCAAGCACTGCTCCCCTGCCCAGGCAGGAAACAGCAGCACAGCTCCTGGCCCACCAAGTAACCCCCAGGTGCTCAGGACAAGCTGTTTCTTGTAGCCTTAAAAGACCAGAGAGATGTTTAAGCCATCAGAAGAAGGATAAAGCAGCTGGAGGTGGTAGGATGGAGCAGGTAATGGCTGCAGTAAACACAGGTTGAGGAAGTACAAAATCCAGCTTCAACAATGACTTTTCACAGGTGCATAAAGATCAGTGTGACTCATTGTCCTCCCTGGGAGGGCAGGGACCTGTGCTCCAGCTCCCCACAAGCACTCCAGCTGGCTCCAAGAGCAGCAGTCAGGTTGTTTCAGTGACCTCCAAGGTGACACTGTGAAAGAACACTGAGCTAAAGCCTTGCCTTCACAGATGCAGCAGTAGTTGAAGCATGAAATGTCCAGTCAGGGGTTTATTGCTCTCTAAATCAAAATCCAGGCAAAGGGACTGCAGAGAAGCCCATCTATTTCCTGTTGGGGCCTCAGCAAGCAGACAGGGGGAGGACAGCAGAATGTAAGCTGCCAGCATAAGGCAGGTGATCCCCACCTTTCCCTGCACAAGGAGAACAAACACCACAGCACCACCCAGCTGCCTCCATTCCTCACCCAGCCTTACAGACCTTGGCCTGGTCACCAGGAGAGGCAGGCCTGACACACTGACTTTCAGCAGGGGTTGGGTTGCTGTCTCAGGTTTCTCCATGGTGGGAAGAAGGACACAGAGTGCAAACGTGCAGCAGCCAAGCCCTTTACTGTCCCACTCTAACCTCAGCCAGCCCTGCTCCCTCAGGCCCCTGCAGCCTCAGCTCTCTGGGGAAGTACAGCCCAACAGCTCAAGTACTGCAGGGAGGGGAGTGTGCACAAGGTTTGTCACTTTGTTACATCACAGTCAGCAAAGGGACTTTTCCCTAACCAGGAGGTTCCCCTGCCTAGCTCTGCCCAGCACATCACCGACCAGGGGGGACACAGGCTTTGTCCTGGCTTCCCCTGTTAGAGGAGAGGGGTGCTGCTCCACTCCTCACCCCTTCTGCCCATTCCAAGTCTCTCAATGTTTTGCCTTTAATTTCAGAGTGACTCATGTGCCACTGCAGCCCAGAGCTGCAGAACTCACTCCATACAGACTGTAGTACTGGCACTGGCTGAGAAGAAGCAGCCAAGTCCTGCTTTGGTCAACCAAAAAGAGCTGTACAACAGACCTGTTCCTAAATTCCATACCCTAAGCCTTCCAATCCTTCATAAAACAGTATGAACACTATATGCTACCCAATTTTCTTTTGCATTTCAAAGCACTGCATCAAATGAGTTCCATTGTAAAGAGCCCATTGAAGAAGCTAGGCAAGGAACACTATCTGAAATAGAAGAATTTTATGTAGACCATTCAGTGTTAAAAACCAGAGAATCAAACATCAGTTCAAATTAAAGAGCTGTTTCAAAGAGAAGACATTTGATTAAAAGTTTTCTTTTAACATTTAGAAATTTAAATACATTTACCTAAAGATGGTTAAGCCCCATCTCTATGTTACTATACAATAGCTTAAAGCTAATTTTAAATGCTAGTTCTATGTTAAATGTGAAGTCCCAGAACTGCATTCTTATTTTTTTTTTTAAATGGAAACTGGTTATTAAATTTCCTCCCACCCCAAAATAACTGTTAAAAACCAGAGCTTTACAACATCTTGAGTAATAGTTGTCAAATGAGTAATTTGGAATAGTTCCCAACATTTCTATAGGAGGTATTTTGTACAGTTTGGAGAGCAACTCCATATAAAGTTCTATTGCAACTGAGCATTCACAGTATGCCACAGTCCATACATATTACTACATATACATATCAGGTTTGTAAACATTGGAAGAATACACAGAACATTGTACCACGATCCTCTGGTACTGCTGAAAGGAAGATGAGGTAACATTCATATAATCTCAAAGTCCACAGAGGTCCTGACTGAGTAGTTAAAACAGCTGCCGACGCTTCTGTTTCATAGTGTGTGGTTTAAGGCTTTCTACTTCAGGGTCTGCTAAGGCTGGATTCATTAGCTCTCAGTATCCCAACTGCATCTTTAACAGCGTGGTATATGACATTCTTCACCTGGGAGGAAAAGAAAAGGTGTTGCTGAGGGTGTGTTGGAAGCCCCAGAGACACAGGAAACATTTGCACAACTTTCCTACTTCCCCCACGCAGCTCCCCCCTCAGCTTAAACACCCTCATCTGCACCACTGGCACTGAAATCACTAACTGGTGAGAATGAGGCTCAAATTCTAACTGGGTGGCAGCTGACAGCTGCAGCTTGGGGAGAGCATCACAAGCTCAGCTAGAGGAAAGTCAAAGGCAATGGAAGAGAACATTTCAAAAGCATCTCAGGAAAAGCTTCAGGAAGCTTCCTCAAAGCTGCTAAGAATTGTAACAATTCCAAAACCTCTGGAAATTCCCCTCCAAGGTTTAGTGTGTTAAAACTGATCTGAGCATCACAGCAACTTGGGTTGTGTAGGAACACCCCTTAGGGGTTTTGTGAAGGTCTGTGGGGACAGGACAAGGGGCAATGGCTGTAAACTGGAGCACAGGGAGTTCCACATCAACCTGGGGCAGAACTTTTCCCAGTGAGGGTGAGGGAGCCCTGGGACAGGCTGCCCAGGGGGTGTGGAGTCTCCTTCTCTGGAGAGCTTCCAGCCCCGTCTGGACGCCGCCCTGTGCAATATGAGCTGGGAGCTGCTTTGGCAGGGGGTTGGACCCCAGGAGCTCTGGAGGGCCCTTCCAACCCCTGGGATGCTGTGAAGGGTTGTTTGGAAGGGCTCAGAGGGGAAGGGTTCATCCTCAGCATCAGTAAGTTACCTGCAGTTTGTCTTCGTGGTTCGTATGCGTATGCGACAGATACCTAAATTCCTGAGTGAGCCAGAAGCAATGCTTGACATGCTCTGGGGATACAAAGTCTTCTGCAACTTTAATACAACTGTACAAATTGTGAACCTAGAGAGAACAGACAAGCATTAGCCACGTGCCCAATGGCCTGCCCAGGCAGTCAGGCTGGCAGAGCATCCCTGGTCCTTGCCTGGTGCGGAGCTCCCGCGGGAATGAACACGACGTCCCCCAGGAACTGCACGATAGCCCAGCCCTGCACCCCGTACTCCTGATGGAGCCGCTTCCGCAGCGCTCGGTCCAGGTACCAACTCTGATCATGGATGGGATCGTGATCCACAGGGTTTTCTTGACCTTGTTCTTCAGCAACCTGGGAAAGTCACAAGACAATTGGTATTGGGATGTACTGGTCTCACTGGACAGCCACAAAATGTCTGTGATATTCCATATGGCACACGTGTTCCGGCATGGGAGTTACACAATTGGGTGGCCAGCAGGGACAGGGAGGGGATTGTCCCTCTCTGCTCTGCCCTGGGGAGGCCCCAGCTGGAGTCCTGTGTCCAGAGCTGGGGCCCAACACAAGAGAGATGTGGGGCTGTTGGAGAGGGGTCAGAGGAGCCACGAGGATGCTCAGAGGGCTGGAGCAGCTGCCCTACAAAGAGAGGCTGAGGGAGCTGGGCTGGGTCAGCCTGGAGAAGAGAAGGCTGTGGGGGGACCTCACTGCAGCCTGCCAGTCCCTGAAGGGAGCAGAGGAACAGGAGGGGAATCAGCTTGTTCAAAGGGCAGAGACTGGCAGGACAAGGGGGATGGATTAAAGCTGAAGGAAGGAAGGGTTAGATTAGATATCAGGGGGAAGTCTTTTCCAGAGAGAGTGGTGAGGGGCTGGAACAGGCTGCCCAGAGAGGGGGTGGGTGCCCCATCCCTGGGGGTGTTCAAGGCCAGGTTGGATGGGGCCCTGGGCACCCTTGTGTAGCTCCAGGCCTGGAGGTTGGTGTCCCTGCCTGTGGCAGGGGGGTTGGAGCTCTGTGATCCTTGGGGTCCTTTCCAACCCAGACCAGTCTGTGATTCTATGATTCTATGAAAGGTTGGAATTCTTGTTCAGTTGTTAGTTCGCTACAGCTTCATGGTTTCTCAGTCCCTCTTGCTTCACAGGCACCCTGGGAGTGCAGGTGTAGGAAACACAAGGAAACCCAGCTCACAGCAAGGAGGTGCAGAAGTGTTGTGACTCACATGTGCTCACTGCAGGCACCTGTCACACACAGTGGGGTCCATACTCCTGCACTGCTACAGCCTGTAACTGGAAGAAACTACTGAGAGTGGAATTCAGTGCATGTCTGCCCTGAGGCCAGCACCAGTCAGTGTGCTCACTGAGCAAACAGGATGCTAACTGCATTTCCAGGAGATAGGGGGCTGGGGGACACAACAAGCACTTTGGAAGAGAAAGCAGAGAGCTTTGAGAGAGAATTTCCTCAAGAAGTTTCAGGATAAATCCTGCAGGGAGCTCTGGGGAGAGAATTTCCTCAAGAAGTTCCAGGATAAATCCTATTTGCTGTGACTGTCATTTACACCCAGGACTGTAGCCCCCAAAACTCACTTGGGAGGAGACAAACAGCTTTCTACTACTCCAAGGCCAGCTGCTGAAAACCTCACAGCTGCAGGTGAGTATGCCATGAGGGACCAAGAGCAACTCAAAATGCCAACCCTTAGCAAGCCCAGTGTCAGATTTATCAAGAGCTGTTCTTTGTTAATACTAAACAGATCTGCTGTGGCCTCTCTGAGCTTCTGCCCAAGACAGTAGTCAGGCTGATGAGGCCAACAGTTGTCAGATCACCTCATTTAGCCTTTTAAACATCAATTTAGTTCTTTCCCCTTTTAAAGCACCAGAGAAGTTCCAGAATTAGAACCACCAAGAAACTCTGGAGCACGTGCTGTGAATTTATACACTGAAACAAGCCCTTTTGGGTGTAGTATTACATCTCTACTAAACCCTGAACTCCCATGAAACCGTCACTCAAAATAAGTCATGCTTTTTCCTTAATCCAAACCTCATAACAGTATGGGGGGGAAATAAGATAGGAAAAGGGAGAACAAAGAAGAACTTGATGTGCCACATATTCCTCTTGACATTTCTCAAGAATCTCTCACATGCATGCTTTTAAGCAGCATCTAGTTTAGGATTGAACAGTGCTTTTGCTTCAATCTAAACCAGCTGGACATTTAGTTCATTACATGACATTGTTACTCATGCTGTGAGAAGTGTGGGCAACAGCAGTGTATCTGCACACAGGCTCCCTTCAAGCTCCAACTCACTATGCTCCTCAGGTCCTACAAGATTCATGGCACACAGGAAGTTTTCTCTTGGATACAGCTCAAGTACATTCGCTTCACCGAATCATAGAATGGTTTGGGTTGGAAAGGACCTTAACGATCATCTAGTTCCAACTAGGGGAGAAAGGAGAAGTCCAAGGATGTGTCTTTGCCAGCCCACACAGACAGAAGATGGGTTTTTAAGGTACCACAGCTTACCTTCTTAAGGAATTCCCGGATCTTCTCTGTGTCTTTAGCAGCATAGATGTGCCACAGAGCTCCTGGCTTTTCCCGACTCTCAGTAAAACGCTTAATTGTCAGTTCATCAGAATCACCATCATGGATGGTTTTAAGCACTTCTGTTGAGAGTAA
Organism: Zapornia atra; assembly: GCA_013400835.1. Lineage (NCBI taxonomy): Eukaryota > Metazoa > Chordata > Aves > Gruiformes > Rallidae > Zapornia > Zapornia atra. The sequence goes on along the minus strand of VZTU01025552.1, from coordinate 68,412 downwards.
ACACCAGCAGTTACACCAAAGGACTTCACCTTGAACCACAGAAATAACCCCCCCAAGCACACTAGAAAGACTTTACCTTCTTCTTGATCAGCCTGGCCTTTGGGGATGCCCACGTAAACCATAACATTAGCTGCATCAGACACGTCTAAGTGGAGGTTTGTCGTGCCGTATTTTCGATCCTCTGGGGTTATTAAGCCTGGGAAAGGAAAACAAAGGTTGTTCAAAAAAAGAGTAGCAGGTACATTAATAAGACAAAAAGAAACCTTATTCCCCTTTCAGTGGCACAATCTGAAAAGTTAAAGCTCTCTGTTCTTTCATCACCAGTAACTGTGGTACAGCAATATACTTTCTATGCAGGACCCTGCCCCGTCTTGCCAGGCTGGGAAGATGGGCCTGGGGAACCTAGTGAGGTTCAACACTGCCAAGTGTCAGGGGCTGCACTTGGGCTGGGAGAGAATCCCAGCCACAGATACAGCCTGGGAGAAGAGCTCCTGGGGAGCAGCCCTGCTGAGAAGGACTTGGGGGTTGTGGTGGGGGAGAGACTGAACATGAGGCAGCAGTGGCTCTGGCAGCTGGGAAGGGCGATGGGATCCTGGGCTCCATCAGCAGAGGGGTGGCAGCAGGGACAGGGAGGGGATTGTCCCTCTCTGCTCTGCCCTGGGGAGGCCCCAGCTGGAGTCCTGTGTCCAGAGCTGGGGCCCAACACAAGAAAGATGTGGGGCTATTGGAGAGGGTTCAGAGGAGCCACGAGGATGCTCAGAGGGCTGGAGCAGCTGCCCTACAAAGAGAGGCTGAGGGAGCTGNTAGATAATGGCAGGACAAGGGGGATGGATTAAAGCTGAAGGAAGGAAGGGTTAGATTAGATATTAGGGGGAAGTTTTTTCCAGAGAGAGTGCTGAGGGGCTGGAACAGGCTGCCCAGAGAGGGGGTGGGTGCCCTGTCCCTGGGGGTGTTCAGGGCCAGGTTGGATGGGGCCCTGGGCAACCTTGTGTAGCTCCAGGCCTGGAGGTTGGTGTCCCTGCCTGTGGCAGGGGGGTTGGAGCTCTATGATCCTTGGGGTCCCTTCCAACCCAGACAGGTCTATGATTCTATGATCTTGTTTGTGTCTTCCCAAGTTCACAGACTGACACATCAATCTGTGCCTACACCGGCCTGTGTGTTGTATAAAAATCATGTCTAAGACCTGCAGAAGGTTCCTACAGCACTTCAACCCCTCCACCATTCCCAGAAAAAGTCTCTTTTTCCCCTCTAAAGTCAGCTGGTACAGTATTTACCAGCCACAAACTCTTTAACATGCCACAATCAGAGTTTTAAAAGCCTTTTAAGTGACAGCAGATTAACTAGCCACAGAAAGAACTGCTCAAGAAGAGATTAAGAACTGATACAGCCCAAAAAGGAGAAATAACAGAAGCAATACAGCCAAAAGTAGCAAAACAACAAGTAGGTGACTTGTTAAAATCATACAATGCTCTAGACATCGCTAGTACCTGTAAAAGTGAGCCAAAATTAGGCTTTGAAATCAATGGGATTAATCAAATTGTCTAGAACAGCAAGGATTAATCTAATTTACAGTCAATTTTAATTGGAACATGTGGTCAATATGACCTTTAAAGTGAAAACTTCCTTACCATATGCATTGTACATCTTAGGGCCCAAGTCTGGACGTACAAAGTAGTTGGGAAGTCGAGAGGCGAGGTTGAGCTTACCGCCTCTCCTAGTGTATTCTGGCAAGGGAATATTCTTCATCAAATCATCAAACCTGAAGGAATACAGCAACATTTCATGTTAGGAACTGAATAAAAACCCTGCCAACTAAAAGAATACCACAATATCTTTCTCTTGTCAAGAAACTGTACTTCCCCCAGGGGGTTTACTGGTTTACTTATGAAAATAAGTTTACTTATGAAAAGAAGTAAAGCAAGCAATTCACAGAATATAGCAGATAAACAGGTTTAGCTTCTCTGGAGTAATGCTATTTCCTCATGGAATTATCTCAACTAACAGAGTAAATGAGAATACTAAAACATCTGGCAAAAAAAAGCAGCTTCCCCTGAACTTTAGATTTCAAAATGACTCAGGTTTTCAGGAAGCTTCCTAAGTTTAACCAATCATGAGCAATTTTTAGGCTCTCTGTTGACTTGACAATAAATAGAGCTACGTAAAAATTTATCATGAAACTTGCTCAGCATCTCCAGTTGGGTGTTTCTGGGAAACAAACTGGTTCACCCGTGACCCACTGCTGCTCAGAGCTGAAGTGGGTGTCAGAACCTTGGGGAATTCCTACATCCCATTACTGAGGGGTGAACCACACAAGTGGCAAACAGCTGCTTTGTACGTTCATACCGAGAAGGCATCATATCTCTGAAGTCTTCTCCTGGAGGCCAGTCTTTAAGCTTCAACACCATTGGCTCTCCTTCTTCTGTCCTCAGGCGACCTGTTGTCAAACATGAACAAGTCTTAGCTTTTCATAGCTCCAAATCCAAAGAAACAAGGCAAAGAAATCCTTATCTCAGTTTAAAATCATGTTCATAGCACACTATTTGTGTGGAACTACAGATATCCAAGTACACCTGACACCACAGTTGGGTATTACTGCTGTGACCAACGTGTTAGGACAGGAGAGTTCAGATGGGACAAGCAGCCTTCACCAGCTCCCCTCCCCAAGCACTTCCTACAGTTCAGCTCAGGCATCTGTTCTGTGCTGGAGGCCAGAGCAGCTGAAGGTAAAGCCAAAGCTTTTCCAAGATCAACTAATAGAAAAGAAAGGTGGGAGCGAGCCTTCCAGCTCCCAGTCTTCTTGCCCCAAGTCCTGAATTCCATTAATTTACTTCACACAAACAGATGAAGTAGAGCTCTAGATGCCATGGCAAGTATTAATTCTCCTGGGAAAAGTTTGCACCTAGAAGTGAAAACAATGTGAAACCTCATGTTCATCTCCCCAAACCCAGTTTTATACAAAATAACTTCTGTTCCTTAGTAACAAAGGGCACCTGCAAATTAAACCACAGAACTCAATTACCTTGTGAGCACCAATGCTACACAAAGTATGTTTCACACAACCTGGCAAAGAAGCTGACAGGTGGCCCTACTTGTTAAGAAGATCCCAAGCTTTCTCAGAATGCTTCTCCAAAAGACTACAGGCAGCCAAACATACTCCTGAAGGAGAGTCCTCCCCAGGGCTGACAATTTCTATCCAGTGCACCCATCCCACAAGCATACATGCTGACACTACATCACAATGTCCAGGAGGAAAAGAAAGCCTGGAACATCTTTTATGCTGCTTAAGGATAATAAGTATGTTCACAGAAAGATTATTGCTGCTGAGTGTTTTACCCTATCAGAACAAAAATTCACACAACTTACTTGAAATATCTTCAAATCCATCCCAGAAATCCCCCACTGTAGCTCCAGTGATGATTTCATTAGTCCTGCAGTTAACCAGATCTACTTCCTGTTGGCCAAATTCCTTCCTAAAGGACTCTGGTCGCCAGAGGTCTGCATTTAATTTGTGATGCACTCCTGACACCATAACAGGCTATGAAGAAGAAGAAGAATAATATATTCTGAAGAATCATTAAATACCCAAATTCTATTTCCAAACAGAATAAGGTAACACATAAAATGTACCAAACACCTGAACACAGGTATTTTGCCAACACTATTTTCCAAAAGAGATGCTCTGCCTTCTCAGAATCATGCCATGCCTTCAATTGTTCTCTCTCTCAAGCTATGAGGCAGTATTTTTATAGAGCCATAAGCTCAGCAGTGTGCTTGAAAACTGATTTCAGACAGTAAAACATACATGTGTTTCACTAAGGGTGTTGGCGTAGCGCATCTGCTGAAGGCTGAGCGCTGCTTCTCAGGGCAGTTTGTCCCAGCACTCTGACCACAGGGCTGAGCACCTGGAACATGGAGAAAGCAGAAGAACTGAAGTACCTGTCCCTGCTTCCAGCACTCCCTGAAGACATTCCAGTTACTCTCATTGTTGGGATCCTGAAGACACAGCAAGCGGTTATCGCACAGCCAGTAGTGCGGCGTGTCGAAGCCCATTATCGTCGGCTTGATAGTCAGCCCTTGAGGCTTCTTAGGCAGGTCTGTAATGGCTCTGTTTTGCACCAGAGAAGCAAAAATGTCATCAAGGATTTTGGGTGTACTCTTGAGTCCATTGTCTGTCTGATTTAAAAAAAGAAACAAGAGGAAGAAATTAAAACCAAGACCAAGAAGTCTGTGCACTCCTCTGTTGCCTTCTCCTTAAGAAGGTAGCTTCCACTTGCACAGTTTTCTCACTTGAGCTCACAATGGCACCACTAACTGCCATTTCTGGCATAATTACTTCTGCTCTGATTTACATTTCAGCAGTGCTACAGAAAAACTATGAAAATCAGCACTGAACAGGACTGGCTTTATATCAGAGAACAGAAATGCAGCTTCATCAAGGAATTCTTGGGAATTTTACGGTGCCAGTATTCCACCCCATCATTTTAAAGCTGTGTCTGAGAGAGGAAACAAAGCCCAGGAACCTCTGAAGTGAGCCAGTCTGCAGACAAGGTATGGGAAAGGTAAGATAATCACCACCACAGAATGTTTCTCCTGTTTTTCCTTCCAGCTGTAACTTTCTTGATGCTTATTTTTTTAATCTAATGGACATGCCAATTAACACACCTGCCAGACATGAGCCTCAGTGCATTCATCTGCTTTAGCACTTGGTTCTCAACCCCTTACCAAGCAAGACTTGCTGCTAGCATGGAATCACAGACTGGTCTGGGTTGGAAGGGACCCCAAGGGTCACGGAGTTCCACCCCCCCTGCCACAGGCAGGGACACCAACCTCCAGGCCTGGAGCTACACAAGGTTGCCCAGGGCCCCAGCCAACCTGGCCTTAAACACTCCCAGGGACGGGGCACCCACCCCCTCTCTGGGCAGCCTGTTCCAGCCCCTCACCACTCTCTCTGGAAAAAACTTCCCCCTAAGATCTAATCTAACCCTTCCTTCCTTCAGCTTTAATCCATCCCCCTTGTCCTGCCAGTCTCTGCCCTTTGAACAAGCTGATTCCCCTCCTGTTCCTCTGCTCCCTTCAGGGACTGGCAGGCTGCAATGAGGTCCCCCCACAGCCTTCTCTTCTCCAGGCTGACCCAGCGCAGCTCCCTCAGCCTCTCTTTGTAGGGCAGCTGCTCCAGCCCTGTGATCATCTCTGTGGCTCCTCTGACCCCTCTCCAACAGTCCCACATCTCTCTTGTGTTGGGCCCCAGCTCTGGACAAAGGACTCCAGCTGGGGCCTCCCCAGGGCAGAGTAGACTCATGAAGCTACTGCACTAGAAAGCATTAGCAAGGGCACTGCAACACAGACACTCAATTAAATCCTTTTTCCCAAATGAAGACAGACTTTCACCTCTGTGACAAAAGGCTGTGGTAGCTATCACAGGTTTAGACCAGTAGTTTAAGCATGCTATCAAAAACCTGTAAAACAAAGCTTTTCATATACCTTTCCTCCTGAAGAGTTCAACAGATTCCTCAAGAACCCTGTGTTATTGTTGCTCACAGGTGTCAGTATTGCACTGTTGAATGTCTGCAGGGCTGCAGCTGGCTTAGCTAAACTGGGGAGTGTCTGAAGGGGTTTGTTTTCGTTCTTTGAAATAGGTGTGAGGAGTTTCTCTGAAATTAAGAAAAGAAGACATCTAAGAATGAAGCAAGGATTAATCCTCTGAACCATGAGAAGTATATGCTTTGGATTTTAAAACAAGAAAATACTCCTATATGCATATGTGTATGTATGTACACACACATATATATGCATCCTCTCTCAATACATGCAGGTAAAGATTCTTTTTGCTTAACTTTCTTCAATGCTCCAAAGTTTTCAAAAATCACACATTCTAAAATAAACACATTCTCAATCTGAATTTCCAAGAACACCTGCAGCCATGGGGTATAAACCCAGCTTTCAAAAAGGCAGATGCTAACCCTACTGGTTTGACTCCAAGTCATTGCCACAGACCAGCTTTGCACTGAACACCCATCACAGGGGGCAGATTCCTTATTCTCAAAGCAAGATGTTGCTGGGTTTGATCTATATTCTTCTGACCATCAGCCACCAAGGGTTTATGTTTCACTGGTTCTGCACATACCTTTGTTTTCTTTATTCACATTTCCACTGGTTAGATTTGATAGCCAACTTAATGATGGAGAAGTATTTACTGAAGCAGTTTGTTTACTTCCAATTGCTGACTTCAGAGGAGGATCGTGTGTAGCCACTTGTGGGCTCAGGACAAAACTGTTTTGTTGAAGGCTGGTCCTCTCTCCAGGTACTGAGTTCTGAAAAAACACAAGTGAGAACTTGACACACAAGTACACTCTACTCAGAAAGGGGAAGCAAGCATTCATGTGTTCCAATTCATTCTTTCACCAAAAATATGGTTTGGCCCTTCAAAAAGCTATCTGATCTCCACAAGAGGTCAGCACTGCATCTCTGTATCATGCAGGGATTGCCAGCCAGCAGGATTCAGTATCTCCTGACTTTAAGAGCAGGAAAGAAAATCCTTCACCCTTCAAGACCAGCACAGAAAGCTGAGTTTCCCAGATGTGTTCTCTGAGACTGCTTTGGGAACCAAATATTCTCACAATTCTAGTGAAAGCTGATGTTCAGATAAGCTTATCCTGACACAACCAGTGCAGTACCTAACTTTACAGGAAGAGAAGTGTAGATAAATTTCAATGCAGCTGTTTGTCCACAGTCATAGAGGAAATCTGGAGAAACAGTCATAGGCTAACTTTTGAACCACATAACCATATTCCTTCCTTTTAACACTTCACAGTATTTTTCACCTCTTCTATCCATTACCAATACCAAAAGCAAGTTCAGTCTGCTCAAGATAAGTTTACAAATAAAGCATACAGCAAAATTAAAGTGACATAATTAAGCAGGCATCTTGCAAGATGCTGAAAAAACAGGCCATTAATATATCCTCTATTTTCAAAGGCAAGAAAATACTACACCCATTTATAAATAAATACATGGTAAGATTTTGCTTGGTTGGTTTTTAATATAACAAGCAGCAAACCTTCTCCCAGGATTCCCAGAGAAATCAATGCTTCTCCATACTGCTCAAGCCCTCAGTTTTATTTGCCTTTAGTCCTTTTATGAATTCCAGTCCTTTTCCCCCCCTGCTTATTCCTTCAGATGCTGCATGTATTACATCTCCAGGACCCAAGGGACAGCCTACACTTCATAACCATTCCCACTAGTCTGTTCTTAAGACTGTTCTCTTAAGGATTCTCCCAGTCTAATCCTATTTTTGCTCTAGAAAATCCTCACTGAGCATTTTTCAAGGATAGGTCACTTACTGAAGGATCAGTTTGTCAAAGGGACACAGATTTTTCCCCAAAACTTTAAAAAAAAAAGCAAGCCCTAAACCAGAAAGATGAATACTGAGTACAAGTTTTGAACAAAACCCTACACAGCAGAGCTGTCAGTAGTGGTCAGGATCAGCATAGCTATGATATCAATTACCAATGACTTAAAATACAGGTAGGAGGCTGAGGTATACTACACAGGCATAGTGTGAGACAGTAACAATACCTGTTTTGATTCATCCTTCAGAGTTGGCTTTGATAGTGCTTTGAACTGCTTATTTGCACAAGGACAATTTGCCTTTATTCCCCATTTTGTCCTTACAGAGTGAACAATATCACCAACATCATAAAGAGCTGCAGGAAAAGAGTGTCATTAGTGAGCTCACATGTAATTAGAGCATCCAGCATTCGGTAAGACTTTTTAAACAATAGTACACAGAGTTCATCACTGAACAAGAAGCTTTGCTACTTCTTGGTAAGTGTCAAAGAGAGTACAACAGTACTAAGTACACTGGCTGGTCCAGACTTGGGACAATAAATACTAAGTTTTTACTAACTTTATTACTAAGACAAGCCCCTCAATACAATGCCAGCAACATACAAAAGACAAAAAAAGCCCACAACCTTTTTTCATCCCAATGAAATATTTGAAATACCTTTTCCAGGAATTATTTGTGTAGGCATGAGATTTTCTGGTTCATGTACCTGCCCCTTCACACATTTAAACCAGGAGAAAGTATCAGAGTCATCATCTGTAAAACAAAAGCCAGTGAGTTGTTTTTACTAGTACATCTTTTACCCTCTGAAAAGCTACTTGAAGATCACTGACATAGCAAAACACAGGTGGAAAGGCTTATTGGCTTTTAGATTAAGGTTATCACAGAATCATAGGGGTTGGAAGGGCCCTCCAGAGCTCCTGGGGTCCAGCCCCCTGCCAAAGCAGCTCCCAGCTCATATTGCACAGTCCAGACGGGGCTGGAATCTCTCCAGAGAAGGAGACTCCACACCCCTTGGGCAGCCTGTCCCAGGGCTCCCTCACCCTCACTGGGGAAAAGTTCTGCCCCAGGTTGGGGTGGAACTTCCTGTGCTCCAACTTGCAGCCATTGCCCCTTGTCCTGTCCCCACAGACACTGAAAAGGGGCTGGCCAATTCCCCCTGCATCCCATGCGTAAGATATTTATAAACACTAATTAGGTCCCCCCTGAGTCTTCTTTTCTCGAGACTAAACAGTCCCAGTTCACCCAGCCTGTCCTCACAGGGGAGATGCTCCAGGCCCTTCATCATCTCTGTAGCCTCCTCTGGACTCTCTCCAGGAGATCCCTGTCTTTTTTATCCCAGGGAGCCCAGCACTGGAAAACAACACTCCAGGTGGGGCCTGACCAAGGCAGAATAGAGGGGGAGGATCACCTCCTTCGACCTGCTGGACAAATCATTGACTCCCAAGTTCAGAATACAGGTTTTCTTTCTCCTTTGCCTATCACTCCTTCCCAATGCTCTCACCTTCATGGAAGCTTTTCTTCTTCATCCTGTAGCAATCCACGCACACGCCGAAGCCGCACTTGGAGCAGACCCAGTGCAGGTTGAAGATGGTGGTGTCGCAGACATCGCACATCTCTCGCACCCCGCGAACCGCACGCTTCCAGGCCACCTGCCCTGTGGCAACCAACACAAGCCAGAGGGTTAAAGCAAACAGGGTATTTGCCTGGGAATTAGAACTACATTAAAATACCTTGGTGATTTAGCAACTCAGATTTTTATTGGAGCTCCAACAACAAAGCCTGTGCTGTTAGAGATTCAGAAAAGCAGGTCTAAACAATCAAAACTACTTTACTCTCTCCCGTGCAGCACCAGCTACAACTCTCATCCCTTGTGAGCTGGCACACTGCTGATGTTCTCCTAAGTGGAAATTCCACAACTACCCTTTAAAAAGAATAATTAAATTACTATTGGCAAGGTAAACTTAACATCTAGCTCACCACAACCAGCTTGGCTTAGTAAGTAAAACTTAGTTAGAAAACTAAGTAGAAAGTTTACTTAGTTAGTAAACTTAGTTAGAAAACTAGTAGGCAAGTAGTTTTCATAGACTCATAGGCTGGTCTGGGTTGGAAGGGACCCCAAGGATCACAGAGCTCCAACCCCCCTGCCACAGGCAGGGACACCAACCTCCAGGCCTGGAGCCACGCAAGGTTGCCCAGGGCCCCATCCAACCTGGCCTTGAACACCCCCAAGGACGGGGCACCCACCCCCTCTTTGGGCAGCCTGTTCCAGCCCCTTACCACTCTCTCCGGAAAAAACTTCCCCCTAATATCCAATTTAAACCTTCCTTCCTTCAGCTTTAATCCATTTTCTTCCTTTTGTTGGATTTTCTATATGTTTATGGGTGTGTATCAGACCTTCTCAGAATGTAGAGTAGTTGTTCTCTCAGGAACTGACCATTGCTGTTCCGGTTTCTTATGCACCCATTATATTCCACCATTCCTTCCTCCAAGTCACTTCTTCAGTTCATGCAAAGTATCCCAAATATTGACTGTATCTTCCAAAAAATTACAAGCTCTTCCAGGGCCACATTACATACAACTTCTTTTTGCTTGATCTTCATTTCATTATGTCACCAGCTTAGAAAAACTAGACTAGACAGAAAGCACACATCTGCCTCCTCCTACCTCCTTCCATACTTGTAACGTCTCTGAAACTCTTCTGCCCACAATGTTTGTTAATTCTGAAAGCAAGTTATGAGAGACCAGGTCCTAATGTATGCTAAAAAAGAAAAATCATACCAGGATCCAAGACATCTGTTGCTTTCTTCTGTATAATGCCCATTAACTATGTAGGGAACAGAACTAGAATAGCTTGGCACAATTTGTTCTTAAGTAGGAGGCAAGATTGTCTGACTATTTGCTTCAAAATTTTTCCAAGAGACAGAGGTCTAAATATCACCACCTCCTTTCTTCTCTGCCTCTTAAAAACAAGCACTAGATTTACCATTTTCTAGGCCAATCCTCTAACTTTCCCAAAACAGGATGAAGAATTCTCTTTTGCATGTCATTTCATACTTCAGCATTCTGAATGCTGTCCCTTTTGTTTCCTCTCTATAGTTTGCTCCCACCTCCTCTTTCAGTAGGTCTCCTGTGGGCACTCAGTGGCCAAGGAGCAACATGACCTAACAAGCTGTTCTTTCTACACTGATTAATCTTTTACTACATGGGAATAGTTTCATTTGTGCTGTCCTACCCACCCTTTAAAGAACCCCTCTCAAATAATTCTCTCTTAGACATACCAGTCTGGTAACTGGGAAGAGAGAGAAAAGCTGACCCTGATCCATACTGGGCAGTACAAATATCTTCAAAAATTAGTTTTACCCTAAAAAGTAGTATCTGAAAAAAAATATTTAGACATTTTTGGAAAAGATCAGTTTGGCAGAGACATTTTATTAAGAGGTGTCATTTCAGCTGACTTCTGCAAAGAAAAGTTTGCCATCATTTCAAATAGTGGTAGCAGAAGAATCTACCTTTTCCTGTGCCAACTGAGTGAGCAACTCTTTCACTCAACTCTTCCAAGATGAATCAGTATCTAGAGTGCAAATGACTTCCTTCCCACACAGGGCACTAACTCCAGAGCAATAAACAGTCAAAGAGGAATTTAATGCCATGTTGTTCCTTTCAAATCAAACTCCAGACCTCACATTTCATTGGTTTTTAAGCAGAGGATGTTTCTGGGAGTTATGCTAACACACCTCCCCATTGTTTCATTACTTCTACACAAAATTTCACCCTTCTGCTTCAGTATTCCTCTGTACCTTTCACTCTCTCTAGCTATTGATACCGTGGCTCCACAGGCCTGTTCAAGCAAAGAGCAGAGCTTGCAGATTACAAGTAGTCCAGGGTAAGGCCCCACACAGCAAGCATTTCAGAAATACCTCAAGTTTCCCCTCCCCTTTTGAAGGGCATGCAAGCCTGTTCAGTTTTGGTTGGTTGTTTTTCTTCTACTCAAAACCTTAAGAGTAACTGGTAAACTGATACAACCTTCATAACACATCAATATCACACCCAAATGCAGAGGACACTGGGTAGACAGTTTTCTAAACCATACTACATCTCACTCACATACTTATAATCCAAAAACCAAACATAGTTTTAAGAGTCACACTATTCAGAGAAGAGATTATGTAACAAGCTTCACCACCTTCCCCAGCTGTATGCTCATGTTTGCTACAAAAAGGTTCTAATGGGGACAAAACCCTGTGTTGGCAGAGGCAAGGTTTGCCCTGCCTGCACTCTACAGTCAGTTACCCCATGAATAGCAGCTCTCTGGTCTATTCCTAATTGGGCTGAACATAAAATCACTCAAAACAGTACTACTGGAAAAATTCTGATAGAGAAAAAAAACCACTTTTTTTTTTACTGACTTGACAGGCAGCATTAGGTTCATTATGCAAGAACAACAGAACAGGACCAAAGCTATCTAACAGAACCTGCAACCAAAATAAAAGCTTTATTTACACCCTAAGAATAGGTTGTTGTCAGCTGCCTGTTAATTTTTTTTTTACCCTTTGTTTCATAACAGAATTACACTCTCTGAAAGAGGAAAAGTAATTTGATAAACTGAGGAAAAAGTCTTCTGACATGAAGGGTAGAGTTACTTTTCTCTTTCCTGGCTCCTGTGAGCAGAGTTACTGACACTGGATAACACTGAATCTTAACAATCACCTCTCTGCCAAGAGAGGGAAACACTAAAATCTTATATGACCTTTCCAAATGCATGCAGTGTATTTTCACCCAGGAAATCAGGAGTCTAAAGTTTCCCATAAAGCTATAAAATATGGAGTATTTTAATACAAATTGATCTTACTGTGTGGTTCGATCGTTGACATCACTTCCTTTTCAGATATCACTAGCTGACAGAAGTGATCTCCAATGTTGGCTAGGATATACTTTGCTGTGTCAAGATCTAGACCCACAACATTTTTTGATAAGGGAAGCCATAAACTAATAGCCTCAGGGTCATATTTATTTGGAGTTAAGAAACCTTCCTCACGCAATATTCCATGCTTATTGAACTGCAACCTGTGGAAAGAGGGAGAAAAACAACCCATCAACTCACATGTTTGATTAGTTTACATCCATTCCAGTGAGTGAAAGCTTGATCTGTAAACATGCACACTGTACATCAAGGAGTTTAACACTTCATGGTTGCAACAGACACAGGGAAACATATTTGTCATTAAGCATGATTAATGTGCTTAGAAAAACACCAGGTTGGCTTATTGAGGGTTTTTACTAGCAAGGTAGATTTCCAAAAAGATCTTTTTTATTCACAGAAAACCAAGTCAGGTTAACATATTTTTAAAAATTGATTAGCATTAGGGAATCACATCTAGAGGAGGTAACAGTAAGAATTTAATCTAGAACTACATACAACTAATAAGAAACACTAGAACGTCTTCATATATTCTACTTCTGGAATAATTTGGAAGTAGGTGCCCAAAAAATCCATTAAAATTTGAATAAGATATTCTTGAGTCATTTTGAGTAGGTAGAAAGAGTGAGATCTGTATTGTTAGTAGTCTATTAAAAACAAAACATCAAGACTTCTGCTCATGTTTTCAGGAGCCTTTTTACCAAATGCTGTAGACTTACTGATGAAAACATGTGCTCCCTATAGTGTTATGTGTAGCAAGAAAACACAGGCTGGCAACTGATATTACCAGACAAATGCCATCTTCAGACTTTACAGATTTCACATTCAATAAGAGACAGTTCTAAACTGAAGGATTCAACTGCTTTGAACTGCACAGCAAGTCTGGATTTTTACCCTGAGAAGATGAATTAGCATAATCTCTTGTTACCCTGTTGTCCTGGTTTCAGCTGAGATGGGAGTTAATTTTCTTCTTAGTAGCCTATATATACATTGCTGTGCTTTGGATTTGGTGTGAAAGTAATGTTGATAACGTGCTGATGTCTTCAGTTGTTGTTGGGTAGTTCACAGAATCACAAGGTTGGAAGAGACCTTTAAGATCATCAAGTCCAACCATTCCCATCCTAAGCTAAACCAGATCCCTAAGTACCTCATCTCCCCTTTTTAAAACCCACCCAGGGAAGGGGACTCAGCCCCTCCCTGGGCAGCCTGTGCCAGGCCCTGACAGCTCTTTCAGTAAAAAATTTTTCCCTCACATCTAATCTGCCCCTGCCCTGGCCCAGCTTGAGCCCATTGCCCCTTGTCCCATCTCCTGTCCCCTGGCTGAAGAGACCATCATCCCCCTCTCTGCACCCTCCCTTCAGGTAGTTGTAGGTGGTGATAAGGTCTCCCCTCAGCCTCCTCTTCTCCAGGCTGAACACCCCCAGCTCCCTCAGCTGCTCCTCAGAGGATTTGCCCTCCAGCCCCTTCCCCAGCCTGGTTGCCCTTCTCTGGACTCGCTCCAGGACCTCAATGTCCTTCTGATGGTGAGGAGCCCAGAACTGGACCCAGCACTCGAGGTGCAGCCTCACCAATGCCCAGTCCAGGGGCACAATCCCCTCCCCAGACCTACTGGCCACACTATTTTTTACAGTGTTTGCATTAAGTCAGGACTTTTCAGGTTCTCACCAGAAGCTGGGACAGCAGGGCCAGGACAGCTGACCCAAACTGGCCAGAGGGATATTCCATACCATCCGATGTCACACTCTGTGTGTAACCAGGGAAGCTAGCCAGGGGTGGAATCGCTGCTCAGAAACAGACTGGGCAGTGGGTTGGGATTTTTCTGCAGGTGGTAAACAACTGCTTTGGTGTCACTTAATTTCTATGTATTATTATTATTCTCTACTGTAAGCTATTAACCTGTCTATATCTCAACCCACAAGGTTTTTCCCCCCCCCCATTCTCCTCATCCCACTGGAGGTGAGGGATAAGCAAGCAGCTGCATGGTTAAAACACATCTGATCTTACCCATTTTTGAACATTTCAATTAATGTCAGATTATCCCAAGGTTCAGTATAGTAAAAACTCTAACCTGAGGTTAAATAATAGATTAGTAGCACATCCTTTTTTCCCCCTCCCTAAACCTTTAGCTACAGAACATATAGGGGGGCAGTGTCATACTGAAGAACAAGCCTCAAGCAGCAAATGAGAGAGTATTTTTTCCATTATCTTTGTAGCCTTTCTGCTTTCAGTTCTCTCTCTTCAAAAGGTCTTCAGACCTATAGCTTCTCTTTATTCTGCCTAGAAACTCAAAAGAAATTCCTCTAAACATCAAAACTAAGAATAAACTTCCCATCTGCCTTGTGATAAGTAGAATTTTTGCTTTTCCTCTCTAAAATCTTGAGCGTAACTTTCTTCCCATAAAACATAGTCCATGTGTCAAAGCTTAAATGGGTTTGGGGAGGAACAAAAAGCAGCATGCAACAACATCTGGCCATGAGATCAAATAGTTCATGGAAAAAAAATGTACACAACTTGAAAACAAAGGATAGGACATGTCAGAAAAACAGCCAGACACTGCAGGTTGACAGCATCCACCCTGGGCTTAAAGACAGGCTTAAAGTAACAGCTGAACACCCTTTTTGATAAGGTTCCTCGTGGTGTCTTAAGAGCTAAAGAGATAAAACATCAAAAGACCTTAACTGTTCAACTTAAGAATCAGGGGTATAGATGGGGATAAAGGATCTAAAGCTGCAGATTAGGTTTAGGAAGAGCAACCACCACTCAGTCACTGGGTTTTCCTTAAAGTTGCTTTGCTGTCCCTGCCATGTGAGCCCTCCTGAAACCCAGTGAGTTTACTGACTAGATGTTTCTGTGGAAAGCTTAAAGCCACAGCACAAACTCAAACAACATGAAGCAACACAATGTAAATTATTCTTTGTCCATCACTATTCCATGACTCCAGCCAGAAGTCCCTGGCCACTTTATGCAACTCTTCCACAGCTGTGGATGTGTGTCTAACATTTCACATGTCTAACCACTAAACTTTGGGAGACATGCATGGAATCTACCCTCTCACTAGTATCTCCAGTACTACTGAGCTGTAACACTCAAACTCAACTCATGATATCCCACTGGCACACAGCCCAGAATAGCAAAATAAAGACTTCAAGTCCTGCCAAAAATATTTTCTACTCAAATCAAGCAGCTAAAAAATTTCTGAGGGCTAAAATAACCACCACAGGCAACCTCTCATTGCTTTGTTATATTAGCCTTATCACTTAACAGCAACACACTAACATCTAGTAATTCTGAAACAGACCTAAGTGAGGTCACTTTGACCAAACAACTGCTTTCTCAGCTGCCCTGAAAGATGAAGATCCATGTTTTTTAGCTAACAGCAAGTGCTCAACAGCCACCCTTTAGAAAAGCTAAAAGAGTCAGGTGTCCAACTCAGACATGCAGGGCATTTGAAGATGGAAGGTCTAAAAATTGTTCTTACCTTCTGAAGTGGAAGAATCGACAGAAGACAGTGGAGTCCTTTTGCTCTTTGTTCTTCCTGTAGCTGTCCAAACGACACTCCCTGCATTTATGCAGGTGAGGTGCAATGTTATTGCAGGAACCATCCTGGACAAATGCTTCTCCACTTTGCTGCAGCTTCTTCACCTTAGCTGCATCTGCTAAAACTGACTTGCGAACAATTACTGCAGGGAAGAGCAGTGTAGGTTAGACAAGCTTCAGTTTCTCATGGAAAGATGCAGCCAGATGGATTTTAGTGACAGATCCATGGCAGTGTTCCCTGTAAGCTCCACACTGCACTGTAACCAAGTTATGCTAAAGTATTTGCAGTTGGCAGGTAACATCTTTTCAGGTCAGCAGAAACTTTTCTCAAGCTATAGTTCCACAGAGTCATAGTCTGCAGCACCAAGTTTAACAGCTCTCCTTTTGCTCCTCCAGACAGGACTATTTTAATAAAGTTCTTCAGCCATCAAGGCTGAAGTACCTGAGCACTGAGTAGGCCAGGGCATGGAGCAATCATGTTTCACAAGTAATGAAGACAGAAGTACAACCTGGCCATTTCTCAGTCCTGTTTTCACCCTTCATGATGCAATGGCTTTCAGCACCTTACTATAACTGATGCCAAACACCTCTCCTCCTCACACATTGCAGGTGAGGCCTAGCAGGGCAAAACAGTGACCACTGGGCTGGCTGTGTAGCCATGTTAATTATGGAATAGCACACAGTAATACAAGATGAAGCAACATGAGATTGGAAAGAAAGAAGGGGTGGATGTGTAGGGAGGTTCCCAGAATGATCTGCTATACCACCTGATGCACAGCATAGCACAACATCAGTAATCTAGTTCCCTAAAACTGCAGCCTTTCCATCTCCATCCCACACAGAATACTTGAATTGCTTATCAGGTGTCACTGGGCCACATAAAAAATAGAAACAAGGTGGAGTTTTTGGGGGTTGGATGGAGTTTGAGTTTGGGTTTTTTTGGTTTGTTTGTTGGGTTTTGGTCTGGTTTTCAGAGTAGATACTAAATGAAAGACCCCACTTGAAGAATCAAAGCTGTCCTCAACAAATCTTTTCTCACCATGCTTCTAAAATTTAGGACTAAAAAAAGCCCAGTCTCATTACACCACCATCATCTGCATTTCAAACAGAACCTTATTTTTGTAACCCACTCTGCCATTCTGTTGATGCATTCATTTTGTAAGAATTTCTTTCTAGAAATAAATGATTAGTCCTTTTCCTTTATTAGGGAAAGACATTATTCCCAGTTTTATCACATTTCTCTTGTAAAAAAATCCCACAAACTCAAGTTCCAGATTCACTCACACAATTGAAATTACTAATTGTGTATGTTACAAAGGACCTACTTGCATACAGACACACAAAAACTACAAGGACTGTCAAACAGCAGAAGTTGTAAAAATACTTACTATTATCCTGGACCTTGGCACTTCCAGTCCAAAAGCTTTCATTGTCACTTTTGTCATAAAGAATCTCATTTGAGTTTCTTCTAATAAAAAACTCCATGTCTACAAGGTCATCTACCTTGTACCCTTTGTGGCTGTTCTGGCTATTGCAACTGCTTTGTGATTTAACTCCAGACTCAGTAAGAGAGTGAAGATGAGCATCTGAGGTTGAGGGTCTACAATCTAAAGTCCTCTGCAGCTCAACAGTGCTACTGACTCTGGGTATTGCTATGGAAGAGTTAAGGTGTTGTAACTGTTTTACAGAAACGCATTCTTTTGGAAAGTTTGTTGTGGGCTTCATAAGAGGTTCATTTGTATTTTTCAGGTTGGTTCCTTTTTCATTAGCTGAATCAGTCAAAGATGAAGATCTTGAGGTTGTCAAAGAAGTATATTTACCATTTTGATCATTAAGATTTTGTGTTTGTTCTTTAGATAGAAATCCCACTTTCGGAAAGGCTGTCAGATCTTCCTTCAATGGTTTCATTCCAGTATTAAGACAAGAAGGATGAGTTTCTGGTAAGCTTCGTCTGCACGTGCTGAAACACACAACATGCAAGAATTATACAAAGGAAAAGGTGTCTAACAAATCAGGGCATCAGCTGCACAACCTAGTCATATTCTTAAAAGCAGCAATTTAATTATGTACTTAAACAGTGATGTGCTAAGATTTAAAATTTGTGAGAGATTGTATAGGTTTTTGCTTTTTTGTTTGTTTGGGGTTTTTTTTATTGTTTGGGGTTTTTTTATTATTGGGGGTGTGTTTTGGGTTTTTGTGGGTTTGTTTTGGGTTTTGAGGTTTGTTTTTTTTAAGAGTTGGGCAGAATGATAAAGCTGTACATGCATGGAGGCATAAATCTAGGTACAGCAGCTACTTCACTACCTTCTTGCACAATTAAACAGTTACTACTTCATTTTTGCCACACAACAGCTGTATAACCAAATGCACTTCACTTGCCTGCCTGCAAGAGGAGATTCTAATACTCAAGGAACTTCTGGTGGGCACTACAAATCTATACTGAAGGCAGTAAAACCACTCCCCTACACAAAAAGCTCAAAAGAATTCATCTTTTCAACATTTATCTTGTAAATTTCCTCCATACAAGAGGAAAAAACCTACACTTTTTAAAAAGCTTATACACAACACTTTCCTGGGGTTTTTATTTTGAGTTTTCCTATCATGCTATTTCTACCATTATGCTTACTTTTTATGACAGAATTGGAGGTTGTAAAGAAGTTTAAAGCCACTAGTGTCCCACAGAAAAATAATTGAGGACCTGTGTTTGATCTGCAAGAGGTTGGTATGCAGGACACCTGCCTAAATGTGTTCTATCTGTCTTGGAGACAGAGGAAGAATGCATTTGAAAAAAAACTATGCACCACACCTATGTGTAAGCCATCAGTTTACAGATTGGTACAATGAAACAGTAACATAGGTCTGTGAAATTGAAGGGCAACTACCTCAATGATTAAAACAAGAAAAATGGCTTGAGCAAGCAAATTACTATCCAGGGCAATTCAGTTTAACACCTTTATATGCCAATATTACAGAAGACTTAGTTACTACAGTTCTTTAAAATAACCTCTGAGTTTATTTTGCTAAGAAGTGGGATTATTTTTTGAGAAAAGAAGTCTGAGCAAGCATAAACTGCTTCCTTACCCTTGAGGAGTTTCTGCACCAAGATTGGGCGGTGAGTTGGCTGGCAGGGGCAGGCCTTGATGCCTTTGGTCTTTATTAGCAGGAGTACATCCTAGCAATGCTTCACCCAACACAGTTGGTACAGACTGTACATGTCCCTGACTGGGAGAAACCTGCAAGGGAAATGATAACTGTTAGTGAAATCGAGTGTAACAGAAACCTTGCTTTGCAAGGTTCAGCTTAAAATTAAAAATACATTAATGTCCTTCCCACTGCATTTAATAATGCTCATTGAAGACTATTCCTCATTCAATCCAGAAGATGTTAAGACCTAAAAATGTCCTTTAAGGTCTCACAGGTTCCATGAAACGCTCTTCATGTTACTTCATTTTAACTCTGATTAACAAGAAACCTTTTGAGGTGTGTTAAGAAAGTGGAAGATAGAAACCTGTGCTCTTTGTAACTGCCAGCACAGTGATCTTTCTAAAATATTTGCAAAAATCAGAAGTCAGAAATAGCTTTCAGAGCTTGTCTGAAAATCCTAAAGAAAATTAAAAAATTAGTCTGACAACACTAACAAAAATCTAGATGTGAACTTCTTTGTAGTGAGAAAATCTCTGTGTTAAGTAAAGAAACCCAGCCTCACAGATCCAGTATTCCTGAAGGAATACAACAGACCTATCCAATTAGCAAGTGTCTTTACCAACAGTAGTCTTCTCTAGGACTCCTTCCTCAGCTCTAACATCCATATTCCACTCCTACATGCTCCACTTACTGCTGGAAGTTATACTACAGACTCGTTACCATCAACTCCAAAATATTTCCTTTCTGCTTTGGTATAACACAGCTGTCAGGCATTGAGAGAAGCTCTTTAAAAAAACCCACTGGAATTAATTAACTGCATATTAGAAATTGAGTATTAGCACATGCTAAGAAAGATCAAAAAAAGTGGTTTCAGCTTATCACTCCCATATATTCACATCCACCAAAACCAAAGAAACAAACAGAGCTTGTTTTCCTCCTTAGAAAGAGCACTCACTTGTAACCATTTTAAGAAAATAGCTGCAAGACATTTCCCAAAGACTAAAAAAAAAGATAAAGGATGCAGTCATTTCAAGGAAGGCAAACTAGAAAATTCAATAAGTCAAAAAAAAAGGTAAATCACTGCTTTAAGGAAAAACTGATGTAACAAGATATGATTTGAGGTCATAACTCTTCTGCAGGACATTTGGAATAGGGAATAGAGACCAGCTTTGCATGAATCAAGCAGGCTGCTCAGTGGTTGAATATGCAGAAAGCTAAGGAACAGCAGCAAGCTGAGCACCTAGAAGATGCTGGAGGTACACAAGCACAAGCTAGAGAAATGACATAAGCAGAACATGACTGCAATGCACTAGCTACTCCATGCACATTTGCTGCATGCTCTTCCTCAGCAGCAAATACAAGACCACAGTCTTCACTGAAGAATCATACTTGCTACCTCATGCTGTATCTTTGTGAAGCTGTGAAAGATGTCTAATAATAATATCCAGTCATTAGGCAGCTCTACAGAGTTGAGTCAGCACAGGGAGTGACTGCACAGAAGCCAGGAACAAGAAACCAAAGAACTGAAACATAACCCAACCGTCCCAAGCTGCCACGGCCACTCCAGAGCTTCCACAAGGCTGCTCCTGCCTAACATGCAGTTTTTGGTCTGAAACCCTGGGGTAAAATTACAGGGGAAGCTTGAAGTCCTATTCTGCAGCCAAGCCATTATTTTTGATTTTCATTTCTAGACTCAAGTTTCCCACATCATCTTTTGACCTTTGAGACAGCCTCCTGAGATCTCAGTGACACCTGACAGACCATTCACAAAAGAAATGTAGACAAGGAAGTACTAGGAAAATAAACAGTCCTCTTCTCTGTTTGTACAGAAACAACAGACTGCTGCTTGTGCAGCTTCAACCCTCAAAGCATGCAAGTATGGCTGAAGGTTTTGGGTGTAAGTAGAAAGTCATTAAGGAAATAAGATGCAAAGCAAAGGTTATAATCCTGAGAACTGCTTTGTGTTTTCTCCCATTACAGAATAAACAGCCAGGCAGGCCAACTCCTAAGCAGGAGGGAGTAAGAAGCACAGTTCAAAAGCCCCCAGCTTTCAAGGCTCAGTAACTTTTTCTCAGATTACCACAAGACAAGATGTTTTGCCCATGCCTAGACAAGTTCCAAAAAAACTCAAACACACCCTCCCAGGGATTATATTTATTATTCCACTTTCCTATCTAATCCTTATTTAAAGCTGTTCTGAGAAATGACATAACTATTATATAACAGTCATATATAACATAGCAAGGCATTACCTCAGGAGAAGATTTTGTGTGCTTAGCATCAACGCTCCCACTATTCTCAGATGACTTCCTTTTCATGCTCCCAATTTTCTTAGATTTATCTGGAATAGAAGGTGATCAAGATTAGTCTATTTAAAACAAGTATGCTACTTAGTATTTGAAGGACAAACAATAATAGGTCTTACCACACTTCCCATTGTTGTCATATATGATTTCAACATGAATCAATTCTGGATCAAGAGTTTTTAAAGCTGGAATCTTGGAAAGGAACAAAACCACAGAAGGGGATAGTTAAAGAGCTGAATGTCACTGTTTGAATGCATTTATCTTAGATGTTGGGGCACAGACTAAGCTTAGACACTTGATTTCTAGGTTTTTTGCAGACTAAGATGAATTTAACAATGGGTTGTCATAGTGTTTCTGCATAAAAACACACATAAAAAGCAGTGCTTCAGGGCACTGTCTACCTAGAAATCAAAGAAACCAGGATCATGAGTTTTTACTCTTCAAGTAAAAATTCCAGGTCTTTGTTATTTTTTATAGAAGACCATTTATTATATGATGATTCTACCAGCATCATCAAGTAATGCAGAAACACTTTGGGGCAACAGGTTATTCCACACCACCCTGATCCCAAATTTTTTAATCTTATTACAGTAAGGACAGAATTACACATGGTTTAGGTGGGGGGATAAATACAAGATCCCACCCATTCCTTATCTCTGCAAACCCACAGAGACCAGTTCTTACCTCCTGACAGTTGACTTCCAGAGTTCTTGTAGCTGGATTACCATTTACAACAACTGCTGTGAACCACTGTGTAGATGGATCCAGGCTATAAATTCTTATTTTTGAACCAATGATATTTTTTCCACCTTAAAAAAAAAAAAGGGGGGGGAGGGGCAGCCTTAAGATAAAGCTGAAGATCACCAGTTACCAACATGAATTTGCCAACAGTATTGCATGCAGGATGCAAGTAAGCAAAACAAACTGAGAACCCTGACACAACTTCCACATAGCTGAGGGGAGGGAAATGTAATAAAACCATGTTCCAGCTACCTCCTTCCTGGAATAGTCTAGTGAATTTTTCTGGAGGCTAAAGCATGAAGCAGAGGCCAGAATGACCTGGAGATCTTTGACAGTGAGGCAGATCAGTGGACACACAAATGAAGATTCAACAACTGGATGTGAATTTTTCCTTTCTTAATAGTACTGGAAATTACAACTCTAAAGTTTCAATATTTACCTTTCTATAAACCAAACATTTCTTGCATATACTAGCATATAACTAGAAACATGCTTGTATGATCCCAGCAATTAAGAATTTGAAGCTGGCACACATAAAACTAACAATTTTAGCTTGACTAAAAAGTAGTCTTTATATAAAACTTCAGAAGGTTTTAAGCATCCAGCAAACCAAAAAAAAAAAAAGTAAATTAAGCTACTTGAAAAAAACCACAACTCCCAATAATTTCAGTGGTAATTGCTACAAATTCAATATTTCTAAGACCCAGGCCAGCTATACATGCCTCAATTCTTACTCTTAGAAAGGACATATTTGAAACTTATATCTATAATCCTTTTGCACTATTGCAAAAAGAAGTAGAAATGGTATTTTAAAAAAAGCTTTTATCCCTAACAGAGATGACTAATTTACAGTACATCACTGCAAAGGTTTCCCTTTTGACTTGAGTATCCATTGCCAGAGTTCACCACAACAGAGCGTGCTTGTACCTTGTACCAAGCGTGTTTCATCTAGGTGTTTCTTAACCAAAGCCTGAATTTCTTCATTAACAGTTTGATCATCCTTAAGAGGAAGCCTAGAACCATCCATATCCTAGTTAGAAAAAACAGGAAAGAAAAAAAGAAGTTTGCACTAAGGATAATGCCTTTGATCAACAAACTCCCATAATATTCAGAAACAAGATAGCAGTGATTCATACAAGTCCAACAAATTTCTCATGGCTCTGTGTTCCTTCAGCTCCTATGATACTGTATTTATTGAGGCAGATACAATTTCCTGACCACCAATCTGGAACAACCATCAGCAAACCAGACTGAAGTGAGCTCTCCAGGTCTAATAGAGTTCTGAAATAATCTGGCTTAGCTTTCATTTGCAATACAGTAAAACAAAGTTTAACTGAGCCACCTTTTTTTTTTTTCCTCCTTTTTAATTTAGGCTTTTCCATTCTCAGCAGCAGCACTTCACAAGTAGCCCTGAGCAGCTGTAAATACAGTGATTTTAGATGTTATGTTTCTGTTTACAATAATGACATCAGGATCCAGTCCATCTCAAGACACCATTATAAAACGTTCATATGAATGAAAGCAGTCAGCTACATCTAAATAATTCATGATGATTCAGCATAATGTATTTGTATTTTGGAGGGGTTTCTTCCCCCCATATTGTTATCTAAAAAAAAGCTGCCTGACAACATTAAGAATTGATTCCAAAATGTAACCTTTGGAGCAAGTTTTAACAATGACTCAGAATGCCATTAAGAAGGATTTTGTTTTCTTTATTGTTCCAAGCACTGCTCTGGTATCTGTAAGAAGCAGAAGGCTCAGAAGCTAGTTGTCAAGAAACTCATTCAAGATTGCAGAAAACCAATCTTCTCCATTGCAGTGCTGAGATAAGGCTTCTACATAAAGAAATCTTTACTCTCTTGTTGAGCTAACAAAGGCAAGTTAACCTACAACTCAAACGTAGCTTCAAGTGATTTTGTTAAGCCTCTCAAAGCAAGTTATCTATCTGCTGACTGCTAACAAGACAAAGCACAACATTAATGATGGCACTACCATCAGTCTCAACATGGGACATCTGTTACAAGCTTTATTCAGACTGTTTAAATGTCTTCAGACTAGTTTCAGAAAAAGGTTGAATCCTTTACCAGTAGCAGACACTATTCCTCAAAATGCTTGACCAGTCAGTCACACAGGACAACTGTTTCAACCTCTCATTTTCACTAACAAATTTTCCTCTTGGTGCTCAATAAAGGGAGTAGAATTCAACCATCTTGTTTATATTCTCCCCATTTGCTTAGGTTTAGATGACATCTCTTTCTACTAAATACCAAGATTTATTCCAGATATCCCCACAACTCCTCCCTTAGGACTGACAGTCACATACACAAGGACAAAGGGAAACTCTTCCAGATTATCCCAAATAACATGATGCAATTGCTGTCACTTGAGCTGTCTAGCTGTCCTAATACACTCCCTCCTCCAGGTCCCTGAAGTGACCATGTTCTGTATCAGCCTCAGATTTTTACTACATACTGGTATCTGTGAGTTAATGGCAATACACACTTACTCCAAGTTTTTAGCCATCTAAAATTTGCCTTTAGAATATATTCAACTGACACACATGAAACACCAAAAGATGTATCTTCCACCTTCATAATGCCATACAAGGTTACCTGAATTGGTGTCAAAAGGTCTTTAGAAAGAAAAACACATCTCTCTTCACCAAGGTAGCGTACTGAAACCATTGATCCCAAACCAGCTTTGTCCACTAAGGATTTGTAAGTCTAGAAAAATGACAAACATTTTCATAGAAACAGTAAGAAAAAAATCTCATTTGCATTAAATGTTAGTTTTGCATCTTTCTCTGTTGAGATATCACATCTACAATTCTTGAAATAAACCAAGTTTTAATAAAATACACAATACATGCCTAATTAAGGAATTATTGGATTATATTTGATATTAATTTCATTTATTAGAGTTGGTGGCTGTCATTAACAATCATTAATCATTCATCTCAGCATATTAAGGGTTCTATGTGTGGATATGTTAATGAAAAACCCTCCTTATGGTAGATTGGGGGAATAACTAGCAAATCAATGAAGGCTTGCTGCATGGCTTACTTTAAAGTTCTTAAAGCTCACTAGTAACACAATGAAGCCTTAGTTTGGGCATGTATGATGACAACTTGGATAGCCTCATAGTTGTTTACCACTGCTGTACAAGGATGAAGTTGTGTTCAGGTATACCAAAGGCTTTAACAACAGAAAACAAAAATTTCCTTTAAAGTGAACTCTTCCTAATAGGTTCAAGGTCTAGTCCAGCTCTGAGTGAGTAGTCATCAGGAGCCTGGAACATCAGAAGTGGCAAGAATAACTCCTCCCTATGTGAAAGGTATATCTGTGCCTCATTTAAAAGAAAAAAAATACTAATTCTGATAAAAGTGTTCAGGTTTCCAAAGGATTGATCAGACAAAGACTGCCTTCCCCTTTGTTGCTTTCAGTTCAGTTAGGACAGCATTAGCAAAGGAGCAGCATCACTAGGAGAGGAATGAGAGTCTCTCCAGGAGCAGCAGGGCATTACAAGAATTCTGCAAAGCTATTCCATTTGTCAGAAACATTCTGTCCCCTATACTTACTGATCTAAATTGTGATCAAGATTTAAATAAATTAATCCACACGGTTCCTTTGTGACCCCTTCTTTCTTGCCATGTGTGCTGGTAAAAGGAGAAGTCATCTTTTTTGCTAAGGCAAGCCCCAGTATTATGCTTTATCTTATATCATTCCTCTGGTAATTGAGCTCTGGAACATGCACACTGCATGAACTGACACATCACATAATGAAGTACCCAGTAGGAATTTTTCAGGTACTCAGATAGGGACAAGAGCTAAGCTGAAAGAACATTGTATCAGCAAAATCTACTAGTAGAACTGCTGATATTAATGCACAGGTCAGGAAATAAAGTTAAGGATTCATCTTCCCACTTCTCCCATACTATTTGGCCCTACTTTGAATAAGCATCTGTTTAGCTTAGCTGAGGAAAAAGGCTCAGCTAAAATGCAGCAGTGTTACACTGCAGACTTTACCCCTAGCAAAGTTAGGGCTATTAACACATGGACTACAACTTCAGCAGTTAACAGAGCAAGTTGATTTCACAACTACTTTTATGAATAGCAACACAAAGTAGTCAAGCAAAACTATAAACCACACTGGCTCAATACATTAAGAAATGTTCTCTGCTCATGTCTGATGGCTACTTTGCCCAGCCAGCCATGCATGGCAGTTAAAAAAAAAGCTTAGTTCTCTGGCTTGTGTAGTGCAGCTCAAGTTTTTATATACAGAAAATCTACATCTCACAAGTGACATTTGTGTCAGACAGCTATCACTGTAAGTGTCAGTCAAATTATTTTCATCTCAGATCAAGTATTACCAAGAATGAACAGTACCCGAGGCAGAATACAACAAGATAAAAATACAGGTTGCCCATAGAAACCTATTTACACCCTTTTCCTCTTTATTCTTAACTGCAGTTTCATGAAAGGAGGCAGCTAGCTGGAGGAGGAGTTAGGACTGTACAGAGTAGTAGTTTGGGAGGGAGGCAACGTCATAAACACACATCCTTGTTTTACCAGGCAAAACATACCAACTTCAAATGCCTGCAAGCTCTACCTTGCTGTACAAGAGATTTAGTCTCCCTTCAGATTACATGTAGGAGTATAGGAGTGGAGCTCTACTTGAGAAATCCACACTGGTAGCAACACTGTCTTTAGAAGATGGAACTGCAGAACCGAGGTGAGTTAGGCCAAGCATATACTTGCCATTGCAGGCCACTGGACAGGAGACATAGAACTGGCTTGAGATCTTCTTTCAGCCAGTACCAGCTTTTGCTCCACCAGGAATACTTTCATTTTATGGCTGTAGACTTCTATCCATCTTCTCTTCTCCCATGGCTCATCATCAAATTCCACACAAATCTACAGGAAGGAAACAAAGTGAAGGAGTGACTAACCACAAAATTGAGACACACACATTGAAAAGGATAAACCCCCATATCCTCCCCAATCCACCTACCAAGCAGACAAAAAATACCCCAAACATTAGAAGTACATAAGCACTTTTGCAAACATGATTATTGCCTTTCTGTCACAGAATCAAGCAATCACTAAAGCATTTACAGCTGACCTAGTATTTTACAAATAACCACCAGTGTTAACTGGTTTGCCATCATTACTATCACAGAAATCATTGGTATTCCTATTTATGCATACAACCTTCCCATCTCAAGAAGTCCTCTGCTGCTCAAGGGCAGTTAAATGTGTTAACATCAAGGGAAAAAAAACACAGACACACAAACCCCTTAAAACTCTAAAGGATCCTATGCAGCAGTGGCACGTGCATTTTCCACCAACTTAAGAGTAATTGAATTAACAAGCTGTTCTCAAAGGAATATTTTAAGAGTCCCAAGGAATAACTTAATTTTTGAAAGCACAGCAACAATAAGCCAATAAAGGTGATCAATGTATATAATGTGGAAAAGGCCATACACTGCCTGCTTTAACTGGTATTTATCTTTATGAATCTCTGAAGCATCTACACAACCTCTTTAAGAGGAAAGCAGTTGTCATTTCAAGACAAACATGGTGGCTTGACTACTTTCTTCAGGATGGCAGCACCCTTCTTTCATCAGCAACATGGGGAGATCAGCAAAGGATTGGGAAATACCTTAAATACAACTTTGAATACAGAAACTGGAATGTCTTGGTAGAGAACACTGTTCTCAGAAAAATCACTCCCTCTTCCCATAAAATGTTACAATCCAATCTAAATACATTTAACTAATTTACACTAACAGCAGAGCAACATCACTTCAGTGACTCTTAGAAACTTTTCCCCTGTGTTTAGCTTCCCTCTAAGTGGAAAGGCAAGTAAAAGCATGCACGCAAAACAGCATTACCACAGACAGGAGTAGTAAAACTAATGGGTGCTGAAATGAATTTAGTCATTTTGAAGATCATGGAAACAATGAAGGAGATAAGCAAATAGCACAAGTACCAGAACTAGAATGGCTTGTTTTGTCTATGGTATCAACACTGCACAAACAGGAAAAAACAGTTTAGAAAATTCTTTCAAAAGCAGTTGACAGTCCTCCTATTCTGTAGCTTGCTCCTAACACTGTAGTAAAAATTATATATTTCTACTCCTTTAGAGACTTTTTTCCACCCCAACCCATTGCTATCTTAGACCTAACTACACATTACTCTTCCAGAGCTGCAAGAGAGGAAAAGAGATGATGTGTTTTGATATGAAAGCTTTCTACTTTGTCTACTTTGCAACTTGTGTAGCACTTTCACTGGAGAATGCATTAAGTCAATAGCTTCTGGCAGAACTGTAACCAGTTACAAGGCTCACAGTAAAGTCCCCAACAGCACGTGCTCCTTCTCCTTTTACATCCCAGAGAAGGTCCTTAAAAAGAGCTTTCTGCAGCAGCAACATCCTCCTCCTCAGTCCAAGTATGGCAAGGACACAGCCCTACTGGCCAAAGATGGAGAAAGCTCCACCCCTGCCTCAAATCACAACAAGAAGCTCAGCCTCCAACTCAGGACTCTTCATAACAAAGTTTATACTTTCAAAAAAAGTGTTAGAAACACATTCAATCTCTTCTTGTTTGACAAGGAGCAGGTACTTCTTCAGTTCATCAGTGGGAAAAAAAGTTCTTCCCATTTAAAAAGGCAATGAAACAGTTTTAATTGAAAGGTGGCTCTGTTCTTGCTGTCAGAGAACACCCTGCCTCCAAAGTCCCTGGTAGAAATGAGTAAGAGTAACTAGGTGTCATTACTACAATGGCGGTGTGTCCTTAGCAAGTACTTAGTATACTCCAGCAGCTGCCCAGACATGGTTGAATAGTTTTAGTGACTACAGTTGCCAAACACCCCCTTGAGAGCTTCAAAGTGAAAACTGTGGAAGTCCCTTGACTTCCACCCAAACCACAGTTAACAAATGGCACCAAGTAAGCAATAAATGATTGCATATTTAAAAAACCCATTGGTAACCATTAAGAAGCAGCCACCACATAACAAGAGTCAGAGAAACCTCCAGCATCACACACGAATTTGGCACGTCTTTCAAGACAGTAGAAGTACTCGGTCATTACCAGCCACTTCAAAGGGTAAGAAAGAAAAAGTCCCCAATCCCATCAACAGCAGTGGTTCAGTTTCATAAGTAAATGCAACCTCTGGAGATAAAAAACAACCCAATTGTTTTTCAACTAAGTCTTAAATGATGTTTAGAAATTACAGAGAAACAAAACCTAGGCACAAGGGGCACAATGGAAACCTGGTTTCCAAAATACACTGGTGGAAGAAAGCACGTTTATAATGAGTTTGAGGTAATTTCTGGCATTAGGACACGCACACAGGGGGCTTTAACCAGGATGGACACGTTTTCAAGCACATTAAGCAGGCAAGTTGATCAAGGCGACCTCTCTCCCTCAACAGTATACATGTACATACACACCCACGCAGTTTGAGGTCACAGGGCAAGCAAGCACTCTCGCTTTAGAAGGCCTCTTTAGAAGTTCCCGGTTACCTTCAGGTCTTGTTTGGATATGTCCGTGTGTGAAACCGCTCGGATCCTGCCTGACTTCCAGGGCCATTCCAAGATGCGGTTGGTGTCCCACGGCCTGTCGTCTTCCTCCGACAGGCTGAGGAACCTCTTCCCCACGAGCAGCGACCAGCTCCCCTCGAGCCTCAGCACCATTTTAACTCATCGGGAGGCTTCCGGGAAGACAAACGGACAGAAGGAAGAAATAAAAAAAAGACCCGAAACAAACCAACAAACAAAACAAGGCGTCGGGCAGCTCCCAGGCCGCGCTCCCAGCCCCGCCGGCGGGCTCGGTCCCCGCCCGCTTTTCCTCACAGGCAGCCGCGGGGGCCACGGCGGGCGGGAGCAGCGCTGCTTCCTTCTTCCTCTCCCCGTCCTCCCCCCCGCACCCCCCTCCCCCGCTTCTTTTCAAGCGGCTCAAGCCGAGCCCTCAGACACCCACAGGATGCTTCTCTGCCCGCGGTCCTGTTAATCATTGCCTCAGTGGGGGCGGGTGGAAGGAAATACCAGAAGCTGCTGCAGTGCAGCTCCCAGAGACACCCA
>VZTU01025552.1:20373-38194 GCA_013400835.1 Zapornia atra | reverse complement strand
GGTCCCCACTCGGCGCGCCCCGCGGTCGCACGGCGCCCGAGCAACGGGCTCCGCGAAGGCGGCAGCACTTCCCCTACGCCCCGGCAACAGCCGCTGCGGCGAGCGATACTACTCGGCCCCGCGCTCGCGCACACACCCCCTCACCCGCGTGCCCGCCCCCCGTCCCTCTCCGCGGCCGGCCCCTGCCGCGCCATCCCTCGTCCTCATTGGCTCTTCCGCGCCAGCGGGGCGGGACCCGCGCCAAGCCTCCCGCTGTGATTGGTCTGTAGGGGTGGTACCCGCCATTCTGGCCACGCCTCTAAACCGTTGCTCAGCAGATGGCGGATAAAAAATTAGTATCCTTCCGCAAAGCCTCGAGTGAAGGAGTCCACCAGCCCACCCACGCCCACGAAGAACTCCAAGATTGGGCCAAATGGAAAAACGAACGTGGTTTAGGCCGTAGTACGCCTCGAGGTTTATGTTTCTGCCTCAGGCGAGCTGAGACTTCAGCTATAAGGGCCGCCTTTGGAGTGGGCGGAGGGATCCGAAGGAGGAAAGAGGCGTGAAATGGCCGCTTATACGTGCGGTTCGCGGCGTACTCAGATATAGCACAGGGGGAGGGGGCACCTGTGGGGTGCTTTTGCGCAAGCGCACATGGGCAAGGTGCACCTGCGGGGGCGCTGCGGTAGCGTTCTGCGCAGGCGCAGATGGGGAAGGTCCTGACACCTGCTCTGGGGCCCTGTCTGGGCTTGCGCATTAGCGCTTCGGTGGCGCCGGGGGATGGATGGAGGCGAGGCGGAAGCGCCTCACAGGCCACCATCTTGTTTGGCTGCCTTGGAGGCTGAGAGGCTGGGAAGATGCAGCTTCTCTCTGACAGAATAAGATGTAGGGGGGAAAAATAACGTGTGCTAGAGGTTCCTTGGGAGGATGGCTGGCTTTGGAGAAGCTCTGGTCATAGTTGAGTTGGGTTCTCTAGTTCTATCTACAGAGAGGTGTCTTGTGCTGTCTCAGAGCCGTCTTTCCTTTCATGCAAGATCTGTGTGCTCTATGAAAGACTGTAGCCAAGATCATGAGAGAACTAGTTACACAGGTCATGGTAGAGAGCTATCTGGCTCTATTTTGCTGTCACCTAACAAGACAATCTTGCTCATTTACCACAAGACATTACTAGTAGAGGATGTGGGAGAAAGAAGACCAGAAGTGAAGGAACCCAAGGCCAAGAAGCTGTTGAGTCATCCAGTTTACTGGAAGTCGTTGGTGTTTAGCTTATGCTTTCTCTGGGGTTCCTCCCATTGCAAGAAATGTCTGAGCTCCAAAAATCCCCATCTCCCAACATCAAGGGCTCCATTGCAGGCAGGATGTTCCTCCTATGCTCTGGCCCTGCCCTCCATTTTCTCAAGAAGCCTGTCCCACACTTGTCTTAAATGAATTTTATCCAATTTTCCTACCGGTTTGCTTCAGGACTTTTCACAAAGCACTTGTCTACTGCTGCATTCAAACAAATGTGTTCGTGTATGAAATCAAAAAAGCACAAAATATTCCTGGTGTGCTGTGATGAGGCAGTTACTGTTATGGAAATCAGGCAGCCCAAATTCCTTGGTAACTTTAAGGCCTCTTCAGTGATTCCTAGCAACAAGATGAACCTACTAATATGTCACATTTTCAGCAGAGGAAACAAACTAACAATATACTAGAATACTAGAAAATGCCTCTAAAATATCAGGAACTGCAGGTAGCCTGAAGAAATACAGGCACTGAGAGGAAAAACAGGTATGTTGGCTTCTCAGATTTAACTATTTAATATATAGATATATAGACCAGACCTACACAATGGATTTTGTCATTACATTTTATAAAGCAAGCTATATTTGAAACGACCAAATTACTTGTTCCATTGTAGGTATTAGGTGCTTGGAGTAGCAGCTGTACAGGGTATACATTGTACAATATATGTGTTGTATACCTTTCTTATTTAAAGCCTTTTTGTTTTTATGCTTACACAATGCTTTGCCTCTAAGGGTAGCTGATTAATACTTCTAGGAAGAGTGATGCTAGGCAATAAGGAAGCAATATTAGCCCATACAATACCTCAAACTGTTGGTAGCACCAGTTGCCTAATGGGGATTATTTATTTATTTTCTTATCATTAGCACCAGAATAAAGGAAAGTTTAAAGGGGTTATTCAAAGACAACTTCCCTAGCATTCTTCATTCCTCAAAGAAGTTAGATCAGGACCAAGTATATGTTTAGAGTTAAAAAAGAAGTTAAATTTGGGGATAACCAGTAAAGTCCTTAATCAAAAAGCCAAAGATCTAACATTTTAAATTCTGAGTACAGACATCTCTGAATTAGTTGCATAGTTTTATAATGTATTTCCCAGGATTTTGACCATGCAATATAGAAAAAGAAGTACTATTGTTTTCCTTACCTGGTGGTTTTCTTAGCATCCTCAATATTCTCCACAAAAACTAACATCAACTAGTAAAATTTTGTGTTTATATGCTCACCCTCACTGACACAGTGTGTCAATGGGAATATCAAAATGTTCAGAAATAACTTTCAAAGTACCATTATGGATGCAACTCTCACTCTGCAGACATCTCTCCAGAACAAAATGCCATTCTGAGTCCCTGCATAACAAACCAGTGCTGTAAATATGAAGAACTGATTAAACTACGAAGCAGCAGATTTCAACCTGTTCTGCCTGGAAGAAGCCTTTTTTATAGCCAGCTCTACCTACTGGGTTGAACTAATAGGTAAGCCTTTAGCTCCTATGGAAGAGAGGAGTAATCTCTGCAAACAGGTGCTCTTTAAACAGTAACTTCAGAACACACTTGAATAAATTCTTCCTTTCAGCAACCATTAATAGCAGTTTTCTGTTGTACATGGTATCACTAGGGAAATAAAAAAAGCATAAGAGGCTTTGGGTGAAGAAACATTTCAGTTGGATGATACATGTAGTAAAACTCAATAGCTAATTTTATAACTATCCATGCCTAAAAAATTCCACATACAATCTGGATGTGCTACTCAAATATTTGTGCTTGCAAATTGGTCTTGCACTGTCTAAAGTACCAGCAACCATAGACACTTTGCAAGAAAGAGACATTTTATTCAGAGTAGGGCCATCAGCTAACATAAACCATCATGGTACTGTCTTCTTGGAGGGTGTAAGATAAGCCTACAAGTTTGTGTGTAGTTACAATAATGGTAGCTGGAAGATCTTATGGATATTGGTTTTTAAATCCCTGCTATAGCCACATTTAAAGATCTTCTTAATCAAAGCCCCGTTGGAGGCTGTACAAACACAGAAAAATAATATAAAGTGCTTTATTTTCTAATGATTCATGATGGAGGTGTAAGGATGAGTAATTAAAGTTGGAAGTGCTTATGGTCAGACTCAGAAATACTAGCTGTACTATCTAGAAGCAGGCCTTTGGAAGATACCTACCAGTTTCCAGTCTCCAATATGTCTTGAGATACAGTGTGAAAGAGTGAATGATGAGAAACTAACAGAAGTTTTCTTATTTACTAGCACCAAAATTGATGTAGTTTAATTACTCTTCAAGTAGCTAAATTATATTGGTTACTACTCCTATTCAATCAACCCCCAGTTATACCATGAAAAGATAAAAGCCTGTATAAGCTCTTTTCTCAGGTACAGTCATGTAACCTCAGCACACCTCACATGGGTCAGCTTTGCAAGACATGCAGGACTAGTTCCATCTCTTGTTTCCATGCTTGCCTCCTTACCATAAATTAAAATAACTTGTCTTATACCAGCTAATACTGTCTGAAGGAAGCATGTATTTTGACACAAAGTGCATTATAATGCTGTACAATTGAGTTTACTTGCTGAAGGAAAGATTCCATGAGAATGCTGAACTGACTCTTTTCCACTGGCACACATACTCTGCATTTGGGAGTCACTTGCTAGGATTTAGTAGGACTTAGATCTACTGTCACAACTGTAGGAGCAGGAAACTGTGAGAAGACTTTTAGCATAGTAAATCAGGGTTGACTGTTAAATTTTAATTGACTATTAATTTAACATTTAATGATTTAATTGGATGTTAAGTATTGTCTGGGGATTGGGATCAGATATTAAATTTTTCAGATTAATTCTAAAGTTGAGCAGGTATTTATAGATACAGTGATGCAATAACCTTTAAAGAATAACCACGAACAAACACTAGACATAAAGTGTGGTTAGTAATGACATGCTGATTGTGTGTTTCCTTGACTGCTCCAGATGAGGAAGGCCTGTTTTGGAAAAGAAAAAAAGCCCTTTCTCTACAGGAGTTAATTATTCAAAGAGTTCAGGGTATCATTGTTTAAGAAAATCATGCAAATCTATATTATCTTGATGGATAGAACTGAATCAAGTCTTCATGCAAATCTGTATTATCTTGATGGATAGAACTGAATCGAGTCTTCCAGCACAGCAAGAATGTCTCAGTGATGCTGCTACTCATCTACAAAAAACCCCACTGAAAATTAGGTAAAGCTACACAGTGAACTTTAAGCAACATCTTTGAATGTACTGAGGAAAACTGTTCTTTGTTAATTAGCTTTACCTTCAAGAGCCTCACAACAAACTTCTTTTGTCCTGCCACTTACCTTGTGCTAGAGTGATGGGTGTTTAGCAGGGAACATTATATGTTTTACCTGCTAGTGTAGTAACTCTGTTTCCAGAAGGAAAATACAGTGTCTTTCCATGGCAAGGGTTAACTAAGAAATACTTCCTCTTTTTTATGTGTGTGAAATTCTGTATATTGTGCTGATATAATGTTACCAAAGCTAAATAACACTATCTTTTTATTCAGGGATACTCAATAAAAGCTAATGGGAGGAGGAAGGGAAAAGGGAAAGGTGAAGATCCTAGATATTGGTGAATAGAGAACTGGGAATTTTTAACAATTGTATATTACTAAGTGTGACCTAGTTGGTGTAGCACAGAACTGGGAGTCAGATCTGGAATCTGAATTGATGATGAGAGGGCTGGAGCAGCTGCCCTACAAAGAGAGGCTGAGGGAGCTGGGCTGGTTCAGCCTGGAGAAGAGAAGGCTGTGGGGGGACCTCATTGCAGCCTGCCAGTCCCTGAAGGGAGCAGAGGAACAGGAGGGGAATCAGCTTGTTCCAAGGGTAGACAATGGCAGGACAAGGGGGATGGATTAAAGCTGAAGGAAGGAAGGGTTAGATTAGGTATTAGGGGGAAGTTTTTTCCAGAGAGAGTGGTGAGGGGCTGGAACAGGCTGCCCAGAGAGGGGGTGGGTGCCCCGTCCCTGGGGGTGTTCAAGGCCAGGTTGGATGGGGCCCTGGGCAACCTTGTGTAGCTCCAGGCCTGGAGGTTGGTGTCCCTGCCTGTGGCAGGGGGGTTGGAGCTCTGTGATCCTTGGGGTCCCTTCCAACCCTGACCAGTCTATGATTCTATGATTCTATGAATCCAACACTAAGTGTGTCATTAGGCAGATAATTTAATTCACCTCATCTCTCTGTAAGATGAGGATAACAATAAACGTTCTTATGAATTGCATTGTGGTGTGCACCTGAAAGATGATGAGTATTATATCTACTAATTAAACATTCTTTTAATCTTCAAATTTCCTTTTCCTTTTACAATTTAATAAGTGTTTATGCTCCCAAATGCCAGGGAGGAAAAAAAGCATGATTGTGAAGCAGCTGCTGAGAATTTTTCTCAAGATATGTTTAATATTAAATCAGGATTGAGTCATCTGTTTCAGATAAAGGGGCACACAAGACAGAGTATGTGAGAGTAGACATTCTGAGTAGGAAATATTCAAAGTAAAATCAAAGCAGCCAACACTGTGCCTTCAAACTGTTTCTCACTTCTCCTGTCTTCTCAGTCCAGGAATGGAAACAGGCATTGTGAGAGAGCTATAGGTTATCTAGATAGAGAAAATGCAACAGTATCACTTAAAGAAGCAGGTACAGTTGTGAGTTACAGATTCTCTCTCAGTCTCAGCTCTTCTGACATGTGCTGACACCTCTTCCTTTGCACCTCCAGGCAGTGCAGCAGTGGCTGTAAAGCCACTGGGACAACAACTGAATCCCAGGCTGAAGCTTGGACTGATATTGGCTCTGGAAATTATGATATGCTTCACTGTATTTATCACTGTAATTTCCTACTTTCTGTAAAGTTCCACAAGTCAACTACATGTCAGTGAAACTTAAAAGCATCTTTTCCTTAACAATCTCCTCACAGCTGTCAGGGACTAATGGCTGTTCTCCAAACCCTAAACTTTGGCAGTAGAGGTTTGTGACTAAAATTAAAACAGTAGTTCTAAAGCAAATTCCTGACTCCAGTGAAACCAGGAATTTAATCCACTGATTTTTTTTAAGAGATCATATGTCAGCCTTGTATTCTCATCAAAAGCAGATTGCAGCCTGTCTAGTCTCTCATCTCTTCTAAAAAGCATATGAAAGCAAAACTGAATATTTCTTGCTTCCCAAAATCTAATGCCCTAAATAGCATAATTACCTAACTGCAGTTGTCCAAAAAATGGAAATTACATTTTCCAGATCCCTTTGCAGAGAAACTTGTGCTGCAGCATAGGTTTCTAGTGCTGCTTCTTACTCTTAATCCCTGTGCAAAAATCACCATAGAATGACATTTATAGCAATAATTTTCTAATGAGAATGTAAGAGACATATCCAAGTTACCCCAGGCTTTGTTGTCCAACTAACTTGGACACATAAACAGTGAGGAGTAGCTTTAAACCTGTATGTTTCCCTTAGCATGACTGGAGGTGGATTTGTTTCAAAAGCAAGTAGAAAAAATGTTTTAAGTGATTGAAATAATTGACAAAGCTGAGAGGGATTTTATAAATACAGTCAGGGAGGGGGTGTGTGTGTGTGCAGATCATTGGAGGACCTTGAATTTTAAAAGGTATGATTATATGTCAGGTGTTAGTTTCCCTGGCTCACACCACTGAGATGATTAGTATCATGCCTCTGGTTGCAGCAGAGGTAGGATGTGCCACACTTTGTATAACATGTAGGTCACAAACTGCTGATACAAAAAATAGGCATTTGATGAACTTCATCCACCAACAGGCATCTCATTGTCTGGGCTTGCTCTGCAGGGAACGAACTGAAGCATCTCCAGAAGGAGATTGGTACTAAAATAGCTGTCTAGAATAAGTGGGACAAATTATCCCTCAGAGATGTCTGATCTTCCTCTTTTGCTGTAGAGATTCCTGATTATTGACCAATGTCCCACCCTTTCTTTGAGAGCCAAAGCTGCACTAGCTACAAACATAAGGTGGGATGATGTCTGAGCCACACCTTGTTGCCCAAATTAGGTAAGCATTGAATTAATTTGTTTTTTCTTTATCAAAAGCTACTGCAAGTGAATGATAATGTGAGGCACTAATAGGCAGTACAGGGTATGTTCAGATTCACAGCTTTCCAGTGACCTCAGGAAAGTTAGAAGAATAATGTCTAAAGACAGGAATCCCAGGAATTGGTTGTGGCCATAAAGGATCTTCCAAAGGGGGGGGTGGAAGAGAATGAAAGCTTTATTCTTAAAGTTTATCACAGTGCTTTAAACACCTCTATTGCTTGTACATGAAGAATGCAAAATAATTATTTATGAACACAGACTGTAAAGGCACCAGATAAGCTGTGGATGGTTCAGAATGCTTTATGGTGTTCCCTAGCACAGGGTGTTAGACTATCCTGGTTCCAGCCAGGCCAGAGTCAGCCTTCCCAAGCAGCCAGCCCAGGTGAGCTGAGTCAGCCCAGGTGAGCTGAGTCAGCCTGGGCTGCTTCCACACCACCTGACATCACTCCCCCATAAAAGGGGCTGGTTGGGGAGAAGTACTCCTGGGTGCTTCCAGAGCAGTCTGAGTATAGCCTAGGTGTAGGGTCATCCTGTGCTATCACTGTGTGTGTGTGCTTTGTCTGGGGTTTTTGTTCTTGCAGTGCTTGTCAGTAAACTGTCCTCACCCCAACCCATGGGGGCTCTGTCTGTGTATCTCCCTGGAGTGAGTGAGTGGTGTGTGGTGCTCAGCTCCTGCTTGAGGCTGAACCACCACATAGACATGCTGCAGTGTAAAGGTAAGGATGGTCTCTTTTCTAGCTTTCCTATCGTAAGCTATATGCTTGCTTCCCAAGTCTATTTTGTGTAGACTCTTTTAATTTTAGCAAAAAATGAGCAGTGAAAAATGGAGGCTTAACTAGAAGTGGCAATGTTATGTTATAAGCAGGCCCTTAGTATGAGAAAACAGCATGTGCTGTAACTGTTAAAACTTTATGAGCAGGTCATATTAACCAGTGGCTTAAGAAACATGTCTCTAGGGATGTTGCTACTGGTTCACTGGTGTTATTTGGTGAACTGGTGTTATTACTTAACCTCTTTGCACTTACATTTTCCTCTCTGGGATTAACAAATATTTACCTTTAAAAAGTACCTTCTGTTCTTCAGAGAAGTGCTGAATAAATATTGAGTAGTGTTACTATCAGCAGCACATAATCCTGTTAATCTAACACGTACCCTATGGGTATGTTGAATGTGTTCCATGCCACTTGATTGTTGCAGTTAAGATTAATAAAGGAAGTCAAATTAGTAATAAATGTGGTGGATCTAGTGAAGGGTGTCCCTGCCCATGGCAGGGGGGTTGGAACTAGATGATCTTTGAGGTGTCTTCCAACTCAAAGCATTCTATGATACTACAAGGATTAGTCTTTAAGTAGTGTTGCAGCTGCCCACCATGCATGTTTACTGTAGCCCAAAACCAGGGTTTGAAATCTTTTTGCCTGTAGTGAATAGAAGGAATGCACCTGACTTCCCCAGAACCAGTTTTCCATTCAAAAGAACAATGTCTTGACACAGTTGTTACCAGCAAGATGTTTCTAATGTAGCCTGTTGCACAGCACTGTGATAGTTGATATGCTGCTGGCACCAGGCAACTCCAGTGCTAAAACAATTTCAGGTCTCTGTCTGCCACACCAGTGCTGCAGTTGTGAGGTTGAAACTGTCTTGTGTCCCATTGTGCTCTAACAGCTACAGCTCACAAAGTCATGTCTAGACTATTTCATAAAACATTAGCTGAAAACAAGACCTTCCCTGGTATAATGCAACTTCAAAGTTGTCTCTGCTTTGAGTTAGAGGTGAATCTGATGACTGCTACAGGCTACTTGCAACCTAAATTAGGGAGTTATTCTACTAAGTCAGGTGTGGCATGGAGCTCAGCATGAATAGGAAATTACCCCTGGATACTGAGGATATAGCTGTGTAGTTGTC
Source organism: Zapornia atra (assembly GCA_013400835.1). NCBI lineage: Eukaryota > Metazoa > Chordata > Aves > Gruiformes > Rallidae > Zapornia > Zapornia atra. The sequence continues at coordinate 28,947 of VZTU01025552.1, read as the reverse complement.
TCTGAGTAAGCTCTGTGTTACTACAACACCACCTTTATCAGTGCCCTAACTGGTTTCAGAGCAGTTCTGGGAAGACCATATGATTTGCTGGCACACTTCTCATGGGACACAGAGACACCTGCAGTTGGTGGTGCTCTTCATTGGCTTTGTTTTGCCTGTTTCATTCAGTGGCACTTGGACAATCTCTGAGCTCTAATAGACATCAGAAGTATTTTCAACAGAAGAGGGCTGAGATGGGTCTGGGGGAGAAGAGAGTACAGAACCACTTCATCACCTGCATAGACTGCAAATAAGAATCTTACTGTAGAGTGGTGGGAGAAGGGAGAATGTGTGCTCACAAATGCTTCTCTTAGCAGCTTGAGAGGTTGGAACTTAGATTTTTCTGGCTGGAGATGGGTACAGAAAATAGAGATCAAGCTCAAAGGCTTTTTTTTTTTTCTTCAAGCAGTTGGCTGTCTTCATTACCTTTACAGAGTAGTTTCTGATATTGATGTATAAACTTGTAGGAATTCAAATTTCCATTTTCAGCCACAGCCTTTTCAAATCTTGTGCTGAGCAGTTGGACTAGGTAACTCTTTGAGGGGGAAACTGCTATTCTCCTTGGTCAGACATGCATCTTTCAGAAACATGAGAATGTTCTCATGGCTGCAAATTGGAGCAAGGCTGAGTGAGCTGGGGCTGTTCAGCCTGGAGAGAAGAAGACTCGGGGGGACCTTATTAATGTTGATCAATATCTGAAGGATGGGATGCAGGGGGAAATGGCCAGCCCCTTCTCAGTGTCTGTGGGGACAGGACAAGGGGCAATGGCTGCAAGTTGGAGCACAGGGAGTTCCACCCCAACCTGGGGCAGAACTTTTCCCCAGTGAGGGTGAGGGAGCCCTGGGACAGGCTGCCCAGGGGGTGTGGAGTCTCCTTCTCTGGAGAGATTCCAGCCCCGTCTGGACGCCGCTCTGTGCAATATGAGCTGGGGAGCTGCTTTGGCAGGGGGTTGGACCCCAGGAGCTCTGGAGGGCCCTGCCAACCCCTGGGATGCTGTGATTCTCACTTCCCAGTACCAAATCTTGGAAGTGCTCTACATGCCATTCCTGCACCACTCTCAGCGACCTTTGCAAGTTGTAAGCAGTTACTAGCCAGGAAACCATTACCTGGTCTCATTAATGGTGGCATTAAAGTGAAATGATGTAAGCCTTGAAAAGGGTGCAATGTTTAGAGAGGTGAGGTCCTCTAGAAGTTGTGTGTAGAAAGTAACTTGAAAGCCCTTATCACAATGGGTGTATTTTTCCTTTGTCTCTTTTTCTGAAGCCTCTGAGCTGTTTATTTGGATCCTGCTTTTTTTTTTCCTATTTCAATTTTTGAGTTAAATTTTTTGTCCCTGGGAAGACAGTTAATACTTGTTCTTACTGCTACATAGTGAGAGAGATGCAGGATGATACTGTGAGATTTTCACATACAGTGACTGCAGAGGGGGAAACAGTTATGTAACTTTGCCATATAAAGAGACATACTTTCCTGACATTCTTTTTTAATTTTTCCAGAATTAAATAGACCTGGAACTAGCTCAGTGTGGTAGAATTGCATTTTCATGACTACATGTGGTATGAGAGTCAATGTCTTTAATATGCCCTGTGCTTTGACACTCAGCATTCCTCCTTACACTTATAGCTGAAGAGAAAGCAGTTATAAAGCAGTGGGAGGTTTATGCACCTTGAGAGAACAGAACAAGACACACATGGGAGGGGCAGGTGTATAATTATTTAATTGTTCTTGAGGTTTTGTCTGATTTTATTTCCAATTTCTCAATGTTGTTTCTGAAATGTGAAAGTCAAATCTGGATGTAATGCACTAATAGGGATCACATTGGTAGCACAGCTTATGCAGAAGTAATACAACCTTTCTTCTACTACCACAGCCTAAATAAAACTAGGGGGAGTAAATGATCTCAGGTCACAAACAGTCTCTGACCCTGCCCTCATGTTCACTGTATGATGTGACATCTTTGCTCAGGCTAGACAGAGTTGGAGAGTAATGCTTAATAACCATCATCCTCACCCCTCCCACTACAGGTTTTCTGAAAATTCACTTATATTCAGGAACCTGTTTTAATGGATGTGGAGAAGTTTTCTGCCTTCAAGAAACTGAAATTAAATTGTCAAAATGTCTTGAACGTTCCAGAAACTCTCAAGAAACAATGAGAATACAATTATGAGCAAGCTGCAAATCTTAAAGAAACTGTTAGCATCCTAGTAGCACAGTAAAGACCCTGGAAGCTACATTGTGGTGTATGGCAGGAGGAGGAGAGCCCTGGTAAAAGTATGGGAAAACCCCTGGAGAAAGGAGTGCACTCACAGTGAGGTTGTTGCTCACCTGCAAGTATTTCTGAGCAGCTCCAGTGGGAAGGCATCTTTGCCACGTGGGCCAGCACAGCTAACTTTCTTCTGCCTCCCTTGGCTCTGCATGAGTTGAAATCTGTAGTTGCCACATCCTGGTTTGCACTGGGATTTAAATTGCTCCTGAAGGTCAATAGCAGGTTTTTATTAAAACTTAGAGTGAAGTAGCATTTCTATCCCTATTCCAGCATGGTTTTACAAAGCCATGTTAGTGTGGTAACTGCTTAGTAACTTCACCTATGTACAGGATACTGCTAAACAGAGCAGTGCCTGTGACCCCAAATCGCTTGGTTCAAGGCAATTCAGCAAGGGATGGTAAAGCAGCCCACTTTGCTTTCCTCTCTATTCTTTCAATTTCTTTGGCTAATAATTCTAGAACCTGCTAAGACAAATCTGCAGTGGTCCATTAGCATTCCCCTGGCATAATTAGGGTTATCAGTAGTCTCCCCCACATTCCTTCTCTGTTTCTGTGATGAAGGAAACCTTGTCTCTTCTACTCATTATTTACAGCTGCTTATCTTTAATGCTCCCAGCTGCATGGTGCCTCAGTGAAACCTCAAGGCCATGCACTGACTGTATTTCTCCCTATGTCCCTCTAGTGAATTTCATGTTCACACTAGCACTCAATTACCTTCCACCTTTCTCTCTGTGCCTGCTTTAAGGGCAGGACATGGTTGAGTCATCCTTCAGTACATCTACTACAGCACTGTGGTCAGTGTTAAACACTAAAGTTACAAAATTAAAAAAGCCCATCCTTCCAATGCAAGAATACAAGAACTGATATACCAGATCAGACCAAATCTCTGTTCATCTTAGACACTCCTCCCTGGCAATAGCTGATAATTAGAGCCCAGAGAGGCACACATACCAGCAAATATAAAGAGTAACTTTCCCCTGATCTTGCCTCAGTATGCATCATCTGCAGCAGTTTGCCAAGAAAGTGGCCCTTTCCCTTTTTCAGAATGATTAAATGTCCTGTTTTGAAGATAGAATTGGCCTGGTCTTGCTGCTGGTTCCAGTCTTGAGAGTATGTCTTATTATTAGAAGCCACTCTTGCAGTTCTTTTAGAAGTTTCATTTCCTTAATAGAGTCCTGCTTGCCTTCTCACTCCAGCAGACACTGAGAGAAGTAGTGTTTGTGAAAAAGAAAAGCCTCAAGAGGAAGATGGTGAGGATCTGAACCTGCTGTGGGGAAATCCCAATCTGACATTCTTTAAGCATCTAAGATATCTGAGCAGCATTTCTTCTTCCTCTTTGTTTTCAGTCTTTATCAAACATGTGAGTAGGTTCTTGCCTGGCAGGAACAGTAGAAGCCCTTCAAAAAAATATGGGAATTGTATGTCATGGCCATAAGAGGAGGCAGCATTTCCTTTTACCTGCAGTACCAGGAGGCTGTTTGATTCAGAAGATCTCTGTTCCAGCAATCTGTTTTCTGATCACCATTTTGTTTGCCCTACATATCACTTTGATTGAACTACTCACTAGTTTTTTACATTTTAGTTGTAAGTGATCTGTAGCAGTGTGTTTTGGATGTAAACAGTGACAGGCAGGTCATCTAGAGACATAGAATAGACTAGATGGTTGTGCCACGACTAGGCTGAGGTGGAAAGATGGTAGAAGGTTAAAAAGGGACAAGAAAGCTAGTCTGAGAAATACTGTAATAATAATGGTAACTTATTAATGTCTTTATTGGCATCTAAGGCTGAAGAAGCAAATTCCAGTCTAAGATACAGTCCTTTCTTCATCTGTTTATAAAATACTGTAATCCAAGCATTTTAGTCAATCTGAAATAGAATGGAAAACATGCTGAATTAGGATAGCTTCCTGTGGAGCTGGGGGGGGGGTCTGCAGATGCCTCACAGCCACTAGTGAATTCATCTAAACCACATGGATTTATTTCAAGGCAGAGGCATCTTGGAATGTGTCAGGGGATACATGAAGCAAGGAACAGAATTCTTGGAAGACACTTTTGATGCATGACTTGAGATATTCAGAGCTTCCTATCTGGAGTGACTGTTCTACGTGTTGCAGTTTTGTATTAGAATACTTGGGGCTAAGCTGTCCCACTTCAGTTGTGCAAAGCCAAATGATACATTCAGGTATGCTGGGCTCCATGTTTTCCCCAAGCTCTTGTAGTGTGTCATTGAGAATGAAGAGTGCTGCTCAGCAGTTGCAGCTCCCTGCTCAAATACCAGACACTTTTGAGTCAAAATAGGCATGTCTTAATCTCTCTTTGCTAATGGCCATAGCTCTGAAGCAAGTAACTCAATAATAAAGCTGGAAGTGCCAGCCAGGAAATGCTGGCTGTCTCCACATGCTTTATCAGTGCTCCCCATAGAGTAGGATTAACCTTCTATTAAGTCCATAGCCATTAGTAAGACTGTAGCTTTAGAAGTGGGTACTTCTTGTTACTGTATTCAGGAGCAGCATTCTTCTTGGAATTTTGCTCTAAATATCCACACTGTCTTGTTAGGTTTTGGTTTATTTGGTTTTGCTTCCCAAATAGAAGTCAGGTGGTAGAGAAGGGGTGATCTCTTGCATCTTCCAGTGGGTAGAAGACCAAATGTTGCTCTTCCAGGAGGCTGGGGATATGTGTCTAGAGATGTGTGTGTAGTATGTATATTCCTTGATGGAGTGCAAAATATCTATTGCCTGATCAAACTATCTTTCTTCTGATACTTTTTAGGTCCTGTAACAATACTATATGTGTGTACTGTTGCTATTGCATGTGTATCTTATCTTTATATTAATTTTGGTTTTTCCAAATGAACTTTAGCACCTAAACATCACTGCAGTGTTTCTCTGTACCTGGGGACATTACCTGGCTAGGTTGTCTGTTCTTCTCAAACCCATTGTGTAGGTTGGATCCATTGGAGGGCATGGCTTCTTGGTTAGAATTGTCTGTGCTTGCTACTTTGAGACTGTCTTTACTAGCTTTGGTGAGAGTGCCCTGTGCATTTATATCACTCACTCTTCTTGTTCCACACAGCCTTGTAGTTGCTGTTCAGCCTCGAGCCTGATATCCCCTCCCTGGGGCCAAAGAAGAATGACTCTGATCATGGCAGAGTTGTTGGGGAAGGGGAGGCCTCTGACTCTTTCATAGCTGTGAACTGCTCAGGAAAAGTAGTTGCTAGAAGGAGGCTGCATATTATTTAGGGCAAGGGTGGTGGCTCTGCCTTCATTAACAAAGCTGGTTTATTTTGGTTTTGGGGGAACACAGATCAAACCAAAAATAGTGCAAGATGCATAGGGTTTATCACTGCCTGACCTTCTTCCACTGCTCAGTCTGTTCCAAAACCTTCCACTAGCATTGAGTGGCTTCTCTGCTGAGCTGACTGGGCTAAACCACCACAACTGCATAAACTAATTCAGATCTGTCTCTACAGCTTTGAGTCTTCTTGTGTCTCTGCATTATTTCTTTACAGACCGGGACAGGCAGTTTAATAGCAAAGGAAAGGCTTTCTTCAAGCAAACACTCTTCCCAGGATGCTTGGGATGTCATATGCCGAGTTTACAGTCACAGGGCTGTGTGACTGTTATCCTAAGACACAGCTCAGGAGGAGTAGATAGGGGGCATTGTCACCCTTCCACGGATGACTCAGTAGAGCTGTATTTCTCCCCTTCACCCTCTGTTTACCAAATAGCTATTTCAGTAAAGCTCTCAGCGTTCCCATTGACGGGCTCCTTATGGTTTCCATCACCAGACTACCTTGTTAACTATCTGTGTACGTTTGAAGTTCAAGATCAGTGAACAACCACCAGGTGGTGATTGTATTGTATGGGTTGTGTACAAAGCAGCAGCACAAGAGGGGTCCATGCTTACCCCTGTCAGAGAGAGCTGCCAAAGAGCAGAAAATACCTTCAAACCTTTCTGACATCACTGCCAAGAAGAGAGTGGCAAGTCAGTGGTGATGGCAACTGGCAGGAGCTGCAGGGAACATGGTGAGCTGGAAGGAGCCCAGAGAGCATGAGTCTGAGTAATAGGCACTAAAATGTTCTGTTGTAGCTTTCCTCTGTGTTCTCTCTCTCTGTGATCTGGTATCTTTTCCTGTTGGTCCATTCTTCTGTGCTTGAAACATGCAGGGAGTGGTGGTCACACAGATATTCATGTAGAGATCTGCCTTGATAATATCACACGATGAACTGTCTGCCAACATACAGTCTAAAATCTCACACTCAATAATCCTCATCTGTGAAAAATCTTTGATAACAGATTTCCAAGTCCTTATTTGGCAATGATGTGTAAGCAAGACAGCATGGGATAATCCACTGCCTTAGCGTTTGGGCTAGATAGCCTAATGGCTTCTTTTGGAGGGAAGGCAGTCCTTCCAGAGAGAAGTCTTGTCTGAAGAAGACAGCTAATTTACACTTGACTATTACAGCAGACCACCCAGTCCTGTCTCTGCGGTGCTTGTATAGCAGTCCAGATGCTGGCCGTAGCCATGCTGCCTCTGTAGACCCCTGCCGTCTCCGAAGCAGGAACGTTCGGTAGTGGCCCCATACCTTCAGCCTGTCCGTAACCAGAAAATACCGGTGTTCGTAGCGGAAATGCTGCTGTAACCCAGGCTAAGGAGGCAACAGCTGGTACAGGTGACAGCGTGAGGTGGAAGTTCCCTCTGCTGGAGGAAGGGACCCACTGCAGAGATAAAAGCACTGCGGCCGTGTGAATGCCTCCCCAAGGAAAGCATTTTGAGAGGTGCTGAACTTTACACGTATATCTATTCCTACAGCTTTATCTGAAGACTATGGGTGTTACCTATTTTCCGGGGACCGTGTCCAGAGAGTGTACATAATAAAAGATGATCCTGTTATGGAGGACTGAGCTGAACAGAAGTGTTGGGTAAGAGATGGATATTTTGTGGTGGTTGTGGGTACCCCTGTGGGATGCCCCTTCTGTATTCCATCCTGTCAGGAGTGTGAGGATGTCTGTGGCCAGCTGGGACTGGAGAGGTGTGTGATCAGCTCCTAGTTCTGCTACCTCTGGTTTGATATGTTCATTCTCTTTCTAGAAGAGTTCCTTATAGGCTACTCACAATATATATATCTGAGAATGATGGAGAGAATTTGGTGCTGATGCACAGTCCTAGGAAAGAATGATGTGTTGGGTGTGGAGGCAGGGATCCTGCAGAGCAGACAGAGTGGCTGGACCCTGTTCCTAATGCTAAAACTAAGCCAGCTGCTCCAAGTGAAGCTTGGGCTGGTCTTATAGTGGCAAGCTATAAGAGATCTAAGGTTTACTGCTAAACTACAATGTATCAGGAATTTCCATGGTCACACGTGTTTCTGCTAGAAGAAGAAAAACAGTGGAAGGTGGTTTTTGGCCATCTAAGTATACTTGGCATTTGCCAACATAGCAATGGAGAAGCAGCACCCAAAGGTTCTTAGGGAATTTAGGGAAGAGCAACCTGCAGGTCAAGCCAGCATTGCTCTGAGTGTGGGGAAATGCTCCTGGGCTTCATAGCTGTAAGAAACCCTAATGAAAACTCATGTGGAGGAGAGACTGCTGGCTGTCATCAGCGACAGCAACTGGGATTTACCTGGATCAGGGGACCCACACCCTTGTTGGTTTCACCTGCAAATTTTGGGGTGTGGAGGAGGATCTGTCTCTTCCTCCATAGCCAAGAAGCCCATCAGCACCATGCCATAGCTTTGCCTTTATTTTGATACGCACAGTCGAGAGCGTTTGGTCCTTGTCCTGCTGGGCTGGCGGTCCGCGTGTGTCTGCCCGATGCCGCAGCGTGGGGAGGGGGCCGGGGCGCGACTGGCGCAGCCACCGCCCTTTCCCAGTCCTCCCTCCGCACCTGATAATTCCCCTTACGCCCAGGGGTCTCCCGCTGCGGCGGGAGGGGGGGGCTTCTCCTCCTCCTCCTTCTCCTCCCGCAGCGCCGAGCGCGACGGGGGGTGGCTGCGGGCCCTGCCCAATCTCGGCGGCCGGGCCCGGCTGCGCGTTGGCTGCCGGCGGTGCCGCCAGTGAGGCTGCGCTGAGGCTGCGGGGCCGGATGGCCGAGCCGCCCGCCCTGCTCACTCGGGCGGCGGCCGGCGGCGGGAGAGGAGCCGGGGACAGCCCTCCCTGCCGGGAGAGCCAGCCCTGCGGCACGCAGCACCATGGTCTCATGGATCATCTCCAGGCTAGTGGTGTGAGTAACTGCCGGTCGGCACCTGCATGCCCGTCCGTGTGTACGGTGCCG
>VZTU01025551.1:108950-123826 GCA_013400835.1 Zapornia atra | reverse complement strand
TTTTTTTTCTCCTTTTTGTTTTTGCTGTAATTTTCAGTCATAGAATTGAGGTGACTAACATGATCACAAATTAAAAAGCAGGCTGTTGAACTGGTTTGGGGAATGTGGATGTATTTTCATTGAGAAAATTTTATCTTCTTGTTGTAGGTTTCTTGAATAAACTGTAGGCACTTGTTACTTCCAAAGTACAGATGGGTTGGCACTACTTTAATTTCTGTGTGAGAAGATCATGGTGTCAACCACAATATCCTGCACCACTCCACAGTGCAGTCAGCACCAAGAAGAAATCAAGCTCTAGAAGGGGTCTAGGCAAAGATAAATATTAGATATACTTGCGAATTTTTGTCTGAAAACACTTTGTTGACACTCTTTTTCGGTGTTAAGCTGTTTGTTGACTAAGTTTCAAAGCGAGTGTTAGTTCAGTATAACAGGTTTTTTACATTGAAAAACAAATAGAGAATTTGTAATTTTCTTCTGGTATGTTCTATGTATGTTGAGTATTTTCATCTGTTCTGCTTCAGAGCCTTGATGATGCACTTATGATCTACTTTTTCACCTCTTCCCCATCGTTCATGTCAACTACAGCATGCAGTAGAGCTTCAGGATCCTGACCTTCGTGAGATATTTTTGACCCTCCAATATCTCAAGATTATATGAAAGATCTGACCAAAGAGCCCGATCTTGCTGGAAAACAGAAACATAAACCCTCTACACTACATTTCTTTTGAAACAGAATTACTAGGTTGAAAAAATTTGGAGTCTGGCCAGATGTTTATGTAAAATTAAGTAAGTTTAAGATTTTTTCAAGCTTTATCAATATTTCCTGATAGGCAAATTTTATCTACAGCTAATTCTACTAAAAAGTTTGTTAAAATAGGCCAACTAAAGAAAGAGGAAAAAAAACCCCTCACCAAACTACTGTTAAATGATTCTTTGAGCAAAGAAGAATTTTATGTAAATTATATGAAGACATTTATGATTAACACTTTTTTACCAGTGACTAGCTGCAATGTTTACTCCAATAATGTTAGTGCTATTCCGTTCACTGAGGCTCAGGCAGAAAGTCTGTGAGAGCGCACCGGCATATTACAATTATGATCATGGTAATGTCAAAAAGTCACAAATGAAATGAGGTAGCATAGTGGGCACAAGAATTTCTTCATTTCTGGATGACCTCATATTTATGTACCAAAGGAACACTGAAGCTTTTTCTGTCAGAGCTAATATGCTTTCAGAATTCTAAAAGTGTGCTAAATTTTGTAGTGGGGTTTTTGTGTGTTTGTTTGTTTGTTTTCCAAAAGTCACCAGCTAAATCTACAAGCAAATTTTGGTAAAATTTACTGGTAAATTTAGGAGAGAAAATGGCTGTCTTTATTTTGTTTCAGTTGAAAGAATTAATAACAATAAAAAAATCTTAGCCTTAGAATCTGCCTTGTTGAGACTTTAATCTGGAAATATAAATAAAATCAAGTCTTTCCCTAGGCTATATACAGTGCAGTGTGCAACAAGCTGCATACAAGGCTTATTGAATAAGTAGGTGCAAAAGCAAAGTAGGATCAGAATGCAGAAGTGAGGTAAAGCTCTCAATGAATGGGAAGTGGAGGAGGCACCATCCATGGATATATTTAAAAGGTGTGAGGATGTTGTGCTTGAGGACATGGTCTAGACATGGACTAGCTAGGGGTTAGGCTGTGGTTGGTCTCAATGATCTTAAAGGTCTCTTCCAACCTAAGTAATTCTATGGTTCTATGATACTAAAAGCAGAAGTCAGTGCATAAACATTTCAACCAGAGGCCAGCTCCTTTGTATTTTTTGCCTTGTCCCAGTCTTTCCAAGCCAAAATTTCAAATTACACTCCTTCATCTACTAGGGAATAATCTGCATACACACAGGGCACCCTTCTGGAATTGTGTTTCCCTTTATTTTAATCTCACTTTGCTCACTGAGCTTTACATTATGCTTCACCCCCAGTTCTCTTTTTACAGGTGAGGTTTTTACTGCTCCACCGAAGTGCAGAATTTGTGCCTTGCTTTCAGGCTGGTAACTGCTAGCAAAACACTGGATGGGAATTGTCAACCAGTAAGCTGCACATGCTGCAGCACAAGAGGAAAAAAAAGAGGCTCTCACAGGAAAAGAAAGGCATACAACATTAATGAAGGTTCTGAAGGATTTTGAAAGGGTTGATTTGCCATTTTTCTTTAAAATAACCTCAAAACAATAAGAGGATTCCAGCAACACTCAACTATTGAGTTTTGTCAGTAAGGTTTCATGAACACATGATTCCCTATCATGGCATATTAAAAATGTTAATCATTCAGAGTGTCTGTACTTAACTCTGAAGAGAAATCCCATTGCATTGTTTAGAGACACTCAGAAATTATTGGGTTCTTTTTCTCCAGGGAATGTGAGTGCTGATTATGAAAGTGTCACATCAGTTACATAAATAGTGGAAAAAGATTTAAAAGCAGAAACTATATTTTGCTGCAATCAAAGAAATATAAGTAAGTAGCTGGCATTTTTAATTGATTTTCTATCAACCAGAGCCACAGCAAGTTTAAAACTTTCAATCATAAATATAATACAAGGATTGGTTTTGCCTGTCATATCTCACTGTCATTTTAATTTTTTAAGAAGAGTTTATAGAAATGAAAACACTTGAACTCCCTCCCCCCATGATAAATAATAAAATAGATAGCTCTGGTCTGCATTCAGAAGGGGTCACTGCTTTGAGAATGGAGCTGCTTGAAAGAGCTCAAAATTTATTTTGATTGTTTGACAGTTTTGCACTCAAGGTGAAAGAAGCTGCTGACGTCAATCCCATTTGATAGGCAGTGATTCTCCACTATATCTGACATTAATTAATTCTCTTTCTAGCAGGGTCAACAATCAGAGCAAAGACTAAATAAATCAGGAATATCTTTGTGGAAATCAATGAAGTTACACTTGTGAAAAGTAAGCATGAGAGCAGAAAGAACCCCAATAAACGTAGTTCATTATTCATTTCATTTAATTGCTGTGGAAAATAAGTGCCTTTGAACTTACTAAGCCATTAGCAGAAGATGTTCAACCCCTGTCTTAAAGAAAAGGGTGATTAATACTTAAGTGTTTCTCTGCATCCTGAAGACATCATATGAAATGATGATCCCACCACTGGGAGCTTTCACCACTGGACAGAAATCGAACTGTTTCAAAGGATCAGGTAGGAACGAGGAAAAGACATATTTCTGGGAAATCAGAGTTAAAATGAAGCTTTGGGTTTGCAGTTAGTCTGCATTATACTTATAGACTCTGCGAAAGAATACCTAAGTTGCAAATAAATGAAATTTTCTTTAGCTGTTACATCTCCTGTCAACTCATTTTGCTTGCTCTGAGGAAAGACTTGTCCTGCTCACTCTATCTACACCACTTTCTCTGCCTCACGTGCTGAGGTGGGCCTGATCCTCAGGCCACACAGAACCTCTAAGAGAGAGTTGCGACTTGGGTCCTTGAAGTAACGCTTCTCACAGTCTTCAATCAAGATGCAACTGCAGAAGCCAAAACACTACATATCATTATCAGGGGGGACCTAATTAGTGTTTATAAATATCTTAGACATGGGATGCAGGGGGAATTGGCCAGCCCCTTTTCAGTGGTCTGTGGGGACAGGACTAGGGGCAATGGCTGTAAACCGGAGCACAGGAAGTTCCGCATCAACATGCGGAAGAACTTTTTCACAGTGAGGGTGACAGAGCAGTGGAATAGGCTGCCCAGGGAGGTGGTGGAGTCTCCTTCTCTGGAGATATTCAAGACTCGTCTGGACTCCTATCTGTGCAATATGAGCTAGGAAGCCTGCTTAGGCAGGGGGGTTGGACCCGATGATCTCTCGAGATCCCTTCCAACCCCTATGATTCTGTGATTCTGTGATTATTCCATATTAGTTTTAAAATCTGGGACACTTAAAGTTATTCCAAGTTAATGGTGAATCTAGACTTTGAAGATTTGTTTTCAAATCAATGCAAAATTGAGGAAAGTTCCATACTATTACACACAGGTCATGAAATCAGTTAGAAAGAATTTTTGCCCTTTGTATGACTGTTACCTGAAAGAAGTGAAGAAGATACAGTTTTAAAATATCTAATTTGATTTTTGATAGTACTTGTCTTGTGCTGTGCTCTTTAACTTTTCTAGTTGATTTAACTGAAGCTATTTTAAATGTTGTTTAATTAACAATGAATCCACATGTCTTTGGGTCTGAATTTGTATCTGAATGTTTTTAAAATTCTAGGAGAATTAAAACTATTGGTCTATTTCCATGCTACGGGTTTTTCAATCCATATAGATGAATGCAAAATGCTTTTTATTTGTCAAATCTATAGATCAATATAAAATACTTCTTAATTTATCAACATAACGCACGCACCTTAGGGAAACTAAATAAGTCATATATAGAAGTTTTTTAGAAATGCAAGTTTCCAAATATTATAAATATCACAAGCCCACTGCATAATATCAGTGTTACTCTAAGGTTTATAAGAAGGGAAAAAAATGAAGAACTATTTATGACAATTAAAATATTTCATGCAGTTTTTGATAGTCTGTTTTCACTTTTGGTTCAACAGAGGGCAAACCAATGTATAACACAGGAATGTTCAGGGATGTTTACCAATACTGCAGGGCAGAATTTAGAGAACTGTGATCCATGTATACAATTAGTAATGTAATTTCATTGTTTTATTTCCATTAGTAGAAAAATTGACATAGACTATGTAGACTAAGTGTAGGTTAATTGGTGAATTACTTTTCTGAATATAAAATATGGGAGTTAATAACTATCTGAAAGATAATGGAAAAAAAGACCCAATATACTGCCCAGTTTTGTTCCTTTTCTGTTGTGTTAAGTATTGATCTGTTTGAATCCCAGCATAGCATAAAAGCATAAACTGGCAAATTTTGACCACTATTTACATTAAGAAGTTTATAAGCCTTAGAGCATGGAAAAAAATTAATTTCCTTGGGTGAAAAAATAAAATCAAATAAATCATAGCATAACAGAATCATGCTCCTGCTCAAAGCAGGGTCAGCCACAATAGGTCTCTCAGGACTATGTCCAGTCCTGTTTTGGCTATCCCTAAGGAAGGAAATTCCACAGCCTCTTTGGCTGTGCCAGTGCTTGATCATGCTCACAGTAAAAAAAATATTTTATGTATGTCTAAATGGAAATTCCTGTATTACATCTTATATCCAATAGCTGTAGTTGAGACAGTCCAACAGAACAAGAAATATAGAAAGACTGTAGTCTAACAGGAAGAATTTTCTGGACCAAGATATAAGAGGTTTGAAAATGGAAACTTATAATAATATCTGATTCAATCCAAATATCTACTTAGGGTTTGTTAGATATTTCTACAAGGTCAATTATAATGTCTCCTAAGTGTATGAGTGTCTACACTATCATAAAAGTCACCTCCCTGGTTTACTCGAAGTCCCAATCTCTTCATCATAACTGTGTAAGTACAACTTCACACCCAAGATCTCTTTCAGACTACAGCAGTAAAACCTTTCTGGGATGAAATTTGGTTGCAGTTCTGAGAACATTTGCTCTGGTGGGCTGTAAAACACTTCTCACATTATTTCAAGCATTTTGAACTGGGAAAACAAGCAAAACAGCCAGACAGCCAAGCAACCAAAACAAACAACCCCCCACACAGGTGTGCTAGCAGAAATCTGCCTCCGGTAGTATGCAGATAGAATCAGTTAGCTCTAATCCACATAGACATTAGCCATTCAAAATCACATCATTTGGGGATCAAGGACTGATATGAACTTGCTAAGCAGGGTAAGTAAGTGTAGCTATAGATGTGCAAAAAGCATTGAGATTTCATATTTTCTGTTATGAGAGCAGTAATTCTTGCTGATGTAGAGGGGATCCCCTTGTATTCTTCTAGGAAAGATCAGACCCGAACAGGATAAGGGTAAGGTCCTTTGCATAAATTGGGACGTCCTGTAAGGCAGCAAAACAGTATGAAAGAGAATGATTGCAGAGGAACCGTTTTGAGATATAATTCAAGATGAGAATGTTCCTATGCTTTTTATTACCATTCCTGCAGGTTTCCTAGGGATAATAAATTTTAGTTTTATGCAGTGACTTTCTAAATGTCTTTTTTACCCGAGTAACATTGACAGTGATGTACTGCTAGTTTTGCAAGAATCTGGGAATCAACAGTTGTTAGCTGTGGTTATTGCCAACTGTTATATGCAAAGGCCTGAACTACACTGTCAAAGACAGTTGGGTTTTCATTTGAGAGCCACTAACATGTTTGAACTATCCCAGGATAAAGAGACTGAAGATGAGACACCGTAGTTTCACCACAAGACAAGATCACCAGTGTCATCCTATACTTAAACTCATGTTGCCTGACATTGAAAAAAAATTTTTAAAAAAAAGAAAAAAAAAAGTCTTCCAAGCACTATTGCTTTGAGCAAAGTAATATGTTAGTTATCCAAGTGAAAAACACATGGCAGAGAGCCCAAGACTAGTACGTCTGCAAGGTCTCAAAAGAGATACAATGTCATTGCAGTACAACTCAGGTGATAATATATCCCTCTCTAATCCCTGTTGGATCAGAAAGTTTTTCACAGAGATGAGGAAGATGGCTTTGTCATCTGTGAAGTGTTGCAATGGTCTGTTGTTTCTAAACCTGTAACCTTTTTAACTTCAGCACCTGTCTGAGGCACCCAAGTTAAGGATGGAGCTGCTTTGAGTTCACTGAAGAGTCATTGGAGGGAAGTAGACAGCTGGAGATCTTGATCTCTGCATTGCTCTCTTGTAAGTGCTTTTCTCTGTCACTTTGCCTCTATAGGGTGGGTGGAGAACCTCACTTAAGTGTCTAAAATGAACTGCAAGAAAAGTAAAGCTTTGAATGGATTACAGTCCCCACAAACAAGAGTGCTCCATATTATAATCCGTCCATTATTTCTGGACTGACAGTTTTCTAAAATCACCTGTATGTTTTCCCCAATGCCAGAAGGTCAACTAACCAGTGAAGTGGCAGTGTTGAAAGAAGTTTAGGGAAACACAGTCGATTTGCACCATTTTGCCAAGAAGATAGGTTTTTTTCCTACATTAAAGGCAAAAGAAACGCAAACTTTCTAACCAAGTAATTTTGAACCAGAAGGAAAAAAACCCAAAAAAAACCCCCACAAAACAAAAACCAACACAGGAAAACCCCACAACTTGTGGAGAAGTTGAGGTTTTTTGCTAATGAGTTAATAAGACATTACTTTCTTCAGACAGACACTTGCATCATCATTGTTAACCGTATGTTTATCGGTGTCTGTGAAAGTTCTGCTTTCAGGAGGAATAATCTGTGGCATTTACTTCTAAAAAAAGGAAGGTGAGTGAAAGAGAACACTTTTTAAGAATGAAAAGTATATTGTTTGTGTTGTATCCTAAACATATGATATTGTGAACAATGTCTGTGCACTTTACTGATTCCCAAACCCTTTCTGTCTCCTTGCCTCCAGACTGCAGATCAGAATCACTTAAAATTTATTACCTCTCTTGTGATGGCAGATGCAAAACCTGTTATTGCTCGCTGCAGCTTTAACAGCCAGAGTACAATCAACTAGCTGAATCCTGTACCAATGAAAACAGAGGGAGTTTTTTCAACCTCCTGTGTATGGTCTAGATGGTGATTAGGATCCACATACAACCCAGGCTGTCCCCCGGTCTATACTTCTGCTTCCAAAAACATCCCTGTGCCTGATGTATCTTCTAGTGCTATGCTGAAATTATGACAATATGTCACTTTTAGCTTTATACAGAATCAAAACAAAACCAGCACAATGCAGAGAGTAACAAAAAGTCAAAGCAAGTCTGTCCAGGTCTGGAAGCCATCTAGTTCTATAATGTGGTACTCTGCTGGGTCTGATGATTCTGCTTGGGGGCCTTGGGGAAGGCTGAAGAGCAGAAGGCTGAGGAACTGAGGTGCACTCTGCCTTGTTTGAAACATTTGGTAAGTAAAGGAGTAATTCTGCCTGAAAGACCTGAAAAGGTTATGAGCTTGAAGTGCTATGTAAGAAGTTCAATTTCCTGAACACTGCTGAGTATTTTCTTCACTGACATTCAGTTCCTGACATGCAGTATATACAGTGGGACTCATAAAAAGGACTAGATCTTTATACATACATTGATAATAATTCTGTGTTCTTACCATGTATAGACTGATTGTCTAAAAGGTAGTCGCAAGCAAGTGCAGGAACTTCATCAGGTTCACCAAAACCTGCCTGCATCATTTAGGTTAACAGAACAGGAATTCAAAAAGTGAAAATTTAAGGAAACTCAACTTGAAACTTTCCATAACTGCAGAATGAAATATCCAGGGAAGTTTCTCACAGGAGTTTCAAAGGACTCAGAAATACACATTCATATGTTGCTTGGATTTCAACCATGCCCTCAGGTCTTCACGCAAAATTGGAGTCATATTGTGTCTGGTATTGAAGAAGCTCACAGGGAGGTATAGCTCATATACTGCATTGCTCTGTCTGTCCAGTATGTAATTAACTTTTCAACTCATCTACTCACACTTATTAAATCAACATCTTCGTTGATTCCTACATGTTTCTACAATTGCCAGATTGCAGCAATGGTTGTGTGAAAGAAATCCTAAAAGAAAGTGAAGCCAAATGTCCTTTTGTGCTCATTACCAAATCTCAGAGAAACAGCTACCAGGAAAAAAAAATGCCTAATGATGTTCTGTGGTCCCTTTACTAGCTCTTTGCGGCTGCTTATAAGACTTCAGAATGATGCTGCATCATCATCATCATCATTACTTAATATTTAGATTTCAGAAGAATCCACAATGTGCTTTAATGTTTCTACAGTGAAGGTGAAAACACAGTCCTAACCCAAGAAAGGGAAAGGGCTAAGAGAATAGAAGATAGAGGAAATAGAGGAAGCTTTATCTATCTATCTATCTATCTATCTATCTATCTATCTATCTATCTATCTAATACATCTATGTATTCTTAGATAGCTCTACTACTACTTAGACAATCTTTTTTATTCCATGACGAAACAGAGACAAGGTTTCACTGGGCCCTTTTTCACTTATATTTAATCTATTTTTTCAACTTGTGTTCACTCATGGGATAAATGAGACCTCTAAGTAAAATGGATTAAATAGCATGGTCTGAACACCACTGAAATCAATAAAAGACTTCTGCTAACTTCAGTCGGCAACTGACTATAGTTTAATCACCCAGGTGCATTTAAGTGTCACCAGTTCCTTTCAATACAGATAAAGAAAATTATCATAATTGGCCCAGATTTTATTTCTGGGACATCCAATCTTGGAACACTACAGTCTGAAATACCTTCCTGAAAAAGATGAGTTTTTAGTGCCTGGGAGAGTAATAAGAGCCAGGCAAGCATATAGCTCTGCTTAATCTATTAAATTTTGCTCAATAATATTAGCTATCCATATCTCTGATTTCTTCAGACTATAAACTGCTTGCTCCTACATGTGTCTAAAGCAATTAGCACTTTGCTGACACTTTGAATTATTATTATTGTTGTGATTAACATTAATTCCAAATGGTGGCAAGACAAATTGGGTGTCCTTCATACAGAAAGTCAGGCATATGTTTTAACTGTCATCACTGGGACTTTTTGCTGATACCAGCTCAAATACCAGTACCAATGCTGCTGATAATTGTTGTGATGGCCAAGTGTCCATGTGACAGATCTTAGCTCTACACCTAGCAGTGAACATTATTCAACATGTATTATTTCATGCACTACATGAGGGCTGTAAAACTGTGATTGAACTGTATGGAGAGTATGTCCTTCATCTCTGAGTGCATTCTAATTCCGCATAAATCCCCCAAAAGATGGGAAGAAATTTAAAATCTTTAGGACTAAGTGAATTTCTGAATGAGATGAATGAGTAGAATATGCAGGACATCTCCTTCCAATCATTAAAAAAGAGTCAGAAATTTGAATAGACTGGATGTTTGACACTTTCCTCCCTTGGCTGGAAATACCGTAGCCTAGTCACTCAATGGAATCAAGTGTATTTCCTGTGAAATATCAGGTAGAACAGGCATACCTGTGGTCCTTCTGAAATCTGAATGGTAAATCTGATAGATTTTCCTCTGAACCAAAAGGTATGTGGCGTGCCAGGCTTCAAATATCTTATTTTTCCTTAAGAAACAGGAAACCACCAATATCTATTTTTCCTTTTTAAGCCTGATCACCTTTTTTTTTCTTATTTTGTGCAGAATAACTCCAGGCACCAACCAGAACAGGTTAGGGGTTGACCTGCTGGAAAGCAGCACTGCCCAGAAGGACCTGGAAACCCTAGTGGACAAGTTCTCCATTAGGCAGAAGTGTGTCTTCATTTCCAAGGAGACAAATGGTGTCCCGGTGTGCTTTAAGAAGAATGAGGCCAGCAGATCAATGGAGGTTATCCTCCCCCTCTACTCTGATGAGGCAACATCTGGAGTTCTGTGTCCAATTCTGGGCTCCCCAGTTTAAGAAAGACAGGGAACCACTGGAGAGAATCCAGTGAAGGGCCACGAAGATGAGAGGACTGGAGCAACTCTTGAATGAGGAAAGGCTGAGAGAGCTCTGAGGTTTAGCCTGGAGAAGACTGAGAGGGGATTTGATCAATGCCTAAAAAGGACCAGACTCTTTTCAGTGGTGCCCCGTGACACGACAAGGGGCAACGGGCACAAACTGGAACACAGGAAGTTCCATCTCAACATGAGGAAAAACTTGTTTACTCTAAGGGTGACAGAGCACTGGAACAGACTGCCCAGAGAGGTTGTGGAGTCATCTTCTCTGGAGACATGCTAAACCGGCCTGGACACAATTCTGTGGAATCTGCTCTAGGTGATCCTGCTTTAGCAGAAGGGTTAGAATAAACGATCTCTAGAGGTCACTTCCAACTCCTAGTGTTGTGTGTTTCTGTGATTATGTGCACAAAACACCTTTAACCCACAATTCAGCATAATTTCTGTTCTGCCAGTGTGGCAGTGGCTGCAGCATCTGACACATCTTTCCCTTAGATGATTTTCTTTTATGAGGTCATGCTTCTATTAGAGAAGACATCACAGAGATATGTATTCATTCTTTTCTGGAGTTCCATCTTTGCTATATTTGCTTTTAAAGTCCTCACGAACTGTAATAAAGGGCAGCAACTTCCAGAAACGAACTCACGCATTCAGGAAGCCACTCTGAAAACAGGAGGTGGTGTCTGTTTTATCTCTGCCAGGTGCTGCAGTCTTGTATGGGCTCCAGTTAGTCTCTGCCATTGCAAGGACACATTCAGTAAATTTATGCTCAAACAGAAGATGCCTACTGAAGTTGACAGGACTCATTCATGGGATATCTGGTGGTCAGTCTCTGATGTGTCCTTTGATGACAAAAACCAGCTCCAGACAGAATCTGGATTCTTGGTTTGTAACTGTTCGAGGCTAGCCTGCTGGGGCAAATCTTCCCACAACTTCTCAAGTACCACTTTTTGTGCTGCAAGTGTTGCCTTTAACATCACTGAAGGAACTGTTGTGCTAAGCAGCATGACATTAAACAGAAGTTTATTATTTAAAGATGCCCATCTTGTGAGCTGCTGGCAAGGGTTTTGCTAATTGTATCTGGCGTTCCCAGGATCTAGAAGCAATATAACCCTGTAGCCACACATCCCATAGAGAAGTATTGAATTACCCTACTACTGTGTGCTTTCTTAATGAAACATTAGCACCTTGGGGATGTGACAAGTTTCATCCATGATTACTTCTGCACAGGTAGTATGAAGAAAGCAAGCTGAAAGACAGAACTATGTTTTGATATTTATTTTAATTCCAGAATATCATATCTGTTCTAATTAGAGAGGTACCTTCTAGGCAGATGTTCAAATCATGTGGGAATTCGTA
Source organism: Zapornia atra (assembly GCA_013400835.1). Classification (NCBI taxonomy): domain Eukaryota; kingdom Metazoa; phylum Chordata; class Aves; order Gruiformes; family Rallidae; genus Zapornia; species Zapornia atra. Next base: position 111,913 of record VZTU01025551.1, on the reverse strand, counting down.
TGCCAAATGCAAGATTAATGGGCTCACATGCTAGTGAAGCACTCTTTCACTTTCCATGCCAAAGAATAAAAGCACCAGCCCTTCAATGGTGAAGCTGAAGCTACATCCTTCCCTAGCTGCAAAGGTTTATTCCTGTGGGATTCCTCAGAGATGATTTCACTGATTCATCAAACAATCTTCTTAGTTTTACCCTTTTCACACTATAGTAAAGGGCTTAGCCCTTTCCTCCTCACATAAGCAAAACTCATAATTTGCATGTCTAGGGTATATAGTACCATTGCTCTCTGAAGCATTTTCATCCTGCTTCTGATGAGGCACCAAACAGAAAATGCTTCCCCTAAACAAATGGATACTGGCTTGCTTATAAGAAGTGACATTTTAGTCTGCCCCAGATAATAGACCAAGAGTCAATTTAGTGTCAAAAAATAGCAAGTTGCCTGTCTATATGAAAGGTTTTTGGTTTTGTTTTCTTTCAGTGGTAGGCAAGCTGGCTGAGATTCAATCTGCACCATGAAAAAGGCCTTTATTTTGTGTTATTAAATGAAAGCTGAGCTTATCACTGACATCACGGGCTAGTCCTAATGGCTTTTACAATGGCCCTAATGGCCAGCCTGAGAGACTCCCTGGGCCACATTCTCAGGCTGTATAAACTAATGAACAACCGGACCCACCATTTTTAGTACTTCCTTTCCCCCATATGTCATTTTCTATCCAGTAGTAAGCTACAGTTGTTTCCTGTGTCTGAGATTTGGCCTTACAAGTTTCATACAATTTATCATTTTAATGTAAGTTCCTTCCTGAAATCTCAAACTTCTGGGTTCAGAAGGTAGGGTTCAAGGTGTTCATGAGCATACCCTCATGTTCTTGTTCATCTTTGTCTACATTTGTGTGTGTGGCTGTGCCTGAGGGTGATTTAGGAATTCCCTTCACCAGCTTATCATTGGTTTTGTAGAACCCAAATTACCTTCATTTTCTTTGAATTTTATGGAAAGGAAATAAAACATAATAAAATATTGATCCCAAAAGGGCAGTTGTGTAGTATAATCTGCATTTCTCTTCTATTTCAGGCTGCCTCAAGAGGACACTGTGTTGCCAAGGTTATACAGCTATAATCATCATGTATTTATGCAAAAAAGAACCAAGTAATAGTGCAACATTAAACATGACGAGATTATTAAAAGGAAAATACAGATGAACATAAGCCTTTTCTTCTGATATTTCCTTTTATAGGAGCTTGAACCAAAGCTTTAGTCAAACACCTGCATATATCCATTTCTTCATTACTTTACCAGTCTAGATAGACTAAGACAGAGTCTCTGTACATTTATTAAATACACTTTTTTTTAGGTGACAAAATGTTCTTAATGAGAAATTGCCTTCTCAAATAAGCTCTAAAGGAGCTGTATTTTGTCAACATGAGTGCTCAAGCACTGGAGGTATTATAGCTGGAACCAACTACACCATGACTGTTAGGTATTTGGATGTATTAACTGGAGTGTATGGCGTCTCCTAACAAGCACTAAATGCTCTTGGCTCCCAATCCGTCACAGAACTGAGACCTGGATTATTATCTTAAGCCCTAGAAGTCCTTCCTGAGTCGGAGCAGGATGAAGATCAGACTGCTGCATCCACTGGTTCACATCTATCTGGGCTCCAGGGACAGGGAGCTCCCCAGTCTGGGATGTGGACGCAGGCCCACATCAGTCTTTTGTAGGTACAACGGAGGTAATTTTGCCACCTTTGCCTCCATGTAGGAACATAACAACAGGAAACATGTAGGAACGAAAGGCCATCTCTAGATTTTTACAGTTTTACAGTGTTGCATAACATCAGAACAGATGCTCTGGATCAGGTCCAAGCTCATCCAGCCTGGCATACTGCCTCTGGCAGCGATGAAGGTGAGTACCCAGGGAAATACAGAAGAAGGTGGAGGCATACACTCATATTTCCCCATACAGCCTTCACTAGCTAAACTGCAAGGGCCCCCCTGTGCCAAGTTTGCTTTCTAGGTGTTTCCATTCATAGATTTATCTTCCTTGTCATTCTCCTCTTGAACTGAAGTGATCTTGAAGCACCATAATGTCCTGTAGCAGCAAGTTCCACACCTTGGTTACACATGGTATGAAAAAATACTTTCTTTTGTTTGTATTCAGCTTACATCTTTCTCATTTTACTTGGTGCCCCACTATTTTTGTACTGAGATGTTACAGTGACCAAGCCATCCTTAAATACAATCTCCACATCACTCATGATTTCCTAAGCATTTCTCCTATCCCTGTAGACCTGTTCTTTTTCCACTGTGATGGCTCCTGGTTTATTTAGTTCTTGCTTCTGAGGAAGCCTTTCCACTCTTTTCATTGTCCTTACTGTTCTTCTCCAATTTTTTTTACAGAATTTTGGCAGCTTTTGAGATGGGGAGCATCAGAACTGCTATGTAAGAATATAAAATCTGCCATCCCTCGATGTTCCTGAGAACAGAAAGCAAGAAATCAGCCCTTGCACAAGTCCCAACATCTTCATACAGGTTCTATCAGAATCTGTTATCTTACGTTCCAAAAAGCAGTCATTGTGCAACTGATTTGGTTGCCTTTCAGTCAGGTGTAACATGATTCCTGAACTTATATTACTCCACACACCCCAGAAACCAGGCAGAGATTCCACATTATAATTTTTCAAGTTGCAAAGCTAGTTTAAGAGCAATCTTCCCCTCCTATGTTGGTACTCAGATGTGGCAATTCAACTATCTGGGCGACCATACTCAGAAACTGGTTCAGTGAAATGATCTAAGCTAAGAGACACTCTCTCCCACCCTTCCTCAAATGTTGCTTTGCTGTGTTTATTAATCTGCATCACTCCAGCTGTCAGCAGCAATACTGATGAGTGCATTAGCCTCGCTGAAGGACTGATAAGCTTCCTTCACCAGAGGTGGAGAAGCAGAGAAAGGAATGAGCAGGTGAGAGAAA
>VZTU01025551.1:86325-108937 GCA_013400835.1 Zapornia atra | reverse complement strand
AAAAAAAAAAAAAAAAGGGATGAAACTTCTTAAATTGGCTTTCCACCAGCAAAATCCTCATGTGAAACCATGGTCTCAGAGGTGATGAGTAGCTGCACTGATTTCATCAGCTGTGCTTTTCTCAGGGAGGGATTCTGCAGGTGGGAGGGATTTGGGGGGTGGGTTGTTCCTGGGTTGAAAGGGTTTATGTTTGTGCAGGCAATGATGCTCTGAATTGTTTGTGATTTCTCAGGGAAAGGCCCGCTGCTTGAAACATCTGTTTTGCAACATAAACAGTACACTACACTCTCCTCCACTTAATAATAAAAATAAATGAACAGAAGGACGGACAAAAGAGGGGACTCTAACGCAACTGGGACAGCAAGCAGAGTTTTCAAAGTACAAGTCAGGAGTTTTGAGAAGCAAAGAGTGTAGAAACTGAAATCAGAAAACAAAATTCCAGACTCCCAGTGACGTATTTAAATAGGTTCTGCCCTCTGTAAAACTCCAGATTTGCTGCAGTTTACATCACTAATCCTCACATTCCTCAAATGCCAATCAGGCCTCTTAAGGGGGCACTTGGGCAGGGAGGTGGTCTGTGACTTGCCATTCCCCTGCTTGACAAGCAGAAAGTACTTGCACAGATATTGTACCCAATATGCCTTTATGGCTGCCTGACAGACAGAGCCTGATCCCAGCCCAACACTCTCAGCCAGGTCTTCTCCCAGTGCCAGTCTATACCTCAGCTGGTGCCAGTTTATATCAGGGAGGATCTGGCTAGATATTTTTCCAGTCCCCTCAGAAAGCTTTTGGTACAAAAGCAAGACTTTGGAGCCTTTCACACTCAGAAGATGGATGAGCTGTTTGCTGACATTTTTAATGAAAATTTCTGTCATGATTTAATGTATTTAAAAACAATTTTTGATTTTTGTTGGTTGTTGTTGTTTGCATGTGTATCACAATTTATACATGCTTCTGAATTAAAAAAAAAGTCATAGAAGTGCTGGCTCATCATTTATATCAGTGCAAAACCTCTCAGTATAAGCATGCACAGAATCAGTTTATGGATATGAATATTCCTATGTTTATAGCACACAGTATCCAAAAGCAAGAATACTTAATGATTGCCTTATCACCCCTTTATAACCTAACCACAGTGAACTCTGATTTGTTAAGGTATTTCAATAACCAAACATTTTCATTCCAAGCACATGTTCTTTGAGGAAATATATCAGGTTAAAAGAGCTTATGTTAAAAAAAGACATCTTAAGCAAAGGTTAAAAATTACACCATGAAAAATGAGATCTTTCTGGAGACCAGGTAACTAAATATCAGAGGAACATGTTATCTTCATGAAGAAAATCTGAGGTTTAAGTGAAACCAGAGGGGAATGGGTCACTCCGCGTGACCCTGCAGGCATGCTAAACAAGCCTAACTCCATTTCAGAATCTGTCATTGACTGCTGCAGCGAGGTGCTTGAAATGGGGCTGTGTAGTGTAGCTCGACAGTGTTGTTTTTCCGCCTCCATTTTTCACAGGGAGCCCAGATGAAACCTCAACACAGATACTAATATGCATTTTCACTTAGATTTTGTTTTATTTTGTTTTGTTTCTTCCTCTGGAGTCAACTACTTGAAGGTTTGGTGTTTTGATAAATCAGTGCAGCCACTGTACCTTAGTATCTGCTCATGCTGATTAGTTCAATTAGATCTAGAAGTCTGCATTAGATACTGTAGTTAATAGATTTTAAATAATGCATTTGGTCCTATGCATTTTAATAACTGTGTTGCTTTATAACTACATGTTTGTCACATGTATATTTTATTTGGATTTTTAGTTTTTAGGGGTTGATAACATGTATTTCTTCATTTTGAAAGTTTATTTTAGTTATGAATTTAATAGTTATTTGCTTTTTTTCACCTTCTGTTTTATATCAAATCTGCCCAGAGTTTAAGGAAGGAATCTTTTAAAGACAGGTTTTGTTTTTTTTTTTATCCTGACATAAATATTAGATGTTAAACGTTTATTTGTAGCCATCTGTGAAACTGAGGTAACACAATAAAAACATACACAATACCTGTCTGCAGTTTTCCAGAGTTCACTATTAGCTTTGCCAAGATTTCAAGGATTTCACTCTTCCTCATTTTTTTTTTCCCCAAATGGTTTTATGAGTGTCATTAAAGGCCAAAGGCACTTTTAGCACATTGAAATGTTTCAAATTTAGAGGCACCCAGACATCTAACTTTGGTGTGTTTGTGGAGGAAATAGGGAGCACAGGGAGTAGGAGCAGCTAGCTGTAATCATGTGTATGTAAGGTTGGATAGGACCTCACATAGCCAAGCACCTAAGTTCAGTGGAGACAACTGCAGTAACTCTAGTAACTGTACTCAGCTAAATGCACCGCTAAGGTCTGAGAGAATCTCTGTACCAGAACTTAAAGGAGTTGTTGCAGCTGCGGTAAGGTATTAATGCAATGCAGGAATGAGATAAGACCAGCAAAAATTTGTCAAATGGATTCTCTCACTGTGATAATAATTTGATTATTTGCTTTGAGTTCTTTATGTTGTTATTCCAAGTCACTGCCAGTGTCTGAAGTACATGTCAAGGAAAAAACAAAAAGGCAGAAAAGCTAATTTGGATTCTGGTGACATAAAAAAATTTGGATCTGTCCCATTTTCTGCTGTGGCCCACGCATCCTAAAATCCTTGGTCCAAAGCAGCCAAATGTCAGCTCTCCTAAGAAAGCCAGTTGCCAGATGTTGGAACAATTGATGGCCCAGATGACAGAGGTCGCCATTTGTTTTGGGCAGCTGCCCTTCAGAGAGCCGGTGCCCCGGAGGACCATGCAGACGACAGATGGCTCCGGGTGGGTGCTCTGGCTGCCCCCAGGGCCACAGGCTCCTGGCAGCCTCTGGGGGGGATGCAGAAGATTCCCAGAAAGATATTGGCCAGGGGAGGTGGGATTTAAATCAGAACCTTTGAAGTCAATGCTAGTTAATATGAACGTATTTGAGGCCAAATATCATAATTATTTCTGCGAACAGCAAAGTTAGGCTCCCTTAGAACATCTAAATACCCAAATCATTAAGTTTTCCTGTGACCTGTGTATCCTGGGTCAAAATCATACAAAGACTACAAAGCCCACAGGCTAAATTATGTATTTGAGGACACAGCTAATCAGTCTCGCCTAATAAAAACTACAAGAAAATGCATACTCCAAGCTGACATCACCACGGACAAACTGCATGTAAAAGTGCACTGTAAAACAATGAGTCTAGTGCTCTCCAGCCTCAAAACTGGAATAACTGGAGGGGGATCTGATAGAGAAGCTGTAAAATTATTAGTAGAAAGGAGAAGGTGAATAGGAAACAATTGGTCACTGTCTTTTTGATGCAAGAGCCAGGAATCATCAAAGGAAACCAGCAGAACCCAGATTCATAATAAACAAAAGGAAAAAAAACCCCTCGAATAGTGCAGAGGTAACCCATGGGACTGCTTGCCGCAGGAGCAGGATGGGACTGGAGGTTTGTGAGTGTTCAGAAATGGGCAAGTCCATGGTAGGCAAATCTGTCAGGGTTGCCTGAACAGAAAGAATAGCATGCTTCCTTTGTGCTTGAGTTCTCCATGTTATTTATTACACACCCTGTCAGACACAGGCTGGTGAGCTTGGTAGATACTCGGTCTGGGCCATTACAGCCATTCTGAAGTTCTCACCTTCAGCATTGTATAACTGCAGAAATCTGGAGAAGGAACACTTTTTTTTTTTTTTTTTACAAAGCATCCCTACATCATATCTTAACCAGATTAGTTCAGTTTAAGAAAAACGTCCTAAGGCCTCATAGCTTACTTGCTGCAAAAGCTCTTTGGAGATGTGATTTTCAGACTCAGTTTTGCCCCCCTTCCAGCAGGAAACCAGGCTGTTATGGAATGAATGTAAGCTGATAAACAGCGGATTTCTTTTACTTCATTATCCTTTGTGACGACACAGAGGCAATACATCGGCCATTAGAAACCTCTGGTTGAAAACCAGCAGTTACCATCCTTGGGAGGTGGATTGCAGCCCTGGTACGTGTTCTTGGATTTCTTTCTTTTCCCGGGTAAAGCTATAAAGCTTAGCAGTCATGTGCCATAATCTCATGTCTGCTGCATGGCAGTTTCCAAGGAAACTCGCAGGCTGCACATGCTAGAAGTGTTCCTGAGGGGATGTCAGCTATGATTGCCTTGGTGGAGGCTTTGCTTGGAGTGGAAGCTTACATGTGATAGAGGCTGGGTTTCCCTTCCCAGATTGGGAAGTTAATGTTAGAATGTGTTTACAACAAAGCACATATTTTCTAGACAGAGACCAGAAGGTAAGACTTCATAATAATTTAATTTCCTAAAGGTATTCCTCTCTTCCCAAACCATGTGCCACCTATCTATTCCTGTAGCTTAATATTTGTGATCTGTGAAATCTTGACGTGCCTCATTGACACACTATTTTGCTTTATTTAAAATGGCAACAACCACGTCGAAAAAAAGGGATTGGGAAAACACACATGAAGAAACAAGCTGAATAAAAGAACCTGTTTCCCTGGGAGCCATAAGTATTTGACAAAGGATACTCTGCTAGTGCGAAAAAAATGTAGTTTAAGAGATGAGACAAAGGTCCAATCTCCTAATGAGCTAGGAGTAGCATCTGATATCTGTATACTGTGTGTATCCAGTACCATCTGAGTAAGGTGAAGGTTAAGAGGCTGCAGCGTTTCAGCCTCTGAGATTAATCCTGCCTATACTGCGCAGCTCCCGTATGCCACAAAGAGCACGCATCAGGTCTACAGGGGTATTTGCAAAAGCGTCTGTCCATGTTGATACCATTCACCTACTCACCAGCCTGAGGTTGCAGAGAGCACATATTTTGGCACAGATTTTTTTTTCTTCCCCCCTCCCTTCTTTTTTGTTTTTGTTGCTGCTGTTGCTTTTGTATTTTTTTTTTGAGATCACAGGCAAACACTAATTTTGGCCCTCCCAAGTCAGATACTAACACTGTGAAATATAAAGGACCATGAAAAAGAGAACAGAGTCTCTTCTGACATCCAAATACTGGAGGAATGTTTGAAAGGAACCAGCATACCATTTGATAAAGATTTTTATTGTCCTTCAAGAACTGAACCTCAGACTGTAAAACATCAGAGTTTAAATCCAAACATTTCTTTCCACCATTTAATGTAGGACACCAAACAAAAAAAGCTTAGTGATGGTGAGGCAGGCAGGAACAGAAGGGAGAAGGTCAAAGCCTGTGTCTTCTTATTCTAAAACAGAAAAGTAACAAAAAGTAAATAACCCCAGCCAACTCCCTGCTCCACATTAAAATATGCAGAAAAGAAAATAAAGGTTGGAAGAACAGAAAGCTACTAGATGTTACCAGTTATTTTAAACTGTTTTAAATTAGATTGAAAATCAGTGCCATATTACCACACAAAATATACAGTAGAGAAGGAAACACAGAAACACTTCCTTAAATTTACCAAAATGCATTTGTTTCATAACAAAAATATGTATAAGGAGGAATGCGTATCCAATCTGGAAGAATGTTAGCATTTAACACTCTTTTCATCTTTGTGAAAATACTCCCCTTCTGGGGCCTTGCCAAGAAAGAGAGATTTTGACAGGCTGACTTCTTCCAGTGTCTAAACCCAGCTTCAGTTATGTGTCTTGTTCTTCTGAATAGTATCCAGTGTGTGATTTTGGGGTTGGAGTTGGGTTTTTTTTGCTGTTGTTCTTGTTGTTAGGGTGTTTTTAGAGAAAAGACTGTTATCTGATTTTGGATGGGAACACTGTAATATGTTATCTGACACGTTTAAATCCATCAGATATTCGGTAGCTACACATGTATGGAGACTCTGCTCACTTTTAATCTATAAACAAAGGCAGAAAGCAATCTTCATTTGTAAACCTCTGCAACTGCAAAATGCAACATGGGACAACAACAAAAAAAGGGAAAAATCCTTGTGCCATTTCCTCCCATTTACAACACCATGAGATCAAAAAAATAATTTGACAAACAGGAAGTTGCTTCGAAATTATAGCTCCTTCTATGAAGCTGACATTCTTGGTTGCCTGCTCTCTTTGAAGAAGAATAATTGAACAGGCTCTAGTTACAGGGGCCAACTCTTTTGAAAGCAGAGCTCTCTAGGTGAAGGTTATTCTTTACTCAGGGGTTAATCAGGGACCTGGATTTCTGTCTCTATAATACTGCTAGAAGGAAAGGATTGAAAACAAATTCCTCTCTTCAGAGTTGTCCAAGATTTCAGTTCCCAATGTTGATTGGCACTGATAACAGCTTCAGCCTCTGTTTTCTTCTCTCTAATGAAGGTATCGTAAATTATCTTTTCTTTTTAACTCTTTGCTAACAGCTTCTACCTCTAGATACTCTAAGAACCTATAAAATGTCAAATACTTTGATCTCTAATTCAGTAAGTCACCCTAACATGTGTGATCTTAAAATCTGTGAGTTGGTTGGCTTGTGGAGTGCTGGTGCTGTATAGAGTTACAGCTGAAGACAATGGGGAAAATCTGTATGCTTAAAGAGTCCTTCTCCGATTGCAGTCTGAGCCCAGATTTCTATTCCCCAGTTTATGGAACAGCCTGGAAATCAGTTTCCACTTCAGACACGCAGTGTGGTGGAAACACTCATTCTACGCAAGGACAAAGAAACGAGAAAAAACATCCAACACGGACCAGACATAACCCAATAGTCTGGTGGTAGAAAGTGGACAAAAATGGAGGTGGGTGTACAGTGGGAAATTACATGTGAAGGAAATATGGTTTTCTGTCTCCTGTCCAGGAGAGGGTGAGGACACACTGACACTGGCAACTTGAAATGAGCTGAGGATGCTGAGGAAGTTTGTCCTTAATTGGGTCTTTTTAGTGCCTCCTAAGATGTCTGTGTCTTCTTTAGCAAGCCAGAAAATTAAATATTCATTAAAAAAAAAAATATTATGATTTTTAAAAGCAGTGCCTATGGAAAAATTTCATAGACAAGGCAATATATAAGGACAGGCATTTCCCTCTCAAAAACCTACTCTCAGGAGCACTCTGCTGTCACCTTCCCTGCTCTAGGACACAAGTAAAAGCATTCAAACATTCAGGCAATGCTTTTCCAGGTAGTCAGGTAAATCTGACTATTCCTGCTGCCACACTTTTCCCTGACTAGTTGTGTTAAAAAAAAAAAAAAGGTAAAAAAAAAAGATAAAGGTGAGTAAAGACATATCCTCAGTTCATCCTTGACAAATGGGTTTCCTTTTTTTGCTACATAGCTGCTGAGCTGAAGTTTACTGGCTGAATTTCTAACTAGCAAATGATTTGGCTTGATCTGAGCTGGTGCAGTCACATCTGTCCAGTGGCTGCATTTGTTCAGATTATTTAATATCATAAAACATACTGGACACTGCTTATTTTAATTCAATACCTTCATAAATAAGCTTTCTGTTTCCAAGACAGTGGCTGCCTGGCTGGTTTTAGCCACTTTTCTTCCTTTCTGCATCGCCAGACTTCTCTGCTTCTGGCTTGGAGACTTTCCCAAGGGTCTGTAATGTTCCAAAGAGAGCAAGGAAAAGAAAATACAAGAACCCCAGTCAAGTGCAGTGATGCTACCAAAGTGCTTTATTCTGCGAGACTACCGCACTACTTTGCTCTTCAGTCCTGGTTTTATTCCACTAAGTAATTTCTTTCAGACACAGGGAAACTGAGGCAGGGAAATGGGTCCCACAGGTTAGAAACATTGAAGCTTCCACTAATCCCTGTCAAACTGTTCAGTAGCATCGCAGGAGGAGTTCAACACGTGTAGGAACAAGCCATGAGTGGCCTGTCCGAGGTTAGAAGAGCGGGTCTGAAAGCTCACGCTAGTGCTCCGGGGCTCCCGTTCCCAGCTGTCAGCATGGATGCCGAGCTGTTCATATAGATTACCTGTGGCTTCCCTCCTTCCATTCTTTCCCACCGTTTGTCAGTCCCGGTTTTTGACATCTCATTTAAAATTAGACCCTAATTTTGAAACCTGATCTACGTGAAGGCCGCTCGGCAGCTCCGGGAGCTTCAGTGAAAGTCTGCCTGCAAGGAAAAGCAGCCTGTGGGATGGCAGCCAACGATCCCAACTGTTCGGGGCTGGGACGCTCGCAGATTTGTCCAGCATCCAGCTTTCTAGGATTGCATCCTCTGCGGAACCCCCAGGTGCTGGGAGCAGCGCGCAGCCCCTCGAACGATGCCCCGGGGCCGTGCGCCACCTACCGCCCCCTCCGCCGGGGCTGCGCCCGCCCAGCCCGCCCCCGCGGCGGGCACCGCTCCCGGTCTGCGTCGCCTGCAGCAGCCGCCCGCTCCCGCAAACCCACCGGAGCGAGGGCAGCTCCGAAAAAGGGCGGCTTTCGCGGTTTATTCCCCCTCCCGACTAGAAATAGAAGAGCGCTTTTGTTTCAGAGCTTGTCACGAAATCAATGCGCTGTTGGAAGTTACGAGAGGTGTCTCCCCCCCCACCCCCGCCACTAATTTTCCACTGTTGTAAACTGTTTCCAAAACCATCCAGGGATTTGCAGCATATTTGTTTTTGTCTCTGAAGAAAAGGCTGAGTTATCTGAAAGCTAATGAGAACTCACAGTAAGAGAAGGTCCTTTCAGAAAGTCTATTTTGGCTTTTGTCTCACAGGTATTGGCCGTGTAGGAATTTCCTTATGTAGGACACAGGAGTCTCAGTGAGCAACAACCCAGGAAAAAAAATCACTCAACAATTTGTTTTTGTGTTCAGAAGACTATTCACCCCCAAAAGTCTATCAATGGGAAAACGAGTGTTGGATGGGGGGACTGTCATGAGAAGTCCTATGTCCTGTGGGCCAACCTGAAAGCCAGATACACCAGAGAGGATCCAGCCCACCGCAATCTCATCTATACCAGCATGTTAGTGCCTAAAATTAGTTTGTGTTCAGAATAGGGTTACAAACTGCTTAACTCTGCAGACACAAAATTCATAAGATTCTTCCTCATGACTGAGACTGCATGCCCTTACTTGGTCACACAGTTCAGGGGACATGGCTGTCTATTTCTTACCTAAAACTCTGCTGTATATGAAATACATTTGAATGAAGGGAGCATATAAACAGGAGGTGAATCAACATTTTAGGATAGATAGTGGCAGGACAAGGGGGAATGGACTAAAGCTAAAGGAGGGAAGGTTTAGATTAGATATTAGGGGGAAGTTCTTTGCAGAGAGAGTGGTGAAGTACTGGAATGGGCTGCGCAGAAGGGTGGTGGATGCCCCATACCTGGAGCTGTTCAAGACCAGATTGGATGGGACCCTGGGCAACCTTGTGTAGATCCAGGCCTGGAGGTTGGTGGCCCTGTCTGTGGCAGGGGGGTTGGAACTCTATGATCCTTGGGGTCCCTTCCAACCCAGACCATTCTATGGTTCTATGATCCTACTCAAGACAGGATTAAAAAAAAAACCAAAACAAAATAACAACAAAACAACCTAACAACAATAGCTAATTTTAGTTTTATGCCTAAATTCAAGATGCCAACATGTTTGTTTGAAGGCACAGAATGTGCCTAACCTCCCATCATGGTCAATAAAGGTGAAGAGAAGACTTAAGGTACATTTTACTTACCCAAACATAGGTATGTAGTTCCACCTGGGGTGCCCTTGTGTTGTCTGTTCATACAGCATACGACAGTTGTATCTGCTGTTCTCAACGTGGATATATCAAATATGCCTCGAAATCAACTGTATGTGAGACACCCCACATCCAGGCAGCTGAACTCAGTCTATAGAGGTTGAATCTCTTATGGAGGCTTCAGGAACTCCAGTGGAGGTTCAGGCAGTCAGTACAACCACAAACAGTGTGTGCCTCTATACACTTCTATACTGAGGTGTCTTAATTTTGAACAACTTTCTCCCGTGTTTTCAAAGCAGTTCAGGACAGCGACTAACTGGTGACTAATTTTGACAGTCATGGCACTTACCTTTCATGTGGCAGCCTCAGCACTCACACAGCCAAGAGGAAGCCTGCTTTCAAGTCTGCATCTCTAGGCTGGACATGGTATTACAATGCAGATAGTGCAGGAAAGGCTCCTCACCAGTATCAGTAATGACCTTGATCCTGGATTGAGAGAATGAATCTTAATGTCTTTAACATCTCTTATGTGCTGCTGCAAAATGCCTGAAATCCAATCACCCAGGACCTTCCTAAACAGGGATACTGCGGAAAATCAATCCAAATTAACTAAAGGTGTAAATTTAAAGTGTTAAAACTCACTTTTAGTGTAAGTCTAAAGACAATTTAATACTGAATAAGGGGATCCTCGAAGGAGCTTAATGAGGTTTTGCTAATCCACTTAAAGAAGTGATCTTTCCTGAGTTTTCCCTGTGGACACACCCCTAATCTTTTGTCATAAATTCACTATTACTCTTCTTGTTTGCATAAACTTTATAAAGCTCATGGGTTCAATGCACCAAATAATGTCCACCGATTTGCTGCCCAGTTATACTCGGCTACCCTGGAGCTGGGTGAGAACACTGCCGACATTTTTTTGAGAGTCTCCAAAGTTCTGTCACAGTTTGAGTCTCTGCATCTTCTCAATGGTTTGTTTAAAAGTAAAAAGCTATATATTTTAGTTACGTGATCCTCCCCCCGCCCGCCACCTCCGAATTGCTGGCCCTCTCTGTACCTCTGACAATATTCCCTCTCCCCACTTGTGGTCTAGAAGAGGGAGCTTAATCTCAGGCCAGCCACAACGAAACAGGATTTAGCCTTTTTAAGCGCAGGAGCTGTTTGCGTTCCATCGGAGCTCAGCATTTAGCACACATCCCAAGAAAACACAGGACAACGAAATCATTTGTTTCTTTCTCGTGAGAGGTTCTGAACCTAATTCTTATGCTTGTTCAGAGTGCCTAACACAGCAGATTTTTCCCCCCTTCAGGAATTAACATGCATTCAGCACTGAACAGGTCTCTGTTGCATTGACACACGCAAAGGAAGATGCGCTCTGGCTTGGTGAGACAGACCGAAGGGACGCTGGGGATTAACGGNCGGCTTGCGGCCGGTGCTGACAGCGGAGGTTCGGCTGCCAGGGCGGTGGGATGGTCTCTGGGGACGGATGTCTGTCGGGAAGAGACGGGATCTACATGGACGGGGCAGCAAAAGCATCTTCCCCTGCAGGCTTGCCAGGCGGGTATGGAGGACTTTGCACTAAGAACGATGGGGAGGTGAGGAGGGGGAAGAGAAGAATAACGGTAAGGTGCAGCAGTTGTGGACCACTTTTACGAGCAAAGGGTGCAGGGTGATGTGGCCAGGAAACATCTTGGAAACAACAAAGCAGGGTGGAAAGGTCCCCGGCTTCAGTGTGTGCACACGTGTGCTGGTAGGATAGCACATGGGTCTGGAGCACAAGTCTGATGGGGAGCGGCTGGGGGACTTGGAGTTGTTTAGCCTGGAGAAAAGGAGGCTGAGGGGAGGCCTAAACGCCCTCTGGAATTACACTAGTGAGATGGGGGTCAGTCCCTACTTACAAGTAACAAGGAAAGAAGAACAGGAAGNAAAAAAAAAAAAAAGTACTTTTTTATCCTTCAGCCTTTTGGCACCAGCACGGCCCCTCGGCCTGTTGCCGCGTCCCCCGCCGGCCGCCCCCGGCCGCCGTGCCGCTGCAGGGCCANCTAAACGCCCTCTGGAATTACACTAGTGAGATGGGGGTCAGTCCCTACTTACAAGTAACAAGGAAAGAAGAACAGGAAGGAAGGACAAGAGGAAATGGCCTCAAGTTGTGCCAGGAGAGATTTAAATTTGATATTTCTTCACCAAAAGGCACTGGAACAGGCTGCCCAGGGAAGTGGTTGAGTCACCATCCCTGGATGTTTTTAAAAGATGTGTACATGTGGTGCTTGGGAATATGGTTTAGTGGTGGACATGGCAGTGCTAGGTTAATGGTTAGACTTGATGATCTTAAAGGTTTTTTCCAACCCAAACTATTCTATGACCTCATACTCTTTATGGGGAATCAGCACAAGTGGGGTCCCCTTTGAAGTGCCCATGCAGCAACACCTGCAACATGGGGAACAAGCAGAGTTATGGTCTCACTGCAGTCACAGAGAAGTGGTGGTATAGGTCACATAGCTGGAGTGCTGCGGTGGAGGGCTACAGGCTCTTGGGAACGACAGGCTGGGATAGTGAGGAGGAAGAGTTGCCTTTTTTGTGAGCAAGCAGTAGGGATGGAGAGAGCTCTGACTGAGGACGGGTGGTGACCCAGCTGAGAACCTTCTGCAGACAGCTGGAAGAAGCCTCAAGTTTGCAAGCTGTAGTCCTTGTGGGAGATGTTAACCACCCTGTTGTCTGCTGAAAGGACAGTACAGTAGGGCACAAGCAATCCGGGAAGCTTCTGGAGTGCTTTGATTATGACTTCCTGACACAGCTGATTAAGGAGCTGATGAAGGAAGGTGCTCTGCTGGATCTCCTACTTACAAACAAGGAAGGTTACCCTCAGGAATGTGAAGGTAACTTGGCAGTACTGATGGTTGAATTCTAGATCCTACTGGGAGAGAGCAGGGGAGACAGCCTAGCCTTCAGGACAGCAGATTTTGTCCTGTTCAGGGATATGTTTGGAATAATCACAGAATCACAGAGTGGTTGAGGTTGGAAGAGACCTCTGGAGATCAAGTCCACTTCCCACAAGGCCACCTAGAGCCAGTTGTCCTGGACCATGCCTAGACTACTTGTGAGTATCTCCAAGGATGGAGAGCCCACAGTGTCTCTGAGAAACTGGTCACAGTGCTTGCTTGGTCACTCTCACAGTAACAAAGTGTTTCCTGATGTTTAGACAGAGCCTTTGGTGTTTCAGTTTGTGCCCATTCCCTCTTGTCCTGTCACTGAGCACCACTGGAAAGAACCTGTCTCCATGTTCTTCCTGTCAGATATTTACATATATTGATGAGCCTTTTCTTCTTCAGGCTGAAGACTCTCATCTCCCTCAGTCTCTCCTCATAGGAGAGATGCTCCAGTCCTTTAACCATCTTTGTGGCCCTTTGCTGGATTGTGTCTAGTATGTCCATGGAGCAAAGGCGTTCAGAAGAGCTGGCTGTCTTTCAAAGATCGCTTACTCTATGTTTCAGGTTTGTCCATCCTGATGAGTGTTCAAGCAAAGGTGGCAGGAGACCTGCATGAGGACCTCCTCACTAAGTTTAACCATAAAAAGGAAGTGAACAGAAGGTGGAAGAAAGGATAGTCCCTTCCTAGGAGGAATATGACTCAAGAGGAGTAAAGAGACAGTGTCTGATCATGCAGGGATGGTGTTAGGAAAGCCAAAACTCATATGAGGTTGAATCTGGCAAGGGACAAAAAGGGCTGGGGACGTGGGACGAGGTAACAAAAAGGCTAAGGTACTCAATGCCTTTTTCACCTCGGTCTTTACTGGAAAATTTGGACTACATGAATCTCAGGTCTTTGGAACGTGTGGGAAAGTCTGGTACAGGGTGAAAGAGGATCAGGTTAAGGAACATTTAAACTAACTGGACATACATAAGTCCATACGCCCTGGTGGGATGCACCTATGAGTACACAGGTGGCTGGTGCTGGCTCATGTCATTGTAAGGTCACTCTTCATTTTATTTGAAAGTATGGAAATTTGGGGAGATTCCTGAGAATTGAAAGAAAGCAGATGTCACTCCAGCCTTCAAGAAGACCAAGAAGAGGGATCTAGGTAACAAGAAGGCGATTTGGAGTACACAGTATGTATTTATAACAGGGAAGTCATGCCTAAACAACCTGATAGCCTTCTACAATGAAACATTTTGTCTGGAGACTTCTGCTCAGCACAGGTGAGAGGGTGCTGTGTCCAGCGCTTGGATCACCAGTACAAGAGAGACATGGAAATTCTGGGCATGCCCAGCGCAAAGATGTTTGAATGTTTAGACCATCTAACTATGCAAGGAGGTATCAAGAGAGCTGAGACTATTGATGCTGAAGACGGAAAATGCTCGGGGGTACATTATCAATGTATGTAAATATGTGATGGGGGGGATCTAGTGACAGGACAAGAGGCAGTGGGCACAAATTGATACGCAATAAATTCTGTTTAAATATTTTATTTTTGCCTTTCTTTGAGGGTGGTCAAATCCTCAAACAGGTTGCCCACAGAGGCTATGAAATCTCCATCCCTGTGGGTACTCAAAGTATGTCTGGATATGGCCCTTAGCAATCTGCTGTCTTTGACACTCCCCTGGGCAGACGATCTCCAGGGGTCCCTTCCAACTTCAGCAAGCCTGTGATTCTGTGCCACTCAGCAGTTTTCATATCCCCAAGTAAATTACCACAATGAATAAACAAGAAAGGGAGAAATAAAGCAGCCAGTGTGAGTGCAACACTGTGTGAGTACAATCAATATTCATCAAACAGAAAAAGCAAAAAATCAATAAATTAAAAATTAAAGAGTAAAAGAAAAAAATCTTCTCTTGCGATAACCAGGCCCAACTGATCTCCACTGGCCCAGACCGTGGAGTCTTTCTGATTCTGTACATGTTTCCAGCTAACCAATCCACAGACACAGCGGGAACGATGAGGCTGCGGGGACAATCCTTTCATAATTGTTAGGTGAGTTGCTTTCAAAATGTGACATTGTTTCCACACAGTGACTTTCCCTTTATGCATATAATGTGCACCTAACATATATAACGTGTATCTCCCTATATACACACTTATCTATATATACATATCTATACATTCTCTCCTGGGAAGTGTAAATATGCCCTCAGGGATGAATAACTGATATTAATAAATTGCCATTGCTCTTTCTGGGAGAAAAAACATCTTGGAATTAGGCAGGAGACAGCTAAACCAGATATTTTAGTGCTAGTATATAATTCATAGAGGCTCTCATTGCAAATTTTTATTAAGACAAATATAGTTCAGGACTTGCCTTGAAGTTCAGGACTTGTCGTTTTCATTAGGTGAATTCCATTTTCCCCTTGCATGTTTGTAAGGAGGTCAGACACAGAAGTTTCACACAGAAGTGGGGAATAATGTGTAGCTCACTTTGCCCATGGTCTGGTGACCTCTGAGGTCAGGTTGACCATGAGCTAGGAACGTGCTCTCACTGCTAAGAAGGCCAGTGGCATCCTGGGGTGTATTAGAAGAGGTGTGGTTAGTAAGTCAAGAGAGGTCCTTTTCCCCCTCTACTCTGCCCTGGTGAGACCGTACCTGGAAGATTGTTTCTGGGCCCCTCAGTTCAAGAAGGACATAGAACTCCTCTAGAGTCCAGTGCAGGGACATCAACATGATTAAGGGAGTGGAACATCTTCCTTATGAGGAGAGGCTGAGGGAGCTGGGGCTCTTTAGCTTGGAGGAGGTGACCTTATTAATGTTTATAAATATGTAAAGGGTGAGTGTCAGGAGGACAGAGCCAGGCTCTTCTCAGTGATGGCCAGTGATAGGACAAGGGACAACGGGTGCAAATTGGAGCATCGGAAGTTCCATGTGAATATAAGGACGAACTTTTTTCACTGTGAGGGTGATGGAGCACTGGGACAGGCTGCCCAGAGAGGTTGTGGAGTCTCCTTCTCTGGAGACATTCAAACCCACCTGGATGTATTCCTGTGTGATTTAGTCTAGGTGACCCTGCTCTGGCAGCAGGGGTGGACTAGATGATCTTTTGAGGTCTCTTCCAACACCTAATTGATTAATTAATTAATGTGATTCTGTGATTCTGAGATAGTTTATGTAAATTTCCAGAGTATGAAAGTCAGGAGATGCACACTTAAAATTAGGCAATGTGAGTATTTTCTCAACAATATCTGTCTGTTTTATTTTTACACATCAGTATGCTTTGTTACAGCACTGAAGAAGGCCCATGGTGCCAGAGTGCCTGCATTTCTTACACTGAAAATAGCTCAGTACTGTGTTACAGTGAAATGAGATTCTGTGGCTAAGTGGTTAAAGGGAATTTGCAATAGATTCAGCAATGTCAGTCTGCTCCCTGCTCTCTATGAGTTCTTGTTGGGAGTTTTTGCTTCCTTTTCCCTAACCAAACCAGCTGGGAAAGCTTTCTCCTTCATTTGAGCTGGGGAATCTAAGAGGACGGATTTTTTTTGCTAGCCACAGTGGGTTTTTCTTTATCGGTGGCTACTGAAATTGGAAATGCTATTCACCGTAACACAGGAGGCCGTATAGCCTCAGGTGAACATACAGCCACCACTATAAGCCTGTGTATTGATTTTATTACCATACTCTCTTGATGAGATGGCCTTGCATCTGTCAGCTGCCAGGGACCACTGGTGACAATGACTTTAACTTTGTGGGATACTTACTAAATGCTTGTGGGCCTCAGAATATCTTTCTGCATTTAATTGATATTTTGTCAAATTTCCTCCATCAAATATTGCTGATTCGTCTTATTAGACTGGCTACTGATGCAATGACACAGTTGCAAATACAAAAATAAATTGTCTGGCAGTATCTTTGGTACAGCATGTGTATTGAGAGCTCTGGTATGGGGTAATATGCGTCACAGAAATCAGTGACAGTTTCTTTGGTGTGTCTATACTGATAAATAAAGCAAGGCCAGAGACTATATCTGGCTCAAAATGGGGTAAACAGACTGCATTCACACAACATAGGCTTAGACCCCGAGGGTCCTAGGAGTATACTCTGGCCCCTGCAGCTCTAAGGCACCATTTTAACTTCTGGACTTTTAAATTATTGTTATTTTTATCTTTCCTTTCTTTTTTTTGCTTGTGGGGTCTGAGATAACATGAAGACTGATATCCATCAGTGATATTTTCATAGCATGAAAATATGTGTTGCATAGAGTGTCTTGTGACACGAGGAGTGTTTGAGGGTACAGTGCTGACTGCTGTAAAGTGTGTAGGGTGGGGGACACCCAAACCGCTGCATTCTTCTTCAAGTGGCCTTTTGGGAATGGCTCTGGCACACGTTATGCCCTGAACCATGCCCAGGCATTGTCTTGGAGGACACAAACTGGGACAGGCAAAACCCTGCCAGGGAGTATGCTAACAATTACACACTACAGAAGACTAGCGGTTCCTTCCAGTGCTCACAGCCACTGCCCAGCACTGTTTTATATAACAGCATAGACATAACCTGTGTGTTAAGTAATTAATTTCAGAAATACTGTGGGATGAGGTTATAAAGGATCCCTTTACCTCTAACTCTTCCCAGTCCCTCATAGACCATGTGTGAAGCTTTATAACTTCTGTAGTTTTCTGCAGTAGAGGGCCATGTCAGCATTGCCACTCAAATAGTAGTGTACTTGCTCTGGCTATTATTGTGTTGGCCTTTTCTTCCCCTGAACAATTCAGCTGTCCTTGCTGTTTGGAGGCTGTCTCCCCCAAGGATGCCTCCTGCAAACTTGACTCTTTTGTCCCAGAGACAATTCTAAGTTCAATTATGGATTCTTTAATGCCTGTAAAGTTACACATATTGCTTTCAGTTTGTGTTCAGTCTTTATTCTGGTTTCCAGATTTCTGGGTAAAATGAAACAGAACAACAAAAAATGAAGCAAAGCAAAAAATATCTCTGTTCTTATCTAGTCATGGTATAAATTTTTTTCTAATACAAATAGAAGGTAACTAGACCTCTGACTGCTCATGTCTTTTATTAAAGTGAGGGTCTTCATAGGATAGCTGGGAAAGAGACGTACTGACTTTACTATAAACAGCAAATACAATTCCCCTTTACTAATTCTAATGATGAGATGCAAAAATCTGAAGTTACGTTGCAAGAAACACAGAATCAATAATAATGGTTACAACCAAAATAGTGCAATAGTGCCTTAGATGCCTACTGGTAAAAGATCAATGCAGAATTAAGTAAATAGAGTCTGCCACCTTTTACAGAAAGATATAATGATCTACATAATTAAGTAAAGTCACAGAATCACAGAATCATAGGGGTTGGAAGGGACCTCAGGAGATTAGTACTTCCAGTGTACGTATGCCTTAAAAAAAGACGATGGAAAACATTTATGAGGGATGTTTTTTCTGAAGGTGAAGACCTCTTTTATAAGATTAGAAGTATGAATTTGGAAGAATATATGTATAAGATTTAGGTTTATATCACTGAAGTTTTTCTGTTTCATGTTCACACGTCTTCTACATCAACAATGATAATTTTTCCTGTATTTTTCTCTGAATTTGTGCTGTTACCTCAATAAGAGAGAAAAATCTGTAGAAATCTGCATAGAAAAGAATGAGAGCCAGAGGTCAGACCTTGTAAATAATCATACTGTGATCTAAGGCAGCAAGTTGATTCAGTAAGAAATTGATTAGTCAATATTTTTGTAGTCTCATTTGGTCTGGAATTATCAAAAATCTTTTTCAGCTCTTCCATGCTTCAGGCATTACTTATGACAGCAATGTAATTCTTATTTCTCTTGTTTTTCTACAGGTAGGATAGTTAAAAAAGACACCTCAATTTCACATTTTTACTATGTCTTTTCTATTTTTCTCTTGCTACCTCATTTACGGTTTTTTTGCCTATTCAAGAAGATGAGAGAAAAGTTATTATTTTCTTAAAACGGCAATAAGCTTTATGGCACTTTTACTTGCTTTCTTATTGTAGAGCACTGGGGAAACTCTAATGCTAATTTTTGACCATGACAACAAAAATCCTTCTTTTCACTGTAATAAAGCCTGAGATTATCTTAGAAACTCGTGACTCCTGGGATTTAGTCTTTAAGACTAAGCACTGATTATTAGTACAACTTAAGATAAAACCAATCCTGCTGATTTGGAATCAACCCTGCCCTCCTTGAGCTACAGAAATAAGCCCGCTAAGCTGAATACTAGCTAGTAGGAATTATTATGCTTCTGCATACATAAAATTATTTAGCATTTCTTTTTGACGTGTCTTCATCCTCATGAGAGAAACTGCAATTAGTATTTCAGAAAACGTCACAGATAAGCCCCTTTACTTGCCTACCCACACTAATTGTGCTTTCCTTATCCTGTATGGTCTCTTTATGTTTCACTGACTTGCTCCAAGCCTGTCCTTACATATCAGGCTTTTCTGTTTCAACATATTCCAGTATCGTGCCCACTGGAGAGGCTCAGCCAGGGAAACAGCCAAATGCGCATCCTTCTGATGTCGAATGTAAACAGAAGCGGTCTTGCCTTGTTTAGTCTTAACAAGTCTTGACAGTGTCCCTTTATAAAAAGACAAGGTTTTCTTAGTAAATGTGTTTGGAAAAACCTTGTTTTGATTGACAACAGTGACAATGCCCCTAAGGGATTGTGCATCATACCGTATTGGAGCTGTTGCCTTCGTTTCGCACAGAACAGAATAGTGTGTGTTGGGGCACCTGCATGATGCTCCTTTGTTTCCAAATAACTTTTGGGTTCTTTTTTTTTCCTCTCCTATTCCTCTGAGCTTGCAGAAAGCACAGTGTATTTTATAGACTGCATCGGAAAGACTGCTGTGAGAAAAAGTATAATGGAGATAGTTCTGTCACCTGAACATTTGTTTTCTTCTCCTTTGTTTAAAACAAAATGCAGGTTTATCTTTTGCAATATGCACCGGCCAGTTGCTTATTCTTGCCATGTTTTGTATGAATAGATCATTATCATAGGTGACAGCTGTGTGAGGCTGTCACAGTAAATATAGCAATAATTTTATTATTGTCTGTGTTGTTAGAAGATGTTTAGGGCTGCAACATCTCGACTTCTGAAAAAATGTCAAACATGAAATGCCTCATGACTAATAAAAACACTGCATGCAGCATATGTATGTGGATAAGTTACATGTATATGCTGCACAGACGTGTATTTATAGTAACATGCTGTAATTATGGGGAAAGTTCTGTCAGCATTTCCAGTATAAACATCATTTTCAGGATTTATTGCATGGCTATAGGATTAGATCCCAGATAGAATTTGGCAAATGAGGCCTCAGCGAGGGTAGCAAATTCTTCTACAGATTTCTTAAAAAAAAAAATAAATCCCTTCATAATGTATACAAACACAAACAGAAACAGATGTGCACAAAGTTTTTATTTGTGCTGATGTAATTAAAAACCAGCACAGGTTTAAGATGAAGTTCACTTTAGAGAATTGTCTAAGTAAAAAAAAAACCAAAACAACCCTCCCCCCCAAAAAAACCCCAACCTACTCATCTTGCCCAGCATAGTCTGCTTCTTTTCAGTGTTTCACATAGTTCATGTCTACAGCTCTCTCCTTCAAGAGCCCCTTTCGAGGCTTCCAGGCAGCAGAGAACCAGCTGAGGCACCACAAGCCTCAGTGATGCTGGAGTCACACTAGTGATCTGGTTTCATGAATCTCTCAACTCTTTGCAGTTGGAACTTGTTTTTGTATGTTCAGATTCTGCTTTGTTCTGGTGTTCCCATAGCTTGCAGAAAGATGCTCATTCAGCCAGAGGTGGCTAGTGGAAGAGTTTATAGGGTAACTGTTGAAATTTAGATGAAGGTTTATCCTCCCACCTTGACAATTGTTGCACTTTCAGCTCAGAGCAAATGGGAAAATACAGAGAAAAGCTTTCTAAGTACTGGCTATGCCATGGTGGGGCACTTCAGCCCTGCTTCTAACTGACATGATCTAGCTGAAATCAGGTCTTGCTGTAGGGCAGATGAGCCCTCCTTAATCCAGTCCTGCTGCTGTACAAACACAAGGACCTGTTGGTGGATACCCAGCTCTTCATGGTTTTCCGTGGGCTCTGAAGATTTTACTTACTTGGAGAGACATCTCTGAACCCATTGCTTGGTTCAATGCAAGGAGGTTTGTATACATTTGGAGGGGAAAGATGTATCTAGGTGCTCTCAAGCTTTTCAGGCAGAACCAGAAGCTCTTGATGCCATGTTGCACACAAAGCACTTGTCCGATTGCAGAGCTGATGAAGGAGATTATCCAGGACGTCACCTTAGGGACAGAGAGGTGAAAATTAAAAGAGTTCCACCTAAAACATTCTAGTGAAATAGATTACATTATGTTCATACTCAACAGAATCGAAGTTTGAACCCATTGAACTTTAACCCAGTATAAATTTTATTCTCAGTGTGGATAAAAAGGCCTAAAAAGGAAATAAGGCAATAGAAATGTGTCAGAAAAGATAATGCAAAGCTACAACTAGCTATTTTCAGGCTGATTTAAAAGTATTCTCCAGATTTCTATCTCTTTTCATACAATTATCTATACAGAGAGAAGCATCGTATCAGAGGGAGAGGTCATATTTTAAACTGGAGTTGTAAGTAAACAAGTGCCTTTGAGACTGACATGTTATTGTCACTTTTGGTACTCATGACAACTGATTGTTTTCCAAGTGATAAACCAATAATAATCCAACAGCAGCCAGGGTTTTGTGGAATGTCTATGTGATGAATACTGCAAAGACTAGAGAATAACACAAAACCCTTGTGATTCTGTACCATAAATATATATGTACACACACACTCAAAAAGTTTTTTAAAAAATCTCATAAATCACTCTCAATGTTATATAGAAGTGTAATGATAACAGAATATTTGATGATTCAAAGTGGAGCTTTTATAGATTCTTTAATGTCATGTAACACACTGAAAAACTCTCACTCTTCATTAAGATTTAATTGAAAAGAAGGAATGGAAGACACTGATCTCTCTTTTATTCCAAGAATTTTTGAATAGATTTTTTTTGTGCCATATAGCTTGAGAAATCTGGGACTAATGCCCTTCAACTAAAACCAACACCACGAATTTGCTCTCATTATCCCAAGAACAAACAAAGCACAGCTATGTTCTTGAGATTATAATCAAAGTTGCTGGTGCTTACTTTGAAACTGTAGCCAAGAACAAAACCACAAACAAACACACAGTATTTATTATCTATACAATATAGATGTTTGTAGTAGATGATTCATGGTCATTAGTTTCTTTATTCCACCTTACGATCTTCAGATATGGTATATTAATTTATGCAATCATTATGAGCTGAGAATGAGTAAACTATCTTGGCGTTGAAAGCTGACTTGTCAGTTATTTTCATCCAATCTGAACCATCAATTTGTCAGCCCTGGTATGTGAACCTGTTCCCTTCTATCTATACTAAGGTGCAGCAAGCCTTCAGTTTGGAAAAAATTAAGGTGAATAAAGGTCACCAGATCTCTTTATCTGATTGTAGCCAAGAAAATTGCTGAAAGCAAGCAAGTATGCTGCAGGCACATTGGTGATTTTTCACAGTGCCATTGAGTAGAACCTTGAAATCTGGTGCAGTCATAGATCATGGATCTGAGTGCCAACAGACACACACACACACACACACAGATACACACACAGAGGAAAAAAAAAGAAAGGAAAATTCAGATTTCAAGGAGAATATTCCTTCCTTCACAGGGCAGTCAATGACTAAGTATTTTGTTTGTTTGCCATTTCATCTTTTTAGTCTTTCAGTGCCCCTTACTTTGTAACTTCACCCTAGTTTTGCTTTATTATTATACATTCATTTATCTAGACTTGAGCAATATAAAAACACCCATAGAAAAGCTCTAGGTGCCCATAAAATTAATTAGATTTACAATTCCAAATGATGGCTACCAAATAGCATAGCAATAATCCCATAGAGAGAACAAATTAACTTAGCTAGCCAATAAATCAGAACCAGAGAGAACGGTGTTTTCTATTTCACCTC
>VZTU01025551.1:35807-86283 GCA_013400835.1 Zapornia atra | reverse complement strand
GTGGGTGGGGGGTTGGTTGGTCTTTTTTTTTTTTTAACCACAAACGGAATAACCTTTCTTTTTTTTTTTGCTTATGTGTTATCTGTCCCAGTGGGTATGACATTGTCAAGACTATCAAGACCAAACATTTTCTGATGTCACTACTTCTATTTATCATGGTCCAGCCAAGAATATAGCCATGTATTTATTAACTGAGTCATTATTAAAACTAGCACAACTAAAGTTGTGCTAATATTACCTGTTAGCCTCCACAAGACAATGGGTGTTGAGTAATTACATATTGTAGCTGGAAATAAGTGACCAAAGGCTAATGTTCCATGGCAAAACATGGTACAAATTCTTTTTTTTCTCACTCTAAACTTTTTTCATAGCCCCAGATAAACTACTGGGTGGAGGGCTGGACCACCATTTGCTTTATTCACCTAGGAAACTGGGCCCTGATCTGGCTGGCTTCTAGGTCCTACATTTACCTCATCTTGGTTTTGGGTCTAATTGTCCTGCAGCTCTTAAAAGAGTGATGTCATCTGGATGTGGTGTCCCTCCCATTGCTCTCTCTTTAACCCAGGGTAGATGGCTAGGCACAGATACCTGCAGAATATAAATCTGACTTAATATGTGTCCAAATATGAGGATGTTGGTCAATTACAGTTTTACATTAGATTCTAGGAGTTACTGAGAGGAGTCTTTGTTTTGTCCAATACAAATTTTACTACTAATTAAGTAAAAGAACACATGCCACAGAAAGTAATGTAACTAGCTTATTATTTTTTATGGTGGCTTAAGACCTGATGGCATTACTGTGTCTTCCTATAATTTGTAAAACGAACATTTAAACCCAACAGAATGCCATTTAAGGTAAAAGTATCTCTTCACTGGCACTGGGCCTTTCTCTTCAATTCAAAGCAGTCGTGCAAATTTGAGAGACAAAATTCACCAAGGTTAATAACAAGAAATGATAGCCAATGCCAAATGCTGCATCTGTCTGCATGGATGGACTGCTATCCAACCGCATCTTGAATATGATTAAAAATATATTTTGACTTTGAAATCCAAATGTATCTAGCACCTTCCTCCCTAGAGGACTGAACCAGATGTGCCTTGTTTTTATCCTGCTGGCAGTTAAACGTAATTTCCTAGGTATACATCCATAGAAATCCTGTGATATCTTAAAAAGTAAATTTCATCAGGCTAAACACAGATCTAAAGCATTAGACTAATGAAATTTTAAACCCCATCCCATAAAGTTATATTTCACAAAAGTGGAAAGCAGTTTTTATTCCTTTTTGCTGCAAATTTTGTGAACATATGGCATAATGTGGAAACATGGATAGTCAGAACAGTTAGCAGTTGCAGTGGTACTGCTGGCTTATTTCCACTTTACAAATTCATACGAAGCTAAAATATCACGCTGGTGACATATGCTTACCGGCTCTCCATTTACTGCCTGCAGCTATGGGCTCCTGTATTCTAATGGTAATTCTACAATCTGTTCACTGACAGCTCAGGGGGCCAGATGATATGCACACTACTGACAGGGACATCACTTTCATGAAACATTTACTTCTCTGCACCTGAATATTGGAGTAATCATATAGAGAGTCGACACACCATGAAATAGAGTTAGACTGAAGATTCTGAGAAGAAAATAGCAGACTGTCACTCAAAATAAAGTTCATTTTATACCCAGCAGAGCTAGGTTAAAAGACATTTCCATACACTGAAAATGCTTTCCATCTTTAAAGCTGCAGTTTAAAAGAAAAATGTTTTCCCCTGTATTTTTCTTCAGTGGCTCAAGGGATAATTACACTCCAAGACTAGCATCTGAGAAAGCCTGTACTTTCTTGTCCTGTGCTGTTTGAGTGAAGTCAGAATCACAGGGGGTGGATGGGCACTGAAAATTCAACCCTTCCACATCGTCTAAAGCAGCACCAAACTACCCCTGAGAAACTCCCTTTTGTTTCTGCCCTGCAAGGTTAGCTGTAAGGCGCTGAGTGCGTAGAGGTCATCTGCACAAAGCGACCTCTCAGATCCTGTCCTTACATTGTACTGAGGCACAGGTGCAACTGAGCTTTAGGTCGTGGATTCTTGCACATGAGGACGTACAGCTAGGATGGGATTAGGCGGCTGCTGCTGGGGAAGGGTAAGGGGGGTTGTTACATGCATGTGTGGCCGAAGTAGTCAAAGGATACACTGTAGGATGGGCATCAGCTGCTCAGAACCAGAGCTGCTGGAGTGTTCATCAGCAGACAGAGGCAAGGCTGATAATAAGCACATTCAGGTGAGGGCTGGTAAAATGCATAATGCATGGATAAATGCTGTATTTTACAGGAAAGGGTAATGACAAATTCCAAGGCAAAAGGTTAACTTAATTATGCAAAATTTGAAAAAAGGCCTAAAAGGCCAGATAATATCTTATCAACCTCTAGCATTCCCACCAGAAGATAACAACCAATTACTGAACATTAGGAAAGAGGAATAGTGCAGTAGAATAAAACAGAGGTTATTCCCTTGCTAATACAGACAGGACAAGTATAAACAATCTAATGTGTGAGCCAGCAGTTGATAAGCATGGAAACCATCTTTCCTGTACCCATATTACATGTGAAGGGAATTATCGTATTGACATTAATATATTTTCCGTGTTCTGGCCGTCGTGAAAGTAATTACAAACAGATAAATTGTCAGCCATGCCACTGAACAAGAAGCTTCAACACTGCTAGGCAGATGGGGGTGGACTGGAAGGTACAGAATAAAATATTCTTTGTAAAGAAAAAACCAATCATGTGAGGAAACAAAGGATATTTTGAAACCTTTCCACATGCTAATGTACCACTGAACACAAAACATCACGCACACTTGCAAGGGAAACACAGAGAGAAAACTAGAGATTGCTGGGAAGTAACATTTCCAACCTCCACCACTGGTGCCAGGCAATCCTGGAACCCCCACCGTCAGTCCTTCCTGATGGCCCACCAAAAATTTTATTTTTGCTGCAGCGAGGAAAAGTGCCCTGATTATACTGTGCCCAAATCATCATGTGCTTGAACAGTGAACTCTGGTCAGACACCATCATAGCAATGCACGTCATATAAATCTTCATAGCTGCTTCTCTAACAAACTGAAAGCTGCTCCTGGGGTTATTTACTGTAATTTCCAGATTTTGATTCTATAAATACTCTCAGTAGGTGGGTTGCATTAAAGCAGAGATGGTGTTATTAATGTAAAGCATGAAGATTTTGTTCTATAGCATCTCATGTTTTCTCATAATAATGCTCAAGGAAAGGCTGCCAATATTTTCTTTCTATGAGGTGATTTTTCTGCTTGCTTCAGAAAGACTGCTGACATGACATTACTTTTCAGTTATTAGAGGGATCCCATGCCCCATGAGTTCCTGAACCCTAGGTTTGGGCAGCTTCCATTTGTCCTGTAAAGATACAATACAAAAAATGTATGTTGGGAGTGATTGAAGCTTTTTTCACTGAAAGGTATTTCTGTGAAAGGTTTTCATATAAAATGGCTTGTTTTGTGGAAAACTGAAATGTCTGCACTTAGTTATTGGAAAAACATTTTGACTAAACCGAAAAAAAATATTTTGACCTAGTTAAGCAGGGGTTTTTTATTATTTAAAAGAAATAACTGAAAATATAAAACAGTTTCTACAGTTGTCTCTGTATTCCTTTGTTCGTGTGAGGAAAAAAAAGTATTTTTCCCCACAAAATACTTTTGGTTTTTACTAAAATACTAAAAAAGACCCCAAGAGTACTTACAAGATTGAACGATACCTACTTTTTAGTCTACTCCAACATTTCAGAGAAAATATATAGCATTTTTGACTAAGTATAGTATCTACATTTTATAGGATTACCCGGAAAATCTTTTCTGCTTATACAACAGTAAGGATGGCTTAAGGCAATGATACCATGTGTCTGTAGCCTGCTACAGAATGTGTACATACAATTTATTCTTTTATGGAACATTTATTTATATAAATCTTATTTTTATTTACCCACATTTACTGTAGTATATTGAAATTTTATTGTAAATAGTGCCTTTATTTTATAATATAAGTATAATATCCTCTGTTCTGTGTGGGAAGATGAAGAGATGGACCACAAAATATCTTCATTATTTTTTGCCAATTCTAGGTTCCTTCAAACACTGCAATATATATATTTTTTTTTCCAAATTGCAAGAAGCACATTCTTGCCTTACTTCTTTAAAAGTGAGGTAGCCATTAATGCAATGGGGAGGGGTGAATACCGTGTAACTAATCTCCCAAAACTGGAATGGAGAGTAGTACCATGACTGTAATTTTATGAGCTAATTAATTTCACATCTTGTTGCAGCAGACTTTTTGAAACTGAAAAGCAGCCTGAAATTCAGACAGGAATATACTTAGAGTAGAACGGTGGAAAATAAGACATCCCACTGTGTCATTAAAAAGACTGAGGTGGGTTTTGAAGGGAACAGTCCTTTTCACTCTGGTACCCCTGAGACACTGGGGAAAAGTACAAGTTTCTACTCAAAATATGCAAACTACTTTTATATGATTTTCCCTGCTAAGCTCGCACACATTCAGGTGATGGAGCAAGAGTCTCTTCCCAACAGAACTTATCAAACAAGTATGAAATAACTGAAAAGTCCCTGCTACAGTGGTTGATGCGATTTTCAGTGTCTTTGTTATCTGGTTCCATACTCTGTATTCTCACTGTTCCAAGAACATTTTTGGTTAGATATTAAGTACTGGGAAATTTATAACACAAATACAAAATAATACATTTCCTATCTTCCTTCCCATCCTTCTATGGCACAACAATTTTTTAAAATCTGTTGGGCTAACTAAAAGAAAAACAGGACACATGGAAAAAGGCAGGGGTTCATCTCTTTGAACACACAGTCTTGGAAATCTGGGAGTAACATATCTCTTTACCCTGCTGTACCACCTCAAACCTGCCACCTTCAATGCGGTGGGAGGATGCCTTGTTGAGAAAGTTTGTTTTCTGTTCCACTGACTCACCCACGCCATGCTTTGCCATGTCTCCTTCTCCACATATTTGTCATTGGCAGTGACTTTCTTGGGTGCTTTCTCAACCCATCTTGCAGCACTGGAGCCTCACAGTCTGGAATTGAAGTCACTCAGGGGTAGCCAGCGGTGGCTTGTGCCTAATACTGTCTGGTGGTGGTTCCTGCTCTGTGCCTCTCCCCTGAAGGGGAACTGATGAGTTTCCCCATCCCAAAGAGCATGCTTGGCAGCTCCTTTATGCCTGAAATTTTCCCTGGTCATGCTTATGCTAGCAAATGCTTTCGGCTGATGGCTTCATATCAGTGCTGCTCTGAGGTTTCCTTCCTAGTCCTCAAGCCTTAGAGCCTAGACAGTGAAGCTTGAGGATGGTGCCTCACTTACAGTTTGATTTTTTATTATTTCAAATGTACGTTCTGGAGTCTTTGAACCTTTCAGACTATATATCACTGTGTGATCTTGTGATACTGGTAGGTGGGCATGGGATGTGAAGGAAGTCACTTAGGAGATAAAGATGCCTGGTATTTTTATCCTGGAGAATATGTAGGGCAAACATTTCTGAAGCTAGTAGCACATTTTGAGAATACTTTTAGAAAGGGAATCAGTGAGAAATACAGCATATTTGGATCCTAAAGGTTACACGGGAAATGAATGCTGTTCTTTATTTCTGCACTAGCTGCTGAAGCTTCTGGATGCCTCTGTCATTTTGCAGTAGGCAATTTGGCCCAGCTGCTTAACGGCACAGAGCGCAGCTTTTACCTTTGCTCTGGGGCAGGCAGCCTGTGCAAGCTGTGAGAGGACTGCTCGTGATTTATGTTAACCACCCATGCTGCAGTGACCCAGAGGTGGACCACACAACAGGGAGTCCAGGCACTGGACAGACAACACCAGGAAATACTCAAGATAAAATTTGGCTGGTGCCTGATTAGGAACCCAATGACAGCAGTTAATTTCCAGAACACACTAACTTCTGATGAGTCTTTGCTTTTGAACAAAAACTTGTCTCCTCATCATTACCACCTTGATATTTAGAAATCCTTTTAGTGCCTTACTCAGGTCATTATAGATCTTTTCTAGTGATAGGCATCCAAACCAAATAGTACCTTTCCAAAGATATGACAAATGTTTTTGAGGTCAAATGGCCCATAGTGTTCACCCTGACATCATGAACAAAAAACCCCACAACCGTTTGCCATAGGTATAGCAGGTAGACCTTAAAAGCAGATTCACATTAAAAGATAAAGTTAAGAAATGAAGCAGGAGTCTCTTGTAATGAATGTTTTCTCAGGGCATTTTTTGTTTGTTTAGAGCCAGCTGAAATGCTCACTTTGCCCAGAGGTTTTGTTACCAATGCTTGCCTGCTGATTCAAAGCAGCCTCTTTGCTGATGAGAGATTATGATGCTGCATCATGATATTTATCTGCCCATTTCTGCTCAGCTTCCTATTTTCCTTTTGCTCCAGCTGTAGGTCAGAAGTACACAAATGTTCCTGTTCCCAAATGTGAAATCTTAGTCGTGACATGACATATGTAAGACACCCCTATTCACCGCATAGCTGGAAGATCTTTCCTTTGTGTTTCTTCATTTCTGGCAAAAGTTGACAACAGCATCACAGTGTAAGTACTTGTCTCCTCTGTTGCAGTGTTTATAGCTGGGACATGTCTCTTAGCCCCATCTCTTTTTAGTTCCATTAGTAATTTTTGCTATTGTTTTATCTTATTTATGCCCAAGGTGACATATGTGGATGTTGTATTTGTGAGGTTTTTTGTTTTTCTTCTTGCCTGTAAAAATTTTATTTAATATTTTTAAGTGATTGGAGATGGCTTTTTTACTCAGATTCTTGATGCTCCTTCTGTGTCAATGATACTGTTCCCCTTCACAAAGTACATCCCTGAATTTCCTGACTTTTTACTGGGCACATCTTAAAAAACCCCTCCTTCCTTATAAAGTGAAACATTCTTTTTTTGACAATATACATCAGTAAGGTGCTACAGTAGCAATGAATTCCCAGACTGGCTTCTTCAAACCAAATTCAATTTGCACATTTGGGTAGAAAATAATAATAAAACAAAACAAGCTCTCTTAATTCATATAAGAGCCTCCACTCTACAAGCTTCAGTTCTAATCCACATTTCTTTCTTTTCTTAAGCCAAAAGTTAAAAGGAGAAGATGCATTTACAAACTCACCTATTTTGTGCAAACATTTTCCATAACCGAGTCAGAATCTGTCCACTTCTCCTGCAATGTGCTACTCAGCTTGCCTCTTTATGTGGATGTGCCAAGCTCGGTTGTTCTGGCTCACCTGGGCAGTGCCATTGCATATTCTGGAGTTGAATGGAATTTCTGGGTAGTTCCCCTCAGTCAGAGCCTTCACTGCCTTTGAGGCACTTGCTGTGACAATCGCAACCAACTCTCCCAGTTGTCTTAGAGTCCCTAATCAAGAAAGCAAAGGACTGGCTGCTGGTTTGACCCAATAACAGGAGAACGAGTCACAGGACTGAGTCCTGTGGAAGGGATCATCTACATGCATGTCCGCTCATGTTTAGAAAGTGAAATTGTTTTTGTTGTCCAAACCCAAAACTGAGAACTGGTAGCGACTGTTTTGGTTCCTCAAACTGTTCTTTTGTCTCCAGGTTTCTCCACAAATTCTTGTCAGAGCTTGAAAGAAGGATCGTAACTGCTGATTGACTGAAGAGAATAAACATGGGAAGAAAAAGGTCTTGTAATTATCTCCCACACATAACAACAACAAAAAAAAGCAAAACAAAATGTCCATCTCCAAACCTAAATATCCCACTTCTATGTCTCTGCCTGTTCACCTGTTTTCATTTTTCACTCTGTAAGCCCAGTGAAGAAGATACCCTGGCTGCTTCTCTATTCAAACATTATTAGTTTAGAGATGATAATACTTGTTAAGAGAATTTTTAGAATTCTAACAGAAGCATTTTCTTCTTCTGGAGTCTACTATCTGTCAGATCTACCTTTTTTTTTTGTGTGTGTGTGTGTGAATAGGCCCCCTCTCCAGCCTGTCAAGTGTCAGCTACCAGCTCAGAGAGTCCCCACCTGGTCATCTCAGACCTGTAAGGACAGTGCTGTCTGCACACAGAGCCTA
The DNA here is from genome assembly GCA_013400835.1 of Zapornia atra. Taxonomy (NCBI): domain Eukaryota; kingdom Metazoa; phylum Chordata; class Aves; order Gruiformes; family Rallidae; genus Zapornia; species Zapornia atra. Next base: position 78,151 of record VZTU01025551.1, on the reverse strand, counting down.
AGGACTTCTTCATCCCCCCTGCACACTGCTTATGTTTTGGATTAGCTCAAATGTGGTAGAGCCTCCATGCTGCAGGTAGGTCAGCCCTACTATGCATGGGACTTAGAGCCTATTAGTTGTTGTGGAGTAAACCCAGAATATCTGATACGAGTCTATCATAGTAGTGTGTGTAGACTCTGTGTGGTTGGTGGGCTCATTTTCATATGTCAAAGTACCACTGAGATTTTAATTTGAAATGTTAGTGGACATAAACACAAATGTCAGGAGATTTTGAAGAAGCAAAGAAATAAATTCAGACTAAAACAGAGTAGTTTAATGGGGTTTAGAACAAGGTGATACTTTGCAATTAAATATAAAATAAATTAAGCAAACTCTAAATAAATTATGCTTATGGTAAAATATGAGATTTCATATATAGAGTTAGTCAGGTCTGGTCATTGCAGAATGACTCCTTATACAGAGAAACTCTAACATCAGATGTGGGTTTTGATCCTAACGTTGGTAAGACATTGATCAAGCTACTTAACTTCTCATTACACGTCTGCATTTTTTTAATATTTTTTTTTCTAAGTAGTGTAATTCAACAGCTTATGCAGTGGGTGGCTTTGAAGCTTACAAGGCTAGTATTTTTAAAGAACTATTTATGATGTAACATAATAATTTAAGCATTTAGGTCTTGAAAATCAATCTCTTTAGAGCCCTTGAGAGAAATGTTAGATGTATGCAAAAATGCAGATGTTAGTAGAAGGAGCATGTACATATCCAAGAGCAACATTTGGCCCTCTTAAGCCAAATGAAAAATCTTTCACGCTTACATGCACACTCACAAACCTACCCTGCTGTGAAACGAGATATCATTTTCTGATTAAATGCTTACTCAGTCTGACTGTACCACGGAGTGACTGGAATATGAATAAAGCTCCGATGTGGCATAGATTAAACCTTTTGGACTTTGTGGTGGTGCATTTCTGGATAATGATACAATGAATAAGAGCAAAAATAAACACGTGTCTCTTACAGAACAACTTTTATCTTTGGATTTTAGGTTGTGCCAGCATGTAACGTTTAAATCTGAACTCAAAATGATTTAATCTATGGTAGAAATGCAGTTGTCTCATGGAAACACACTTTCTTCAGTACTCTATTTCTTTTATGGAATTGATATTATGGATGCATTTACTCTGCTTGCTGCAGCAAATGGAAGTGATTCTCAGTGGAGCAAGCATGAGTGCAGAGAGAATGCAAAGATTATGGGAAAAGTCATGTTTACAGGAACGGGGGTTATTGTCCAGTGTTTAGCATTATAACAGGCAAATCCTGTCTTCTGTTAAGGTGGAAAAGCAACAGTAAAGAAGTGAGGAGCCTCCTATTTCCTCGCAAGCCTGGGTGCTTGCAAAAGTGTCTGTCAGCATCCTGCTATTGATGCTTCCCAATCCTCAATGCCCTGGTGTCCCTGGTTACCTCAGGGGAGCAAGGGAGGACAGAGCTCTTCTCCATTGCCTCTTTCATCCTCAATCATATACTGCAACCTTAAGAGGTGGTAAAACATCTCTCCTCAATGTCCCGGGGAACTCCTCCTCCACCATGGCCTCCCAGTTTGCCCTGACAGAGCAATCTCCAGAGGGCAGGGAAGGTATCAGAACATAGTCTCTTCTGTTTTCCAGGAAGCTGAGAAGGCATCAAGGTGGGCGCTTTCCTGTCTCGTACCTTTTCTGAGCTGAAGGATCCTGCCAGCATTTCTGTGAAATCAGGATTTTTTGTTTGTATGTTTTTCTTCTTGAAGAAGTCACTTTAGTGAACTGATTGAAAGCAAAATTTGGCAATTTTAATGAACTGATTGAAAGCAAAATTTGGCAGTTTTAATAAACTTGCAAATGCAAATTTTGTAAACAAGGCTGGTAAATTGCCTAAGTACTACACATAAAAATAAAAAGTTTCTCATTCTCAATTGAAAATTACTGTGTATAGTTTTATCATTCTAAAAGAATAAAAAGATCAAAATGATAAAATTAGATTTTTTAAATCAATGATGAAGAATGATAAACTTTCTATTTGATCTGGTTTATTTTTATTGGCAAACAATTATTTATATATAGTTGGGAATGTATTTTGGCCAGCTCTAATAAATAAGAAAGGATACTAAAGTCTTACAAACGCTTTCCTCTAGGTATGGACTGTTTCCAACTCACAGTCTATCTCAGGATAAAACCAAAGAGGATATCCACCTCATCTCCTGCTGTTCTAATTTCTCCCAGTAAAAAAGTGAAGCCCATGGTGTGGATGTTCATCTGCCGCTTTGGCCTGACTCTGGCCTCAGTTCAGAAAGGACCTTGTCATGTTCAAGGCTTCCACACTCAGAGACCATTGGGACCTATGTGAGAGACCTACGTGAGCTGAGACTTGGGCTGAGGACATTAACTGCACATGCAAAATGGTGACTGAAAAATTATGGTAAAATATGAAGAATGTGATAATATGATACAATTATGATAAAGTGATGTTAAAAAGCAGTTATAAATGCTGTCCTTCAAGAGTGAAACGAACATTTCAGTCACAATTCATCAGCTATTCCTAGGAGACATCTTAAACTGGATGTTTTGACAAAATATCAGTAATATGGTTATTCTCAGTGACTAGCAGAGACCCTGACAGAAGATTTTTTTGGCCATCTGGTTTGTCCATTGGGAAAAAAAAAAGAGATAATTTTATCTCTATTACTTTGACAGACCACTTATTTGTTTTTGATATAATTAATATTGGCTCAGCACCAGTGAAGCTTGATTAAATGTTGGGGAAAAATTTTCTTCTGGCTTGAGACACCAAAAACCAGTTAAGATTCAGGACCTACAGTTATTATACTGGGATTTTCTGTCATTGGTTAGAAGCACAGCATAGAATAAAAATATTTATACAGATGGATTACAATGTTTAGTGAAATTCAAGCCAGAATTCCTGGATGCTTTCCTCTGCCCTTTAAATCATCATTCATAGCACCTGAGCATAAGGTATGTTTTTATAAAAATGAATGCTCGCTAAAAAGAGTAGGGAAGAGATAACTGTGGGCATTCTCACCATATAAATTTGATTATAAAAAGGTACTTTAAAAAGGAAGCTGTTTGTCCAAGATTTTCTATGTTGTGAATGGGAAAGACTCCTCCAAAGACTGATTTGTAATATTTAAGACAAGATTCTGCCCAGAAACAACTCATCAGCAGCTTCTCTCTCCCTTTTGACTATGGAGGAAACCAAAAGATATTCACCTTGTTAAGCTTAATGTGAGCCCCCACTGTTTCTCTCTTTTGCCATTATAGGAAGCTGAGGTAGAATAGCCTTTAAAATGTTAGATGTCAAGAATCTGCTGCTATAAGTACTCTTGAAGATTTCCATGAGTGTCTCTAGTAATGACTTGCAAATTGCCAGCTTTATTTGGTGCTCTGCGGGCAGAATTCTTACTAGTTTTCCTATGGGAAGAACTTGTGGGAATAGAAACCCTGGTCAGATTCTTAGACTGCTGATTTAAACTGCCAGTTGAAGTTTTGATTGTAAAGGAAAATATGTGACTATGAAAACTTGAGAGATGCTTTTCCCTTCATCCTGTTCCGGCTACCCCATTTTCCTTTGGCAATGTTAAACTAATTTTAGAAAGTTTGATAGAAACAATGAATAAAAAATATAATCAGTTACAAAATGCTAAACCAACTGTCAGAGCAAGAAACTGTGAGCAAAGGTAGTCTAAGGATGAATATCTGAAGTGATTGTCCAGATTTCCAACTCACCAAAAATTCCATCAGAACAAGTGGATTACCAAGGAAAGGACCAGTATACATTGGTAAAAGGAGAGACTGCCCATATTCTGCCAAACACCAAGTGGGGTTGTGAATCACAGCTCATCTGGAAGAAAGAGCAAAACTGGTTCCAGTCTTCAGAGACAACCAAACTATTAGTTGGAGCTGAAAATTCACAGTTGACAAAGAAAACATTTTTGGTTTAGATTTAGATGTATTAATTTTGTGAATTTCAGAATGCTAATTACCGATTACTAATACTGATTCCCCTAATTATACAGATTGTTAAGTGGTAGAGATCAGAAAGAAATGGAAGATTTTTCCCAGCCATCTAATACACACAATGATGCCTCATTATTGTGCTCTTGAAAAGACCTATACTTTTATTACTGCCTGCTTCCACGGGCTATTTTATGGCAACATAATAGCATCTGTTGGTAGTAGGTGTCTGGGTGTCAGTGGAACAAAGATGAGAAACAGATACTACTAGCTAGCTGCTGTAAACATAAATTCTAAATAAAAAGAAATTCAAGTGGGAATGCAATTAAATTACATATATTATTAAATGACATGAATGAATCTATTCTTGTAATTATGTTCAGGCTCACATAGATGAAAGGATAACAGCAGGGATGAATGTGAATGAAGAAAGCTGATTTCACACTAGACTGGGGGAAAATTCTGAGAAGGAATCATACAGAAGGTCTTGACACATCCTTATAAATGAGAATTTTTTTCACTGAGGACAAGAGCTTTACCTGCAATACTAAAAATACCCCCAAGGGTTGTTCTCTGAGCAGGTCACCTGATTTTGCCGTAGGTAGTTTAAACTGCTGTTATAAAATATCTCCTTACTCACACAAGATCTGCTGTCCCTCTACATTGTCAGTAGAAATTGTTTAATTAATTGCTAGAAAGATGACAGTTTAATTAACAATGAAAATTCTTGGGGATGGATTTTCCAGGCAAATTTTAATCTTATTTGTAATAGGCTTTATGAAATATTTGCAGCTGTCATAAGAAATTAATAAAAACAGCTGGAATTAGGAAGAATAATACAAACATGATATCTGAGACTGGGATTTTTTTTCCCCCATAGGCGCAAAGCAGAGCTCATCTTCAAATGGAATGAAGAGACATTTCTGGACAAATTCTAGAGGTAAAGCTCCTGCCACGTCATCTTTATCACATAAATCATAAGCAACTGTCCAAGCTTCCATCCGACTTCCCATCCTCAGCAGTAGGATGATTACTTCCATCTCCAGTGGAACAATAAAGCCTTACCCAACACTTAGTCTTTTCAGAAGCATGCATTTGTGCTCTTTTCTTCAGGCACACTATGGTGAAGAAGAAATTCTCACTCCTTGCTTTTCAGTATGTCTTGTGTTAGGGTCCAGGTTTTCTCCTGCCCATGTCCTTTGTATGTTCTTTGGGGCAGGGAGCATCTTTTCCTGGGTGTAGGAGAAGTATAGAGCACATCAGGAGCCTGGGTCTGAGAACATGCCTTTCTGCTTCAGATTTTGGTATCACAATCTCTTTGACAGAGCAAGTTCAAGAAGCTTACACTGCCTGGAGTACCAAGCTGTACTGCTCCGGTATTGAAAGTTTTTTGCTTACAGGCATGGTTTGGGAGAGCAAAGTTGACATACTTCAAGAAAAACTGTTATATACAATACTTGAATGCATCAAGAATAAAAGCTTTGTTACTTTAGAAGGCCTCAGTAACTTTCATTGATTTTATTGTTCCAGGGATGATCATATTAAAAAAAAAATCTTCAAATATAAAATAAAGAACTGGAAACAACAGGGAAAAGTAATTCTTGTACTGGTTTTCAGAGATAGCAGTGGACCCTGCCTAAAACTCTGTTTTAATTATTTTTATATTTCTAGCAGTTTCCCATTTCTAAAAAGATTTCTCTTTTTAATTACAAAAAAATCTTTTATGTAGCTACAACATGTTGATTTCCAATGAGCTAAAAGCCCCTGCACTTAAGGTTACTGACTTAAAGGCAATGACACCAGTTCATGAAACAGAGATAGGAATTAGCTGAAGACAGATATTGATGAGTACATATGTATATGCCTGTAGGAACCCCAGAGATTATTTTCTCACTGCATTCTTTTTTGATAGTATAAATCTATTTTCATCCTTTAATGATGTACTCACTTAAGTACATGAACACTGGTGCCTTCTGCATTATCATGAGATATTCCCTGGCTATCTTGGGAGCTGGAAGTACTGCTGAGTGAACCATTTCAAATTCCTCAACAGCTTACTCAAGCTGTTTAAGAATGAAAACAAGTGTGCTTTCTGTATTGCAAAAAATACTGTCATGTTGCCCTACATTCAACCTAACTTTGGCATTTCCTGACTTTCAGAGCCAAAATCTGTTGGTATAATTCAAGTGGTTTCAGTGGGATCATGTCAGCAGAAAATACGGTCTCAGTGCTTCACACTGCAACTTCCACCTTGTTTTAAAATACTATGTTACATTCAGCTTCTTAAACATTTCAAAGGCAAGAAAGGAAGGAAAACATATAAATACCACATGGCTGAAAGAGTTTGTGACTTCTACCCACAACTTAGATTCTCTGAAGTTTTTGGAGGAGTTTACCACACCAGTGGTTCACTGCCTTCATAGAATCATAGGATCATAGAATCATAGAATGGCATGGGTTGGAAGGGACCCCATGGATCATAGAGCTCCAACCCTTCTGCCACAGGCAGCGCCACCAACCTCTAGGCCTGGATCTACACAGGGTTGCCCAGGGCCCCATTCAACCTGGCCTTGAACACTTCCAGGGATGGGGCATCCACTACTTCTCTGGGCAGCCTATTCCAGCACCTCACCACTCTTTCTGTAAAAAACTTCCCCCTAAGACCTAATCTAAACCTTCCCTCCTTTAGCTTTAGTCCATTCTCCCTTGTCCTGCCATTATCTACCCTTTTAAAAAGTTGAATCCCCTCCTGCTTATAAGTTCCCTTCAGGTACTGGAAGGCTGCAATGAGGTCCCCCCAGCAGCCTTCTCTTCTCCAGGCTGAACAAGCCCAGCTCCCTCAGCCTTTCTTTGTAGGGCAGGTGCTCCAGCCCTCTAATCATCCTTGTGGCCCTCCTCTGAACCCTCTCCAACAGTTCCACATCTTTCTTGTATTGGGGGCCCCAGATCTGGACACAGTACTCCAGATGGGGCCTCACGAGGGCAGAGTAGAGAGGGACAATCACCTCCCTGTCCCTGCTGGCCACCCCTCTTCTAATGGAGCCCAGGATACCATTGGCCTTGTGAGCTGCAAGAGCACACTGCTGGCTCATGTTAAGTTTCTCATCCACCACAATCCACAAGCCCTTCTCAGCAGGGCTACTCTCCAGGAGCTCTTCTCCCAGTCTGTATCTATGTCTGGGATTCTTCTGGCCCAAGTGCAACACCTTACACTTGGCAGTGTTGAACCTCATTAGGTTCCCCCGGGCCCATCTTTCCAGCCTGTCAAGGTCCCTCTGGATGGCTTCCTTTCCTTCTAGGGTGTCAACCACACCACTCAGCTTGGTGTCATCTGCAAACTTGCTGAGGGTGCACTCAATTCCATCATCGATGTCATTGATAAAGATGTTAAAGAGCACCGGTCCCAAGACAGACCCCTGGGGGACACCGCTTGTCACCGGCCTCCACCTGGACATAGACCCATTGATCACCACCCTTTGTCTACGTTCTGTCAACCAGTTTCTTATCTACTGGATGGTCCACCCATCAAATCCACATCTCTCCAGTTTAGAGATAAGGATGTGGTGGGGGACTTTGTTAAAGACCTTGGACAAGTCCAGGTAGATGACATCAGTTGCCTTCCCTTTATCTACCGATGCTGTCACTCCATCATAGAAGGTCACCAGATTGGTGAGGCACGACCTTCCCTTGGTGAAGCCGTGCTGGCTGTCCCGGATCACATGCTCTTCCCTCATGTGCTCCAACACGTCATCCAGGAGGATCTGTATACTGGGCCAGCTTTGCCACATCATGACTTCACTCACTTCATTCGTTTCCTTTGGCTTACCTCCCATAGTATAACATACTCTCAAGACTCTTTATCCACTAGTATATTCTTAAAACTCTCTGGTTTTCACTTTCTTAGTTTACCTTTTTATATAAATAAACTTTTCGCTCACTACAGCACAGCCTTATCTTGCCATCCCTAATGAGATATTCAGACAGTAAGGGCTGAAGGATGTTCTACCATATTCCACTTTTCCTTCCCCTGAATTCATAACTGATGTTTGAGAAAGTCCATATAACCAGTACTGTACTAAATATTAACTATCTTTTGGTTTGGTTTTGGTTTTGTAGGTTTTTTTGAGGAGTGTTCGCATTCATTTGTATCCAAACTTCCCTCTGTGGAGTCAGAAAAGAATGATCATATATACATTTTAGCTTTAATTTCCATTTTGGTTTTTGGGAGGGATGGGGACAGCATTGGTATTTCTGAGATTCAGGTCACCATGACGAAAAAAGTAATCAAAGTTCCAATCTCAACTTTAACTTAGTTTGAGGTTTCTTTGCTTTCTCTTGGTCCAAAAATGTACAATTTTCTTTTATTTTTTGCTTCTCCCTTACCCCTCACCCCCTACCAAGTAAGACACGATCCGCAGAAGTTCTAAAAGGAAGTATCCAAATTCTTACCGCTTTCTTGAGGCAACATGTTTTCTAAGCTGAAGTGTTCTATTAGCTCAGAAGATTTCTCCAAGCCTTTTGATTAAAATGACATTCATCACTTCGGGTGCTATAGCATATGCTGAGGTGAAGAGCAGGTAAGCTGATTACTGTAACTACACAGCCCACAAAATAAAAATTGGACAATTTGCTGTAATTTAGAAAGATAAATGTGATGCACAAAATTATATATTTTATTTGAAGGCCAGATTGCATGACTCTAATCAGGATTTAAAATCTGAATGAGAATAAATTGTACCATAATTATTTTCCCATAAGAGAACAAAGAGGTTGTAAAAGCACCTAATATATCTCTTTGAAGATTTTGAGAAACCCTGAGTAAAGACCTGCAGACTAGCAAGGGAAAGCTACAGATACCCTTTACCTCAGTCTTGTTAAAAATTGTTTTACAATTCACTGAATATTTTTTCTCTGCAAAAATAAAAACTAATTGTTTCCATCAGTGTATCTCTCTAGCCTTCAATGAAGTTGTGCCACACTGCACAACATGGTCCTTGATCTTTTCAGTTTCTACACACAACATTTTATCAACCTGTATTTCAAGCTTTTAATTAAAACAAGTTTTTATTGCTCTTGAGCTTTTAGTTGAAGCCTAAGGGGCTTCTGTACTTCTTGAACAGGAAAGACTTAGTGCTGGACACTGTATGTCACCTGACTCAAGGCTGAGGTCAACCAGCTTCATTTATCTTCCTGTGTGTAATCATTCTTCAGCTACTGTATTAGCTTTTGTATTGATGAGAGATGAGCCTTTGCAAACCAATGCATCTAGGCCTAGGTGCCTTTAACAAAGTGTGTATAAAAAGAGAGAGAAATATGTACTACACGGAGAATTCTGCTTTATCTGCCAGGACTGTGGCAATGCTTTGAACTGATTCACAGACAAGGGAAAGGGGTTTTACTTCTAGATCCAACTGTCATGTGATATTGGACAACTTATTTCACTGTTTTCCTTTCTATTCGGATTTTTTCCCCTGGCTTTCCCTATTTGTTTAGAACGTGATTTCTTATCTTTATGATTTCTTTTCTTGACATATGCATACCCTTTGTGCATTGAACTAGTAGACCGAATGCACAAAAACCATTACTGTCTGATTAAGTACAGCAACAACTCATTCAGACAGGCAAGATCTTCAAGCAGTCCTCGACTATGCATAGGGTTAACCTGCAACACACTGAGGCCTCAGCTCAACTATGACTCTTACAGTTTTTCCGATAATATATAAAAAATAAAATAACAGTATCAAAAAGCTTGTTTGGCAGATGTCATCAAGGTCCTTTGTATTTTTTTTTTTAAATATTTCTTCTTTATTTCTTACATTGTAATAAAGTGTTGAGAACTGGGAAGTGTCAGCTGGTGTTGCTGTTTGTGTTCGGACCATCCCTTACTAGAAGGAATTATTCAATGAAAGTTTTGGTGGGATCTTTTTTTTTCCTTTGCTCTTTCATTAGAATCAGACCTTGCAGCAGGATTGCTTCCTGATCTCAGGGGAAATCCAATAGACCTGAATGATCTTTGTGGCCATTTGTATTGTTCTTGGACTGATGATTATAGGTATATTAGTCTTACATGCACATGATAAGATCGCATCACCAAGTTAACACTTGGCTTATACATGGTGTCTTCCATCACTGATCTCCTTTCTTGGAAAACTGAACTATAAGCTCCTGATAGTCCTTGCCAGAGTTGTTTCTAGTAAGATTAAGTGTCTCTAATAATTTACTCAAAAAGTTCATTATTGTTTCTCCTTCTTTAAGAGGCAGAATACCAGCTTTAGGTAAGAGCAGGACTCTAAGAAAGGAACACCCCACACAATTCTTCCCCTCCATTCCTCTTTTGCATCCTTAGAGAGCCAGGAGAATAAATTCTCCTCCATAGCCTGACCCTGTGAAACCAACGTGAAATGTGCATGCATAATCCTTAAACAGAAATCTAGGGACATAAAGCATTGCTCTGCAGTCATGATCCACTGAGGCAAAATTCTTCATATTTGAACTATTTCAGGGACAGAGAGTGCCTTTCTGTTTGCAGGGGGAGACCCCTGAGGAATGTAATAGTTGTGTGAACTCTCTGCAGTTTTCCTACTCAAAGGAGAAATGTATATATCTGCAGCTGAGATGAAGGGAATGCACACTTATCTCTTCCTGCGAGAAAACAGAGAAAGGTCTTGAAAAGTTAATTTTGAGAGGAAACATTACTTTCTGACCACTTTCACAAAGTAAGTCCTTTTTAATCCTACAAACATTTGAGAGGGAAAAAAAGATGTCTTTAAGGTTATCGTGACATTTTCCACATCACTTTATAAATAGATGGTGGCACTAGATCAAAAACAGTATCTCTGACTTTAAGCAAATATGTTCTGACTGACTTCATCAGCCACTGAGATTCTTAAGCTGGTGATGTGCTAAAAGCCTTGCATAAACGATATTAGCATTGGAGAGAAACACATTTCTTGCATGTGGAAAATGAGGAGATAAAAAGATAGAAAGAGAAGAGAGGCATTATTTCCTTCTAGTTTTCACTGCCTTCTGAGATTTTTTTTTTCTAATGAGAGATAAAGATGTTTATATAGATGTTTTTGAAACACACATCCTTTTCCAGTAAATTATTCTGTGAGGAACTGTAGACATACAGAGCCTTGTTCATAAATTTGTTGTAATACCGGAGGGCCCACACACATTTGCCTTTTTGCTCAGTCTTCTAGAAGTTCTCAGATACTGAAAAAATCCAAACCAAACAAAAACCCAAAACCAATTAATCAGTCCAAACAGTGAAAGCTCAAGAGCAAGAGGTGGATTTTCTCCAATAACATGCCAGGAGGCCTGTAAAAGGTGCTGCCTCTCGTGTGAGGAACCATTTAGTAAACATAAGTTTTAAAGTTAAGTGTGGACTACTTGACAGCGAGGCTGAAATCCTAGTGGAGAATCATCTGAGGGAGGCTTTCTATGGAAATTGTATCAGAACTTCTTTATGAACGTTCAGAGAATATGGGATTGAGACTGGGACTAAGCATATGGAGAAAGAGAAATATCTCGGGATCACTGAAAAGATGCTTAAAACTCATAAAAGATTATCTGAACAATGTAGAAACTCAGGCAAGAGTTTTAGGTTTTGCCTTCCTCCGCCCCACCCTGCCCCAGCAGATCTGCCTATATCTTGACCTATTTAAGCCCTCCCTCTATGTGTCTGCGTGTGCACACCATGCTTGTTTCAGAACAGCAACAAAGGTAATTCGATGTAAATTAGACATAAAACCTCCTACCAGATAGGGTAACTTTTTTTTTTTTTTAGTATGGCAATAATCTGGATTGCTGTACTAGCAGGTCCAGATCACCCCAGACAGTACCTAAAACTATTAGAAATAGTCCGGAAAATCCAAAGGCATAAAAAGAGTATCAATTTGAGTTTAACATAGCAGCTCGGGGTGGAAACTGTTCAAGGTCTGCAATGTCCAATGATTACTATCATTGGACAGCTTTTTCTTTAGTTATTTATTCTACTATGATAAAGTATAATTAGAATATTAGACAAATATGCTACCTTTTGGATACAAATTCTGGAACTTTCATACTACCATTTCATTGTATTTTTTTTAATAATCTTTGTCTACTAGGTCTTCCTAAGTTGCTTATTTCTAGCTTTCATTTGATATCAACCCCAGTATTTTTCCATTTTTTTATTAAAAGGATGGAGTCTTTGTTAGAACTGCTTTTAAGGTGTGTTAGAAGAGCAGTATCTCTGGGGGGGGGTTTAAAAATTAATAATAGAAAATACGGTGTCTAGGTCCTGAACAAAACCTACATCTAATCATGAATAAAGAATACTTTCTGGATATTAAAGGTTGCTAGAGAAGTAAGGGCAAAAAGACATTGTTTTATCTTAAGCTGAAGAATTTTACCCATAAAGAAGAAAAGAATCCGGCAAACGAGAAGCCATAAAGTTAGCATTTAAATATTAAATTAATAAATTTTAAATATTGTTCTAATTATATTTCATTTTACTTGGCTTCTGTCAACCTAAAAGAGGATTAATTTGAGCATAGGTTGAGAGAACTTGTCCACAGTAATTGCTACAAGAGGCTGTAGAGTGAGTTACTGCAAACAGAACTTGTATAATATATATGGAGGATGAATCTATGAAGACCACTGTTGGGATCTGAGATCGTTACTGGCACTAAGCCTTTTAATGGGTACTTAACATATGTATGAGGACTGCAAGGGGAAAGAAAATCTAAATGATATCTGCAGACACAATTAAGTCAGCAAAGGTACCTCAAAGGGTATTTCTTTCTTTCCTATGTTTCATTAGCCTTTCTTTTAATTCATTTGGTAAACTGCATTTTAAAATCTGGGTTAAAATGTGTATTCTCAGTGCATGTGCTGAAAATTATGCTGATCTTTGGTTCTGATACTCTGTAGTAAAGATTAAAAAATAAATCTCTGCCTTACATTGCAATATATCTAGTCCTCAAGCATGTTTTTTGTGTAAACTGTAACAATATCAACCAGTGAGCAGTTAAAATCTCCAAGAACAAACAAGGACAAAGATCTTAGACAAACCAAATCATGTTCTAAAGCAGAGGTTAAAGAGACATTTCTGGTAACTTGGGGTGTGTGTTTCACTATTTCTAATTTAGCTATTACTGTAGCATTTGTTCAAATTCTGTGAAAACTAATGAGTTGTACCTGACCCAATTTTTCTATGCTAACTGTATAACTGTGTGAGATGATCAGTCAGGTGTGAACCTTTCTGCTTTACAATTGCTCAGGCTGAGATGAATCACACCTTGAAAGCACTTACCTCACTCCACTGACTGCAGAGAGAGATGGGGGTGACCAATGTGGATTCAGATAGCTCCACTGCAGATGCTGAAATCAATGTCACCCAACATTCTGCTACACAAAGAGAGCAGGCAAAAGGCATCACTACAATCTTCCAGAGTCCTATCAGTCAGTCAAACAAATCTAAAGCTAATTCTTTTGAAGTGAAGGTGCAGTGAGTGTTTGCAGTGTTTGGGGATAGTGATCTGCAAAATGGAGCAACTTTAGAGCACCTTTTTGGGCTTAATGTGCGTTATGTGACAGCCTGTGTTTGTTGGGAACCCCATTCAATGATGAAAGCAGACCCTTCTCTAACTGTAATTACATACCCTTCTGAATAAAAATATACTCTTCAGTATGAATTAAGATTTTTCTCTCTCTTCTGTAGGAGGAGAGATGTGATGTAAAAGCAGTGGCTTCCATTGTACTCCTGCACTGATCACAGAGCTGGCAAGTTCTGCAAAGGAAAATGCTGTTGCATCTTGGGATAAAACTTATTGACTCTGTTGAGTACAAACATCTTCCCTTAAATGCTGAGCTTCCCTGCACTGTCCAGAAGATGAACTAATAGCAGACTCACACAGAAGAGTGGTATGCCAAACAGGCAACTGCTCTTAGACTAGAGGGACCTGTGGAGAAGGGACGCTTCCTGACAGAAAGGGCAACAGGCAGAGGTGGAGGAAAGAACTGATCCATAATTGTGTCAGCAAGAAGAAGGGCAGGATAGGATTAATTTGGAATAAAATCACCTAGATGTTAATTTGAATGGAGAGAGGGGTGAAAAGCAGAGCAAAGAGAAGCACTCACTAAAATAAATTTTAAAAAAAGTTTTAAAAAATCCCTTAAAGTCCAAAAAGAAAAACTGTTCTGTCCAGACTCAAAGGCCATGATTTAAGAATCATTGGTATTTATTTCTGCATACCACAATGCATTTACTTAATTAGAGAAACATGCTTTCATTGCATTCTGAGTCAATTAAATGGAAAAAACCATGTTTTTTATAAATGTTGAGGGTTTTGTGAAACCTCAACTCTCTCTGGATTCTCTGATCCTTAACCTTACTAATTATGTGCTTTGTTTTCATGATGAATACCATTTAAACTTCACAAACTCCCTTTACTCCTTCATTTCCAATGTCACGTAGCATATGTGTGCAAGTGTCACATCCCCTGTTTCAAGTTTGGTCACATCAAACCACTAACCTTTTTCCTGTGCTCATCAGATAAACGAAGCCCTGTTGGATCAGGAAGAAAACCATAGTGGGCTGACTGTCCATGAAAGGACATAAAGACCCCCTTCCTATTATTTTTCCTGTTGATGAGGGGATGGGCAAAGCTTCAGTCTGCTGCAGTACCTGTGCTGTGTCTTTTCAAGCAGAAACATAGCCAGCCCTCCTGAGCTTTGCAGGAAACGAAGGAGCTAACTACACAGCCAATTTGCATGCACCCATGTAGCGTGCAGTCTTTCAAGCTTACAGGATAATTTATTGGAACAAATGCCTACCATTTTCTATATCATAAATATGATATTTAATCTGCACTAGTTGCTCAAGACAAATTTTATTATGTACTTTTCTTATACAAGGTTTTAATAGGCTGTGGCGGAGAGTTGTACACAGTACTTAATGCATGCTCTGATGTGTGTAAAATCTAAGATCAGGGAACACAGTGTATATTTATAGCAATGTCTGGGAGATTATATGTAATGAATATATTATACCACATACACACCAGAGACAGAGTTAAGGATGCACGTGAATCCTGCAATGTGGCATTTCCTAACTTCCATGTGCTTAACTGTACAACCTTAACACTCCCTGAATGTTCTCTGATTGAATATCTATCAGCCCACATAATCAGCTTGCAAGTTACTCCCACAGAGAAAGATATTTCAGATTGTCCTCTTCCAAGAGACATTAATTAATGCATTTTCATTTTGAAATGCACTACTTTCCAGCCAACACGTCCTGCTGAAGATTAAAAAGCTTTAAATCTTCATGGAGTAAGACTCTCCAGGAAGGTTAAAAAATACTATCTGCATCCCTTTTCCTAGGGGCTTCTCTGTTTTGCCCTTGCACTAAAGCTATTATGCACAGCTTGAATTCTGGGAAGACATGATGCTGTGGAAATACAAGTAATTATGCGATTCTCTCTCATTTCTACCAACTATTATTTTCATTTTTGCTCTTTCTTTCATTTTTTTCAGCTGTTTTTATCTGCTGCAAACATCACTTGCAGGTTATTACTTGCAGAGAAAATGCCAGCTGAAAATTGGTGATAGATTGGTGAGGAGTAAATGATTGCATATCGGGAGCCCCAAATTACAAAACAGCTATTTGGCTAACCTATTTACTCTGAATTCTTGCATGCTGGGCAATTCCCAAGTATTTTTAAGGTTTTGTGCAAATTCTCTATATGAAATTACCCCTATAATGCACTGTTCTTTATTAAAAGCAATAGAATTTAAAGATGTGAAAAACGTAGTGTCCTTGGTAAAGCTAGCAGGCAATTTTGGGTGGCACCCCAGAACCTGTAATAAAAACTTACAATTGAGGAATTGCAGTTGGTTGTTAGTTCCTGAGTCAAATACAGACCTAGAATAACCAAAGACAGGACCATTAGTTTGTAACACCTCCCTCACAAACCAGACCAAGAAGGCTGGCATGTGCATTCATGTATTTTATATTATGAATATATCATTCCAATCATGGATCAGAATTACTTATGATTATGTAGCTCTTTGAAACAGAACAAATAGTTGCCAGTGCAGTTTAGGTTTTAGCTAAACAATAAAAGTTATAAAAGAACATTGTGTTGTCTTTTAATTGTTCTTTATGTAATAAAGGCAGCGCATTGCTGAAACTCTGTTTTCAGAAAAATGGCACTGGGGAGGATATAGTAGATGAAATGCTGAACTAGCTTCATTTTCATGCTCAGTATTTATAGGTAAAAATGGCTTCAGCAAAAGAAGTTCAGCTGAGAAATTTTAATGTACACAAGTTTTTGGGCCAAACTGGAATCCAGGGAGTTCCACAAGAGATGAATTTGGCCACCTGTGTTAATAAAGCTTCCAAACCCTAACAAAAACAAGGAGACAATAAAACAAAGACTGACTATTTCAAGTTGTAATGGCCTGAAAAACAGCTCTCGAGACTTGATGTAGCAGGCAACATTGTCTCTTGTATTAAGTCTCCATGCTGCTTCATCTGTGCAAAGGGATCTGTGACGCCCCGCTGGGTAGAGACGAATGCCATGGAATGGGGCCATGCGCCTCAGCCGGAGCACTTCAGACATCTGCAGTCACAGACAACATGACAACAGCGTCCTAGCACAAGGTCATACCAGAGCTTACTGTTAGCAGCCTAGTTGTGCTCAAGATACTGTCTCAAAGATGTACATTGATCAGTTAAACCACTTGGCAGCACCTATGAGATAGTTGAATGAGATGGGGCTGGCACAGACCAGGAGCAGAGAGACAGGAATCAGGCAGTTAAGGTTTCTGCCTTTTTTAATCAGGAAACCTGCTATAACATCTGCTATTATTATTTATCTCAAAGGACATGTTATTTCTCTTGCTTATGGCGTTGGGTGTTATAGGTGGTGAGTACAGGTTGAAAGGACACCTCCCATAATTGCCAGGAGACATTCCCCAGGGAAAAAAACGTTTTGAGAATGTTCACATTTTTCTCTAAAGATGAATGTGTGTGATTTTTTTAAAAAGGATTAAATTGATACCCTTTGATGTAGCTTTACCAGGTTTTATGAATGCTTTGACCAAACAGTGCGGGTGATAAATTCATTATGGGTGATAAACTCATTATAGTGATAAACCTGGTATGGGTGATAAACTCATTACAGAAGAGGCCTAGTATGGTGAGGCTGACACAAGGCTTTCTATCACTGTCAGCAAAATTGCAAACTATAAAACTTCCACCCACATAAATGATGATCTTGGCACACTATCCTCTTTCATCTCCCCCTTTCAAAGGGAGAGCTTCGACACTCACATAGTTTCAACTTTTATCTTCAGTCCCACAACTCACAAATCCCTACCTATTCTTGTTAACCAGTCCAGGTTCTCAGCTGATTTCTGACAGTTCCTCGTTATCACCTACATTCCAGAGATACAGCAGGAATTCCTGTCTTCCCTCCCTGCCCCATCCATGCCCTTCCCATAGATATCCCCACTGGCCTTCCTTATGCACACAGTCTGGGGGAGAGATAGCCAAACACTCTCTTGAGAACCTTTTCTCAAGGTGCATCTTTCCACCAGGTTGGCAGGAAAGTACCACCTGTAATGACCCAGATGAATGCTAAACCAAATTCTTTTAACACACCTTTTGCTATAGAGGCTTCAAAAATTTCTCACCTCCTAGTGATGAAGATCCTTCCTTCCATCTCTCCAGGACCCATAGGATGACATGAGAAGGATACATACTGCAAGGAAGGACTAAAAATCATTACATAAATCTGCATATAGAAAATGTTTTACTTAAAGGAACTCCTTTGACAGCAATGCCTTTCTAGATGGGACACCTACTGCAGGCTGCACAGTTAAATGGCCTCCTTCACTAATGAGTTAAGCATTTGTAGCTGGTGTCCTCAACTGAATCTAAGTCTCATGTTCACTTCTATTCTCAACATCTAGCCTCATCTCAACATCTAGCCTCATCTGAGGCCTAGATGCTTTCCTGTTCTCCATCTCTAGGGCTTCAGACCAGATATTTAATGGAATATAAAGGCGATTGAATCTTGAAGTACTCCTACTGTCAACTGACATCCAAGACTTTTTAACAGCTGCAGGCTGAAGCATGCATTATAACTTCGTCTCTCTAACAGAGGATACTTAGACAAGTAAATAAGTCATCACATTTGATAGCAACATGGACCATGTGGCAACTCTAACACTTGGTAACATGACAGCAGTCTATTTGAACAGGATTAAGGAGGTAAAATCATGGTGATTTTGTTTCAGTGGTACCATGAATTTTCTGAGAAAAAAAATTCTCCTGATTCTGTGCATTGAACTGATTTCTGCTAAATTAATTAATTGAATCAACTGAGTAAAGTCACTACAGATAGCAGAACTGGCACAAAGGAAGGGTGGGAGCCTACTTTCCTAGTGTAAGAGGAAGACATGGAGGGCTGCAGGCACAGAGTGATAGGGAACAGGCAGCTTCTTTCAACAGCTCTCTGTATTATTGAATCAGTCACCAAGATACACTGTCACAATATGGAAATTTAGATACAGAAATTTAAAGAGAAAACCATTCAGAGTCAACAAGGCCTCACTACAGGGCAATATTTGGTCTCAAGATTTTTTTTCTAAACATTTGAAATTTAATTATTACTTTTATGATGATACAGCAACCATGTTTACAATGAGGATCCTGTTGTGCGGTATATTGTACGAATTCAGGAAACTATCTCGTCTGTAGACAGCCTCAGCCCAAAGCCCTGAGTGTGCAAACACACATATCTGGGAGTGCAGCATCAGTATATCTTTATATGCATAGCTAAAAGCTCACAGTTGAATTTTTACTTACAAAAAATTAGAATTTCAAAAAGGAGGAGAAAATAGCATTTACAATGGTGTGGCCAGCTGGTGACTTTCATAACAAGGCCTTTTTTTCCCCTCCTTTAAATATAATTTACTGGAACTTTACTTAGAGATGCAACAAATTACTAGCTATTCATTTTATAATGAAGAAGGCCTCATGGAAATCTAAGCTGTGAATAGGCAATCAGAATTTATTTGGACATAAAGGGTTATTTGCCAGGCTAATATTTCAATATTGAACTGCATACTGCTATCAGTACTATCATAGACTATTTTACGAAGTTATTTTAAGTTCTTTTGTCATTACATTGCCTCTGATTCTACAGGGTACCTGTAGCTATTACTAACATCTGCATAAAAGACCACCAGGAAAAGACAAAAGAGTTCTTCTTTGGATAGTATATAAATTTAACGCATCTCCCTTCAGGTCTGAATAAGCATTAAAATGGAAGCTTTTATTCTGCTAGAACAAAGTCAGTTCTGGGGATTCAAAAATACGATTACATGCAGGCTTTACATAAGTTCAAACAACAGCAATTAAGAACACCAAATAATCCATTTAAATAGTTCATTTAAAATAACTACAAAATGTGCATAGCTATATAGGTTTGAATTCCTAACCCAAATAATTTTGCACTTCAGTTAGAATCATAGAATCACAGAATCATTGAGGTTAGGAAAGACCTCCAAAAACATCTAGCCCAACCGTCTTCCTACCATGTATATTACTAACTAAACCATGTCCTTAAGTACCTCATCCAACCTGTCCTTGAACACCCCGAGGAATGGTGACTCCATCACCTCCCTGGGCAACCCGTTCCAATGCCTAACCAGTTCCATCAGTTAATCTTTGGCTGTGCCACCAATAGGTCATTACAGTGACACTGTTCCAGTATGCCCAACGAGCAGTATACTAGTGTTGTTAGTTGGTGAAACAAAGGGCTGAGGCTGATGGATTGTGGGATTTTTGTTGCTGTGTCTCTTTTTTCCCCCTTCTTTTCCTGTGAGCTTCTTTCTCTGTGTAAGTGTTGTGGTTCTGCCCCTGGCTGGAGGCCAGATGCCCAGCAAAGCCACTGTATCACTCCTTTTTTAGCTGGACATGGGAGAAAATATATATTGAGAGGCTTAGTAGTTGAGAGGAAGAGATCATTCCGCAATGAGTGTCACAGGCAAAACAGACTCAACACAGAATAAAGGAAAGAAAACTCTCAAATTTATTAAACTACACTACACACCCAGTGAAACCAGAGTTGGATAATGAGAAGTGTGACCAGATCTTAAAGCACCTCCCCCACCCCTCNTCTCAGGGGGCTCCAGCTCTTCACCAGCTGCCCCATCATGGGTCACTGCTATGGGGTGCAGTCATAAATCATAGAATGTCTCTCAGTCTCTCAGGCCTAGACTGCTCCAGCCTAGTCCTCCACAGGATCGCAAACCTCCCCCCCAAGAAAACTTGCTCCTGCGTGGATCTCTCGCTCATCTCTGTGTCTCTGTCTCTCTCCACGGGCTGCAAGTGCTGGCAGGGGCTTGCTCCAACATGAGTCACAGCATCTTCTGTATGTCTCCACCCACTTCACCATGGGTTTCTCCATGGGCTGCAGGAGCATCTTTCTCTTTGACCTCCTTTCTCCCCACCCTCTCCCCACCCTGTTCCCTGGCCTTGGTGCCTGCACAGTTTCTTACATCTCACTCCCTTCTCTGGCAGCAAAAAGTGGCTGCAGGGTTTTTTTTCTCCTAAATGTGATTCCCAGAGGCGCTGTGACCATCGCTGATGGGCTCGGCCTTGGTCAACACCGACTCTGGCTTTTAGCTGCCTGGTGTTTGCTCTCTCTGCCCTGCAGAAAGCCTCCAGCTGCTTTTTGCAGAAGCCAGCCCTGCATCCCCCCAACTACAACAGCAAGTCACCCTACTGACTTGAAGAAATGGTTTGGATGGGCAATTAGTTTATGGTGACCAAGGTTTTTGCGGTGGTTTTGGATGAAATATGTGTGACAGGAGAGCATAGTGTGCGTGGGCAGCTAGGCCAGCAGCTCTGCTGTAGCCTGGCCTCCCAAACCCAATCTGCTGGGACAGCAGGTATCCAGAATCCTGGACAATGGTATAAAACCTTAAAAATCCAGAAGGGAGCTATTACTTCTAGTCTCTCTCTCTAATTTTGCAAAGATGTGTGTGGGAAAATTTTGATTGCCTTTATTGTATCAGTGTGCATTCCTTACCCTCTGAGGGTCATCTGCTTAATAAATCAGTGACTTTTCTGCAAAGGTATGTAGCTGCCTAGTTTGGGATAAACAAGATTTAAAATTCCTAAAGGGGCCTATACCTGTGACCAATTTAAGCATCTAAATATTAGATATCAAAGTGTGAATGAATCACACAAAGCTCACATAAGTAATTGTAGAAAAAGTTGTAAGTAAAGCCTTTGGTTACTAGTTCATAGCGGGAGGAAGAAGTTGTGGTCCTTCTTCCTTTTAGGAATTCCTCCCCACCCCCTGAAAGGGTTCAGCACACTTCAGTGGAAAAGAGACCCAGTGTTCCGTATCATTAGTCAGGCCGGGAATAGCTGGGAATTTTTATCAGTAAGAGCGGCTCTGCATTTGCTTCCTCCTGTTTGTCTCCCAGCTGCACGCATACCTTAGCATTTGGTTCTCTATGTTGGTCTTTCATGGTAAAATTATTATTATGACTGTGCTGAAATCACGAGGAAGAACCTACATGAGTACCAGGACATGCATTTTCTTAGCAGGTTATATACCTCCCCATGAGCCTTGCCTCTTACTTGTTTTAATTACTAAATAAATTAACTGTGAAAATAAAGCAGTATATTCAAGCAGTTAATGTACCAGATCAGAGAAAACATTCAGAAAGTATGAAGGAAGTGAAAATAAGTTGAGCATGTGCTTAAGCCTTTTGCTACTTTTGCCGAGACAGTTTTTCCACACCAAGGCATGTATATCACTCTCATTCCTCACCCTGCCCTTGCCCAGGGACTCAGGGTCCTCCAGAATTAGAGTAAGAGCCCTAAATCCCTGTCAGCCAGCTGAAGCCATGCACCGTATAACAAATTTCTTACATTTCCAAAGGTGGCCTCAAACAATTTTAATAAATCTTTGGTGATGTATCTTCAGTTTCTCAAATACATAAAGGTCAGATGGTGCTATTCTGACTGACCCTGACCTGCAGTTGTTCCGTGGGTGCAGCAGGATTGCTTGGGGTGTAATCTACAGGACTAGTGTCCAGGAGAGGCACAACCTGGCCGTTGAAGACCTGCTGGTGCCAGGCGATGATCACTGCAGCCCTAGCCACACTTGATTTGTGATGCCGAGGGGAGAGGAGGCACCTTTTGCTGCAGGCTCCAGCACAGCCCTGCTAGAGCACACTGCTAGCATGGGCTGTCTGCAGGTTTAATGGAGCTGTCTCTGTTTTAGCCAGAGCTTCTTTGCGACGTTGCTTCCTGGCTCCCCTTCAGTGATTTCCTTGTTTGGTTTTTTGCATTTTAATGTTGCCAAAACGTTAAGGCAGAGCTTCACCTGCTGACCGGGTGTAACGGCGCTGCACTGAATGGGGAAAAATAAAAAAGGTGCTTAGCTCAGCTGAACTCCCTCTCTTGCCACCATAAAATTAATTGTTATCATTATCTAGCTGCTTTCTGGAGACCATCAACTTACCTGCTACACAAACTGTAGCGGCAGTAACAGCAGCTGGACCTGACATACAGCCTTGCCCTTGGTGCATTAAATCATTCTGATGTAATGTCTAACAAATCACATGACTCACCTATTAAACCTTTTCAGGGGCATGTGCTCTGGCAGTAGGAGAGAGCTTGTAATGAGGCCAAACTCACAGAGGATAAAAGGAACATATTATGAAAACAAGCTATTGAAGACGTGCATGCTAATTTGAGCGAATGCATTTCAACATGTAGGAGCTTTGCTGTTTCTGTGTAAAATGTTTCCAATTTCTTACTTCCTGTTGCAAAGCTGATTGAGTCAGCAGCAGCTTGCCACTTGCATTCCAGGTGGTGTGATATGTCTCCTCATGCACTAACTCATATAGGTCATTAATATGCTAAATAAGTTGTAGCCAATTGGCTCCCATGGTGACAGCTCCAAAAGCTTCATGAATAATCAATGGAGCACCTGGAGGCATGAAATTTTCATACAAAGGCTTTCTAGACTTTTGCATTAAGCTCTGAGCAGGGACAGACAAGTGATAGACAAGACTGGCACTTTGAGGAGTTTCAAAAATAAGAAGTGTTATTTTAAAAGAAAATAGAAATCTTATTAAAATAAGAATGAATCTGAAACTCCATCTCCTAGAGCATTTCTAAGAAAGGAAGCTAAATTGATTCCCTTGCCATCTTTTGGACAGAAACATGTTTCAGACTTTGTGAGGGTGAGTGGGAATGCTTCAACTACTCTGCATAAACTGCATGGAATTAATCACAGAATAGTAAGGATTCATTGATAAAATTAAACAGTTTCACTTTTAGAAAATTAACAAACAACTACTGCTCTTACTTATTTGTTCTGCAAGAATTTATATGCCTATAGAATTTAGGAGATAAAATCATGTGGTCTGAGTGGCACTGGCAAGCCTTACAAGCAGGGCATCAGTTCACCCACTTAAAAGCAGGTGTCTTTCTGACATTGTTTCCATTTCAACTACTAATGTATTATCTCATAGGCCCTTTCAGACAAATTCATTACTGAAACAGGCAAACCGCAGACAGGAGATGGCTTGTGTTCTTAGCTATTTGATAAATCAGAAAATCTGTGGTCTCCCATAGGGACTGTGAGGATGATAAATGTCTTTTCCCAAACAAGCCTGTGCTTCATATGTTCCCAGTACAGGGACTGGAGGTGCGCTGGCCAGTCAGTATGTGCATAGGGACAGCTGTAAGAACGAGACATCTCTAGTGCTTCCTCCTCTACATGGAACTGTTGTGTGTAGGAGACCCTCTTGCAGAAGTCTGGTGCCTGAGAAGCTGAAAGACTCCAAGCCTCCAAAGCTTTGCCCTACTTTCCAGTTTTCTGTCATTGGTATCAACTTTGCATGTAGGTGCACTGGGAGGAGCAAGGAAAAGTGCCAGTACTTCATCCCTGCCTGGCATATTTTTTGTGCAACTGCTGAGAAGGCAGCAATGGCCCCAGCCGCTCCTTCTGGCATTACTATGGGCAGTTTTCCAAACTCTTCCTACAGAGCCTGAAAATTAAATGTATTTCAGTCTCAGCTGTATTTGGGGTGTTTCAGATGAGAACCTCACCAAAATATTTGTGCTTTTTATCATCTATTCTGACATAATGTCAATCTGGGCCATTGATACAAGGGTTGGAGAAATCAGACTGCAGAAACACTAGGGACACTAGCAGGGAGTGACAGGACAAGAGAAAATGCCATCAAGTTACGCCAGGGGATGTTTAGCTTGGATATTAGGAAAAACTTCAACGAGAGGGTTGCTAGGCATTTTAACCGGCTCCCCAGGGAAGTGGTGGAGTCTCCATCCCTGGAGGTATTTAAAAGACCGTTAGATGTGGTGCTGAGGGACATGGTTTAGTAGTAGATGGCAGTTTAGGGTGATTGTTGGACTTGATGATCTAAAGGGTCCCTTCCAACCAAGACAATTCTATGATTCTATGAAGACTTCATGTACCAGGAGATTTGCGGGTGAGGAAAATGTACAGATATTGAAGCTAATGAAAACTGTCGCAAGTAATGTTGGCTGAATAACGTAGAAATCTCCTTTTTTCCTTCATCAACACTTCTATAAGCAGTGGCTTTGGGATTAGTGGAGTCTGTCTTCACCAGAACGTTACAAAACTAGCTAAAATCTTTCTTTGCTGTCTGTTTTAACAATGACACACCGTAGTAGCATAAAACTACTGTTATGCCATGGCTGATAGAATGAAACACGTAAAAACTCTTAATGAGTTTCAAGAGTTGATATTCCCCACACACACCCACCAGCGAGATTTAACTGATGCTTTACAGAGCTCTTGTGTGTTTGTGTGCCCACTCAGTAGCCCTGCAAGAACTGTGATGGCTGACCGAGGAATGCAGCAATAGGCAATGGTTGACTTAGGTCAAATGTTAAAAAGGGGTACATAGAAGAAAGTGCAAGGTCTTTTGTAAGATATTGACAGTTTTAAAATGTTTTCTAAAGTAACAGAACTACATATTCTCATTTTTAGTATTATTTTGATACCAGATAACTTACACTGTTGTTTTGTTCGATGTTGTTCTCTTACATCATATGCTCTGGCATACAGAAAAATATCCCCACATAAAAGTGCACATACACTCATACGTACGCACACATACCAGTCTGCCACACAATTTTCTTTTGCAATCAACCATCAGCTTAAAAACATTGAAGTTCTCTTGGCAAAGTAGCTTGGCTTGGACACAAATATCTCGAAATCCTCTAGCACTTTCATTCACAAAGGAATTAAGCAGGGATTTTCCCTATCAATCCCTTAAGGAGAAACTTAAAATATCCACCATCAGTAGAGTAATGGCATTGAGGTGAAATGTGTCTCTTCTTGGAGGGAAAGAAATTGCCATCAAAAAAACATAAAGGAAGGAATGTTCTTTATAGACTGTAACAATAAAAAACCCCTACGTTGTTACTCTTGGATGTTGAGGTGAGAGGTGTGCTCTCCCCTGAGGTACACTAGAAAGGTGGATCTGCACAGAATCACACAGAATCACAGAATCGTAGGGGTTGGAAGGGACCTCGAGAAATCATCCGGTCCAACCCCCCTGCCTAAGCAGGCTCCCTATCTCATATTGCACAGATAGGCGTCCAGACGAGTCTTGAATATCTCCAGAGAAGGAGACTCCACCACCTCCCTGGGCAGCCTATTCCACTGCTCTGTCACCCTCACTGTGAAAATGTTCTTCCACATGTTGGTGCGGAACTTCCTGTGCTCCAATTTACAGCCATTGCCCCTAGTCCTGTCCCCACAGACCACTGAAAAGGGGCTGGCCAATTCCCCCTGCATCCCATGCCTAAGATATTTATAAACACTAATTAGGTCCCCCCTAAGTCTTCTTTTCTCCAGACTAAACAGTCCCAGCTCACTCAGCCTGTCCTCATACGGGAGATGTTCCAGGCCCTTAATCATCTTCATAGCCCTTCTCTGGACTCTCTCCAGGAGGTCCCTGTCCACGGCTCAGCTCCGTAGGCTGTGAGAGTTCACACAAATTCTCCAGAGAGAATGATTTCCAAATCAGAGCCCTCCTGCCAGGCTGATAAGCTGTGCTCCTAGTTGTTCCAGAAATTGCCTAGTGAATGGTGCTAATTTAAATGGTGTCCAAGCCATCTTACTGCAAACTTCCTCCACACAGCATTGTTCTGCACTGTAGATATACTTTGGGCCTACACTTTAGGCAAAGAGAGCTTGAGGCCGGTAAGAACTATGGGAGGCACCACATCATGTCCTCTCTGGCTTCACAAAAACCACAATTACTATTATTTGTCCTTAATTACTGTCTCATGAGAGCTAGGAAATACAGGTGGTAAGTCACAGGGTCTCTATGCCTGTGCTGGTTTGGGCTAAGGCAGAGTTAAATTTCTTCATAACATCTGATAGGGTGCTACATTTTGGATTTGTGCTGAAAACAGTGTTGATAACACAGGGATGTTTTCATTGCTGCTGAGCAGTGCTTGCACAGCATCAAGGCCTTTTCTGCTCCTCACACTGCCTGACAAGTGAGTAGGTTAGGGGTGCACAAGAAGCTGTGAGGGGACACAGCCAGAAGAACTGACCCCAACTGACCAAAGGCATATTTCATAACATATGATGTCATGCTCAGCAATAAAAGCTGGGGGAAGGAGGATGGTAGGAACAGGAGGATGGCACAGGAACATCATACATGGTATCAGAGACCTACTGCTTCTGCAGATAGGTCAAGATTTTTTTCCTCCTGGGTTGCACTCCTCAGTTTTCCAAAGATCAGGGTTGAGGAGATAATCCTTAGAAAGATTTCCTCTCTCACATCTACTCCTACCAGGCCTGTTTATATAAAAAAGGTTTTCCTTCCCCCTGTTTGCTTTCAGAGTTCTGTTCCCCAGACCTATCAAACTTTGCAGTTTTGTTATCACATCCAGACTATGGAATTTGAAATCACGCGTTGGTTGTCTGTTTAAGAAATGAAATGCCAAACTGCATATAAGTGTCTTTCCATTTACAAATAAAGTGTATAACTTAAAGTAGGGACAATTAATACTTACAATGACTGATGGAAATTTAGGGAAGTGATGAAATTTGTGTATGGATTGTTATGGCTTCTGTACATGTTAAGCCTTACAAATATGTATGTGGAATAACTTCTATGAAGTGTGCTCACTTCTGTTTAAACTTAAACTCTATCTACAATGTGTGAAAGAATCTTACATGAGATAATTACTAACAGGGATAAAAGCATGACTTTGACATTTTGAATATGCATCTTTCTAAATTATGTTAGAGTCATTTGTAGTATCTAAGCAGCTATAAAACAGATTGGTGGCATCTTTTCCAATATATTTGATGTGTGCGAGTTATCTGTGCCGTACGAATATTGCAACTACTTGTGGTGTTTCAGTGCTGCTCGGGATCACAGCTGAAATCTTGCCTTCATCAAAAAAGGACAGAAATGCCATTGAATTTAGTTACACCAGAATTTGTTCTCATATATCTGGAAAACCTCCTCCTATCAAGGGTTCAGTGGAAGTCTGAAGATAACTGTGGTGGTGTTAAATCTGTCTTTTTGATTGATATTTCAAAAATATATCTATGTAGAAGAATTTTCTTCCAAACGAGAACAGCAAGGAATATTAAATCAGGATGTCCTGTGCTCTTCCAGACTTGAGTCCTGGGATCACCTTGGTTTATAGAGGGTGCAGACACTTGGACACCAGAGCTGGAACTTGTCTGGGTCTGCACTGTGACTCTGCAGCAGGATGAGGCACAGCCATTTCCACACAGGAGCCAGGAGGTACTCAGCAAGTTCATCAGCCTAAATGAGCAGAAGATCAAGGCAGGAAAACAATGTAGAAGTAAACAATATGGAAAATCTTTTGTGGGGACTCAGGTACTCCTGTTGCCTTTGTTGCTAAATCTGTGAATCATTTTCCCTGCTATAAATCAAAAAATCACTTTGTCCCTTGTACATCTTTGAGAGTTTTGGATAAAAGGCACAGAAGAGGTTAAAAAAAAAATCTTTATAGTTTATTTGATGGAGAAATGCTTTTTATCCTGAGGGTAATATAGTATGTCCATTGGGTTTCACTGTCCTCATTGTTCCTCTTCGATCATTATTTGGACAGAAGGGTATAAGTAAAAAAAGTGTTAAAAACCTGTAACTGCTTTGTCTAAATTCCATTTTAACTGAATTGAAAGACAATCTGTTAGTGAATAAAACATATCTGGCAGTCACCAGGGAATAAAACATATCTGGCAGTCACCAGGGGCTTGGTCTGCACGGTCATCATGTGTTTCATCATGAGGCACTGAAGCTACCACAGAGAGCTGGGAAGCTTTTTCACCTTTTATATTGAAGACAAGATTTTCAGGGTGCAAATCAAGGGTTCTGGGATCTCACTGTGGTGAAAGGCTTCAGAAATTGCTGTCCACTTCCTGCAACAAAAATTTCCTAGGTCCATAGATGTTTTCAGTAATTACTTAGCTGACATTGTAGGTTCGTTTAAGAAAACCCAAAGGCATATTTTATGTTATGAAAAGTAAGACATTACAAAACTGGCAAAACCACATAGTTTCTATTTTCAAGCAGCCTCAAGCCATCATACACATCTTACTTCACCAGATAGTACTGAGCTTTGACATGTCTTATAGAAGGTTTCCTGACTTGGAACAAGTTTCTACTTTCAG
Organism: Zapornia atra; assembly: GCA_013400835.1. Classification (NCBI taxonomy): domain Eukaryota; kingdom Metazoa; phylum Chordata; class Aves; order Gruiformes; family Rallidae; genus Zapornia; species Zapornia atra. The sequence goes on along the minus strand of VZTU01025551.1, from coordinate 49,398 downwards.
CTAGTATGACTGCTGCTGCAGGTTTAATGTTTGCCCATTGTGAAGCATGTTCTTATAGATATTTCACAGATTCAATACCCTGAACAAGTGTGAACTTTCATAGTGCTTACAACTACGAGCCTCATTGCTGTGGAAGTATACGGGGAGGTGACATGGAATAAGTATTGACTGGTTTTAGATGGTCACTGTCTGACCTACATATGCAATATACAATGACATCCGTGCTATATTTCTTAGGCTTTTTTAAAATTAACAGTAGAAAAAGAAGTATTTTGAGGGACTAGTTAATTTGGTCTACTGTAGATACATGCTTAAGGATGAAGTCAGTCATTCTTTACTTTCTTTCCATTGCCTCAGAAGTTGTCAAGGGTGAATATTTAAGATATAGATGTCTACCACATGGAGAGATGAATCCTCACTGCAGAGTCCAGTGCACCTTGTTAATCAAATTTACAGAAAAATAATTGAGAGATGTAGATACTTAGATGATATACGTGCATTATTTACAAGGTGGTTTCAAAACATCATCTTTCTTAACTGCTTGGATAATCATTGTAATGTTATGCTTTATTGTGATCATTCCAAACATCACTGTAAATCGTTGTGAAGCAACATCTGAGCATCTCATAGCTATAACAATTAAGTCAAGCAGAATTCTAAATTATAGAGGTACATTTACAAAAACTGACAAGAATATTTTAGGGCTTTGTCTACACCCCGGGTTATTTCGAGATGTCAGCTTATCCAATTGCATAAACAATGTTTTACAACTGTCATTTTAAACCTGTTAGATATGCTTATCTAAAACTAAGAATTGTGTCAGTTGTTTGTTTATCATCATTGAATATTAGAAAAATTGTTATTTAAAATCTGCTAATTATGAAAAAATATTTAATCACCAAAATTTAAAAGGTTAAGTAATATCCAATAAGAAACATTGTCAATCCCATCCCTGATAGCAGATTCTTACAGAATATCTTACTTGTTTGGGTTTTGGTTTTGGTTTTGGGGTTTTTTTTAACACCCATATCTGAAACAAGAAGAAATGACCTGGATTGGTGGAAGGACCATGACTTAGACATTGAAATGGTTTGATTCAGTCAGGCAATTTACATGGAGAACTTCAGTCCATCATACGCTTCGAAATCAAAAGCAATCACACCCTGATGTTTAGTTTGACCAAACTACCATCTGCATTTGAAATGGTTTTCTGTCACATGACAGTTCCAGAAGACAACATTTTTCAGTACTGTCTTTTCCAAATTTGGTGTCCTCACATTTTATTAATATTTTTTACTACCTCTAAACAATAGGCATGGCTCTGCTGTATGGCTCTGCTGTGCACAGGTTGCTTTTTGTGCACAAGGAAATGGAGACCACCACAAACCCTCCTGCAGAAGGCCAGTTCGCTGTCAGCTGCTTGCAGACAGATGGCCTCTCCATTCCCTCACCGTATTATGAGGAAGAACTGTGTGTCAACTCCAAATAGACTGGCGCAGTGTGTGGCCACAGCTGGAGGAGCCATTTGAAGTAGTTTGGGTGCCAGGAGCTGCCTCCGCACGGGGCCGGGGGTCTGCTGTGCTGGCATCCAGCCTGGGAGAGCAGCTGTAGGGGCTGTTTCTCAGCCCCACCGTCTGCTACCCCGCTGCCTGCACATGAATACATGGTCCTTCAACTTGTATTTCACTGCCTTGAAGGCTTTCCATTTCATTTTGTGTTTCAAATAGTAATTTCTTACCTATAACTGGAACTATTTCATCAAGATTTCAAAAAACTTACATGCCTTTCTGTCAAATTCTCTGAAGTATTTTGTCAATGTTAGTAATATGTTATTAAGATTACTGTCTCATCCTGCAGTGTCCAATGACTCAATATCATACTGTTGCATGTTCTGCAGCCCCAGCTGTGAATTTAGACCTTCCTCATTTTCTCCCAGGGTTTCCAAAAGTGTGAACTTGTTGCTATCCTATGCAACCTAAGTATGCTATGAGAGCTGTTGAATTGTGCAGAAAAGGATGCTATTAGTCTCATTTTAGAGTGAGGAAGCAAGTTGTAGAGATGGGAGCACAAGGTTTACTTGATTCTTGGTGTCCAGATTTAATGAGGACATGAGGGGTTTTTTCCCAAAAGGTTTAGCATGAGACAACATTGAAGATGTTCAAAGCACAGCTCCAGTTGACTTTAATTCTAGGTCTGAGAGCACACTAGCCCACAAATCAGGAGACCAGGAGGAATACACAGTTTTGATCACCTTTATGATCACTACAGTTAGGGGGTGAAGGCTCCAAAATTATGTCTCTTCCATTGTACTGTTTCAGGGGAGGAGGAAGCTGGAACAGTGGATTCTTGTCCAGCCCAGGCCATGTATTACAGCAACAGTCCAGCCAAAAGCAATGATCAACATGATTTTACCACTGATGACACCAGTACCAAAACAAATGTAGCACAATACCATCAGCTCTCACATCACTGCTCATCCTTCTAGACAAGGACTTACTAAAGCCAGTTGAAAACCACAGACTGGAGGGGGTTTATTGCCAGACCAAGTGCCTGGTTCTCCAATGATTTACTCTCCCTGGGGTCTTGCATATGGCCCTGATAGACTTGATCCCATCCATAGAGGATCCAACAATGCAAAACTATTGTGAGGCCTCTGGAACCCTCTTCCTTGCTGTTCTGCAGCACACAATGCCTCCTCTCATCACAGCCTCTCTCTTGCCTACTTGTGCATCATGACTCTAATCTCCACGTATATGGCCTCATTTTCTGAGCCTGAATGGGGAAGAGGGAAGATGCTGCCAGTCAGGTCACAGCCTGACTGCAACCCTTCGCACCTTCCTTGGTGGGACACGAGACGCCAGTTGGATACCATTGTCCTTCCCATGCCAGAGAGAGAGAAGCAAGCTAGAGATCAGAGTAATGCAGGTCTTGACTCCCACACGGTGAGCCAGTTCCACTGAGCTTTACAAAATTGTTTGATTAAAAAAAAAAAAAATCATAAAGCTTTTTTCATCAGCATTTTCCTATCCAGCCATACTTGTATTTCTTGGTTAGAAGGGGGATGTATTCCACCTCTTAGCGAGGAAAGCACATCAGCAGCCTGGTCTCAGAAGAGCTGTGGGATGCCACATGTGCATAGCCCACACTTGTGTAGGGGAAGCCCACACTCACATGGTAACACATTCTCATCACCACTAAAAATCCTGGTCAAGCATACTGTGTGAAGGTTTCATTTTCAGAAATAATTATCTCCAGATCAAAACCAACCTGAGAATTTTACAGGCTTTTAGGATTTGCAAGTATTTGATTGGCTTCTCACTGTGAGAGTAAAGGTCACTTTTGTTTTACAAAGATGGCCTTTTTGTCAAATTTCTGAGTCATGAAGATCTGAGAGATACACACTGGTGATTTTCAGCATGGGGAACACGATATATTTCCACCCCAGACTTGTTCTCAGAAATGACTAAGGTCTGCTCTGACAACCACTCCTCCCTCACCCTGCTCCTTTCTAATGAAACAACCTACTAGAGTTAACCATTTTCTGTGCTTGATGGGAACTGTCAAACAACCCTAAAATAGGCATTATTATTGACAGCCATTATATCCAAGGCAGCTTACTCCAGTAATGAGTAAGTATCCATTCTCCTTCTACCCACAGATACACACCTGCCATTAGTGACTATCACAAACCATGCGACATTTTCCTGTGGGCAGGACCTTAATTATTTCCCTCAGTTTCTGCCCATATCTCCTTAGAAATCTTGCCAATATAATCAGTTATGGCTGAGTTGGAAGTCTGCTGATTTGGAAGGAAAGAGCTTGTTAAAGGGCCTTTAAAGAGATTGGATGCGCTGCGGGTGTAGAGTTAAAATTGATGGTGTCTGCACTGAGGTGTGCAGGAGCAGTGATAGCTGTGACAGATGTAGCACAGCTGCATATTACACGGCGATGCAGTCACCCCACATCACGTGTCTGCAGTGTGTGTCACTCTCAGTGAGCTTTATCTGTGGAGAGAAAAAGGGCTGACTGTAACCTTGTCCCAGCAGTCCCTTAAGGCTTGAGGACCACTCCTGAGGTAATACTGTTTTCTAGCAAAGTCTAGTTTACATTACAAGGAAGAAAAAAAAAAACCAACCAAAACCCCCACGTTTCTTTAATATTTAGCAGTTGACTTTAACTTGTCTGAGCACAGTGACTTCAGATTTTCTGGACTGACAAAGTATATTTTCTCTGGAGCTCGTTACAGAGCTGGGTTGTGTCAGAAACAAAGAAGTGGCTTTATGTAAAGACTTGAAAGAAGAGAGGGCAGAGGGTTTGCAAGCCAGCTCAAGAAAGGCATTTAATGCAAAGGGCCCAGCTAAGAAGAAGCTGCAGAGACAGTTGCAAGAGAATTTAGCACATAAAAATATGTGCGATGCTACACAGAGCGTGTATATGTAATATTCATAAGACTGTCTTTTAGACACACTCTTCCTTTAGATTTTGAAGCTGTCTGAAATCTGCAGACTTTCAAACCACTTAAATATAATAAAGCCTGCACTGATTATATCATGATTGCTGACATTTGGTGTCTGTCAGTCTGAAATAACTTCTCCTTGCTATAATTTCCTCTAAAAAGCAAAGCAGAGTCAGTGATTTTCCACAAAGTGTTCTCCAAACACCTCCTGCCTGAACGCCTTGGTAGTTTCTTTCTGAGGTCAAACACTATTGCCCAAAAGCTTTCCTCTTCCCCCCACTTTTACTGCATTTGTTTGCCTGCTACTTCTCTGTCTGATGCACTTGACTGACAAACTGGAGTGCTACCTGTGTATAAAAGAATGTTATTAAAAAATCTTTAAAAGATCCTATTAATATTTTATTAGCATTTCTTTTCTTCCTGAGAATGAATGACAGCTTACCCAAGATAGCTGATTTTAATTATTTTTTTCAACCTGTATTCCTCTTGTCACTGTCTCTTCCAGCATAAATCCAGTGAGATGTTGTTCTTTATTATTACCATAAGACCTCAGCAGCCTATAATTACTTTACAGAATTTCTTATCTTTTATTTCTGAAGCTTAGATTTTCCCTTCTTTTCATTTTCTTCTTTTTTTTTTTAAATATATTTTGCTAAGATCTGTAATTAACCTTGCAGCTGTTGATAGTCTGCTACAGTCTGCAAGTATTACACTTTGCTTACCCCTCTTTCTGTCCCCACCCCCTCTTTCTTTTCCTGCTCGACTGTTCATGCAGGCTGGTTACAGTAACGATATTCCTGTCTTCAAAGCCATGAACAAAATGTATACAACAAATTCCCTTTGGGATTGCTTTGCAGAATCCATTATTAATGCTAAGATGATTAAAAGTCCTGCTCTGAATAGCACACAGTGCATGCTTCGAGACATATCCAACCTGCAGTTCCCCAGGATTTCCTGGGAATGGGCGGTACGGAGGAGAGGGCTGCGTGGCAGTGGCCATGCAGCAGTTCCTGCTCCCCTCCCAAGGAAGCAGCAGGAGCCCTACACCAGCTTTTGTCTGGGAGTGGACCGTGCCTGAGCTGGCAGAAATCAAATATAAACAATTGCATAGATTACACGACTGGGCTCCTTTCCCTGGAAATGAGTCTGTGCCTTCCACTCGAGAGAGGGAATTACAGAAATAGAAGAGAAACCATTTCACATCTGTGATAAAAATATATAATAAGGCTGCTCTCAAGGTTCATTGCCTTGTCATTAGGTATAAAAGGCTTCCTCCAGGACGCTGTGTTAGTTTCCTAGAATTACGACTAGTGAGTGGAGCTAAATGCAGATGCAGTGTTTCCATGAAAAAGGTTTTTATATTTTTACAGAGGCACACCTGCCTGAGGCAGGCTCATTGACATTGCTGTGCTTGTAACATCTCTAAGGTGTTGAAAAGCTATACCCACACAGAACACACGGGAAACGTATATAATAAAGGTATTGCTTCAGCATTTTAGCCTTTTCCACGGACTATTGAAAGTTTGTCCTCCGGTGATGGCACAACCAGGTAGCCGTTGTTATAGGCAGATCTATATCATCAGTACTCTCCTTGAAGGCTTCTACAATGACATGCAGAGGTCACCTATTTTATGAGCCAAAGATCACGCAGGCCTTTCAAAACCCTGAGGTCTTTGAAGTGCGAACTCTTGAGAAGCGAGTATGGATTTTGAAGTGGTACATGTCATGATTTTAATCTGTGTCCCACAGCACAAGGACAGAACTGAAACTCTTCTGCTTGATTAATTTCTCCTTGTGTGACATGCAAAATAAATTGATACCCAGTTCTTTGTGGATTACTTCCTAACCTTTAGAACTCATGATAAAAAAGGCAATATAAAGGACATTCTTAAAGGTAGTTGGCCTGCGAGTGGTATACAAACATAACTCCTTATTTGTTTCACTGCTTTGGTTTCAACATCTCATCTTCTAAGAGTCCTTGGTAAGGAATATCAGAGCTGGGAGAAATTAGAGCAAGTGACCTTAACTACTGTTACCAGCTTAACTGCAGCCAAGGCTGGTGGCCTGGTTCACTGTACTGCCAGTGAAGAGAAATGGTCCCTTTCAACAAGGAGTTCATCCCATCCTTAGATACACACCTGAAACAGATGAGTGAATATACTTCTAAAGATGCCTGTCTTTCTCCAAGGATTACTGTGTGCATCTTGAATAAGCAGCACAGATTAGACACAGGTACTCATATCACTGACATTTATACATTCCTGAGACAGTAATATATATAAAAATCTCTCCATGAACATCTGTGAATTCCTTTGAAAAGTACCCAGACAGAAAGGCCAAAATAAAAATTACCAAACATTGCAAAAAATTATTTTCAAAATTCTTTTAAAAAGCAGACTGAGCAAAATCCAAGAGCTGTTTTAAAGAGAACAGCTCCCAAACCAGCATTTGCTGTACTCAGCAGTTCATTTCAATCCATACGGTCTCTAGGACTATCAAATAGTAAATTTGAAAAATCCCATCGTATGTTACATCTCAACATGTGTCAGGCAGCAAGTTCATTAGAATCTTGTACTTCTTCCTTGCTGTATCTCAGGAAACAACAGTAAATTGAAAGTTTGACTGTATTGAGTAACCCACAGTGGAAATAAAATTTTTCTTTGTCACAGTACACATGTAAGTCTACGCTACACTTCATTGCATGTTGTTGCTTTGCTAAAAAAAATCTCTCTTTGTTTTCTCCCCACACATTTTGTCAAATGCCAGGACACACTGTGGCAGTCTCTCTTTCAGACTGGACTTGTATTGGATGGAAAACCATGCTGTGGTTTCTGGTATCGGGCAACTCTTCAGAAGTCTGTAATAATGGTGATCACATAAGGTCCTTGAAAACAAAGGACATTTTTCATGTCAACTAAGAACAACTAACATCTTAAAGAGAAATATAAGATGTGGAATACAAAGTAGCAACTGGAATCCATTTTTGTCTTACCAAGTTGCTTCCATACAATACTAGTAATTAGTCCAGGTAACTCTATTCATCCCCCAAATTGTTATCTGTTTGAAAAAAGCACTTTTTTCAATTCAGGAAGGATTTTTTTCTTTGTCCATGTTAAAACACCTTTCCGGTCCAGACCCAAACTGTTTTTGAGAAAAGCTGCTATCAGCAAAAAAATTATCAAAGTTCATAGTTTGGTCATTGTCAAAAACCCGCCAGGTTCCATGAAACTATCAGGTAGAAGGTTGAAAACAAACAGTTTTCACACAGTACATAATTAAATTATGGGACTCATTGCCAGCATATGTGGTGAAAACCCAATGAATAAATGTTTTTAAGAAGGAGCTAAGCAAATTTATGGAGGACAAGTTCATTGATGGTTACTGACTACAAGGATCAGGTTTAACCTTTCCTTGAGAACTACTGATGACAGTCAACAGCAACTTCCTGGAGTGGATGGGTTCTTGTTCTGGCTGAGCATGGCCAGTCTTATTTTCTTGAGTCCCTTAAGTGTTTGATAAAATATGGCAATCCCCAACCATTCTTTTCTTTTCCATCTATTTTTCCTTATAGACCTTAGTGGGTTTAAATCTGTAAAAACACATCATATGTACAATATGTATGAGTTTCATTCCAGTTCATCAGTTCCCCCTTTGTTGTTATTTTGCAGTCTGTTCATTGAAGTTGTTACATGCAAGCTCTAGCCTAAGCTGACTGGAAAGATAATGTTCTAGGTATGTCACTTAAGATTTGAACAATACTTTGATGCACCATGCTTGGAAGAAAGATGCACCTCCTCTATTACCATGATTGCAGAAATTATATTAATATTAATTGCAAGGAAAAATCACAGATCGCACTAGACAGTGCCAAGTTTCGAAGAATCAGAGATGGAAAAGACGAATTACATTTTTGGCTGCAAGGCAGGCTCAGTGTGGAATTGCTCCTTGATGTTCACTTTCCATTGTTTCAGCCATTTCTCCTGGTGAACTACTTTGCATGCACAAAGTGAAACGTGAAAGAAAAATGGAGTGTTTGAATCTGCTACTACACTTAAATTAAAACATTAGTTGTTAGTGCTTTCAGAGATACTAGTTTTATCTTACCTATTTGGAAGGAGAATTTGTTGGAAAAGCTTGGAAGTGAATGGAGACCAAGACAGCTCAGTTTGCTGAACCATTAACTTAATTTTCCTTACTCCAACTTTCAGAGCCATAAGGAGGCATCGTCTGCTTTCTGAAAGATTGTCCTTGTCCAATTTTGCCATCACCAGTACTGCAGTGAAAGTAAAATGCATATTAATTACTGACTGATTACAATATGTCAATTTTCCTAAATATTCTTATATGTGTTTTTTTGGAATATACATTATTACACAGTTTGATGGTTCCTAGCTATTTCAATTTTTCTTTTACAAGGAAGGAGGAAGATTTTAGTGTCCATGGCAGTTTCTGTAACTTATATGTTGTTATTAATATTCTGTTGTTGATCACAAAAACCTAATCCCAGTTTGTGGGATTTTTAATCCCACAAAGACAAAGGCACAATCCATCTCCAAAGGACATTGCAAGATGGTGTGAAATGCAAAAGTTTGGGGCAGATAGGGTCCACAAATAGAAAGTGAGTTTTCAAGGTGATGGAGGAGAGCAGCAAAAGTACAGTCTTGTGGTTAGGTATGTTAATTTCATTTGCAACTTCATGGTTCACATCATGTCAGGGTTGTTTGGTTTTTTTTTTTCAGTTTATGTTGGGTTTTGATGGTTTGTTTGAATAAATAAGTGCATGCTTGTTATCCCTAAGTATTTTTCTTCTGTGGTGCATTGGTGGGACTGGGGTTGGCTCCTCTGTAAAGCTGTGTTCTGGGGGAATGAGCACAGAGAAGTGGACTTTTGGATTAGATCTGTGGTTAGATCTTTTCTTTAAAATAAAGCTACATTTGTGCAGTTTCACTCATCCATCTGGATAGCTTGAAAATAACTGCTTCTGCTTCAAAGACTCTTGTTATAATTCTAAGTGCCTCAGAACTGCCACTCCATTTTAAGACTTCTAAAAATTCATTTAATGCTCATTAAAGTCTTCCCCCTCATAGCATTTCCTTAGTGAAATAATACTGTCGGGTGGCTTTTGGAAAGTCAAGGATCACAACAGAGCTCTTGCACTGCCTTCCCAAGTTTCAGCCATTTTACCTGACACTGAGAAAAGAAATAGGAAATCAGATGTTAGAAAGGTATGGTGGGTTTTTTTCCCCATCTGTATTTTTGCTGATACAGGGAGATAGACTCTGGTTTTGTACACTTAGAATGATATCCAATATGACTTGTGATAAAACAGTTGTAACTGGTTTTAACAGTTTTACCCTGCTTTAAACAAAAACAGTTTGGAGGGGTAGATATTCTTTTAGTCTGTGTTTGATTTGTACAAGTTGCCATGGAGTCTAGTCACATTCCCAATACTGTTTTATTGTCATTCAGTCACCTGGCTTTATGATTTCAAGTTTATGATCACATTTTTGCAAAATAATAATTTATTTCTTGCGTCTGTCACCAGTCCCAGACCAGTTCCACCAAAGTGTTCTCTGTGCCAGGGAGGAACTTCTGTCACCAGAACTAAATGCATCAGAAAATACAGGGAAATTTGACCAGAAGACTGATTTCAATGAATCACAATAGCAGTAATTTCAGTCTGCTTTTCTGAGTAACAGACTTTTTCAGCCTTTTCAGCTAGAAAACCCTTGTTTTTTGAAGAATGAAACCGTGAAAAACAAATTTAAATTTTCTAATAATGTCCTCTTCTTTCATTAGTTACTTTTCACATCTCTCAAGAAATCGCTCCCATACTGCTAGTAGCTCACATGCTAAAAATTATTTACTGTAAGAAAGATAAAGACACTTCAACCACAGTGTGATGCTGTTTGAGAATTTCACTGTCTTCATCTTAAGTCATCATCTAATCCCTGTTTCACACATGCTTAGTATTTTAATGAAGCCTCATCTTGGCTTTGTGGGCACTCGGACTAGTACTATTACTGATTTGAAAGTGAGGAGTTCCCTTTGTAACAGGAGTGTTGGTGGGTGGCGTGGTGTGGGCAGCACTTGCATGCGCACAGCACTGGACTGAAAAGCAGGAAAGGAAGAATTCAGAGGACAGAGCTGAAGCATGAACATCGAAGTGCTCTAACATGCTTTCAGTTTGGGAATAATAGTCCACAGTTCAATGCCAGGCTCATTCAGTTTTCCTTGCATTTTCTCAGGAGGTCAGCTATGGTGACGGTGGGATTTTGCCCACTGAGAGCTGGACTGAAGTACTGTTTATTTGCATATGAAGTCCCTGTATCTCCATTTTCAGTGTTTTGGAGAATCCAGGTTTTTGGGGGATTTTTTGTGGTTTTTTTTTTTTTTTTACTTTCTCCCAAGAAACCACTACAACATAATAAAAAAAAACCCAAACAAACAAAAGAAAAACCCCAGAAAGGGGGAAAAAACCCACCAACATCAAAGACTTTAAACATGTGTTATACATGCTAGTAACAGCTGCAGCCCTGTTGACAGTATAATACTACTGCAATCCCCAGGATATAACTCAGATACTGAATTTTAGACTATGGAAGAATACTGAAAAGATTACTGAAAAGAATTATGTTTGGGCCCATTGGAGGGGGAAAGAAAGTTTAGGTAAAACTAAGAGGAAGTATGCTGGTGGTCCAGTGCAGAAAACAGAAATACAGACTGGTTAAAAAAAAAAAGTTAGTACACCCACAGTAAACACATCCAGGTGATATGCACACTTTTTCTGTTAGTATCTTAAGATTTCAAGGTTTATTTGGTTTTAGTGCTAATAGGGACTGAAGCACATGGGAATGCTGCAGTTACACGCTGTTAACAACCAACGCATGTTGGTGTTAGGGCAATGGCCAGAAGAAAGTTAACAATTATATAACTGAAGGAATTTGAGAGCACAAGATTCTTTTTTTCTTCTTTCTTTTCTTCACAAGGAGGAAATGTCAAGAGAAGTTGCAAGGCAACTTTCAATCCTTTTCCTCTTCTTTAACTACAGTGATGTTTGCTTTTAGAAATAATTAATTGTACAACATAACTACTTCAAGAAATAAAGCCATAGACTTGTTCCAGTTTCTACTGTGGATGAAAGTTTCCATTCTGCTAATACTACCCCCAAAACCAATTTTTTACAGTATGGTATCTGCTTCTTAACTTCTTCTAAACCCATTAGTTTTATGGGATAAACAGTTCTTAGAAAAGATAAGTAGTTCTGTATTAAGCCCTTATCTTTAACAATGTCCTCTCTGTTCAATCTCGTTATGCTTGCGTAGGAAGAACCTATACAACAGCGGAGCCTATCTGGGCGCAACACTCAGGTTGACACTGCTGGAGGCTCTTCATGTTTCCTACCTCCCGGGACAACTCCAAGGCTGACCATGAAGACTGATTTATGGTCCCAAGGAAGAGTTCAGGTGCAACCTGTCTTCTTATCCTGTGAGTATGCCCTGCTATTCTGTGCCTGATCTGATGGTAGCTCTATAACTTGCTTATCACAAGTTTGTCTGAATTCCCACTTAGAAAGGTCCTACCAAAGTGAGGCAGAGTTTCTGGAGACCTTTGTTCAGCTTTCCTACACAGGAGATGCAAACAGATCTGGTGGGATTTGTATCAGCCTAAGTTGGAACTCTTGCAAAGGGGATGAGCTCATAGCAGAAGGTTATTGTTTGAGCAGTGGAGAGAAACCACTGATTGTAGAACACTGACTCATCTGACCTATCTTAGATGGCTAGTTTAAGATGAAGTGAATCACACCATGAAAACAATAGACTCTGAAGTTATCACAAGGAGGTTTTGTCTAAATGTGAATATCAACATTGTAGATTTTTATGACTGATGAGATGAATCCTACACAAGAAGCTGGACTTCAAGAGGAGTTTTCCTGTCTTCACCAAATGTAGATGTAACCAATCTCAGAGATCTACCTCTCAGTTTAAGCAAGTAGAAGCAAAGAATGAGAGAGGTTTAACAGTGCAATGTCTGCATACATGGTTCATCCTAACAGTGATGCTAGTCATTACAGAGCAAGTGAGAACAATCCAGCATGCTCCCAAGGAAGAAAGCAAGTGACTGATGTTCAGTGGAGCTGGTGGAAATAATAAAACAAGATTATATGTGACAGAAAATCAGGACCTCAGAGTCAAGCACTCAGATCAGTGCATCCCAGATCCCACTGATTGTCAGAATACTCCATATTCAAAAACAGCCTTAATACGCCATTACACATAGTTCTCCCTTGACGCTCATTCAAGTTACATGGAAGAATAAGCAGTGTGAAAGGAGACGAAAGGAAGGTTTCCACAGTTCAGAAAGATGTAGTATGAAAAGCCAGGTCAGTTTGCCTGTAAAACAAGAGCACCATTTGAATTTTTATAAGGGGAGATTCCTCTACAGCCAGGGAAGGGTTTTGGCACCTGTGGGAATAAACCTGTGAGAGTGCCCACAGTCTTTCTGATGAGCAATGCGGCTCAGAGATGTTTTCAGAAAAGATTCAGCTTCCTAAATGGTTATAATCTAACACAACAATATTTTTTACCAATTTTAGCAAACAATTTTTTCAGTCATTTACCTTTTATTCTCCAAGTTTAAAAGTTGCTGAGTCAGGGCATGGCTGCACACAAAATATGCCCCTTTTCACACAGAATCATAGAATCGTAGAATGGTCTGGGTTGGAAGGGACCCCATGAATCATAGAGCTCCAACCCCCCTGCCACAGGCAGGGCCACCAACCTCCAGGTCTGGATCTACACAGGGTTGCCCAGGGCCCCATCCAACCTGGCCTTGAACACTTCCAGGGACAGGGCATCCACTACTTCTCTGGGCAGCCTGTTCCAGCACCTCACCACTCTTTCTGTAAAAAACTTCCCCCTAAGATCTAATCTAAACCTTCCCTCCTTTAGCTTTAGTCCATTCTCCCTTGTCCTGCCATTATCTACCCTTTTAAAAAGTTGAATCCCCTCCTGCTTATAAGTTCCCTTCAGGTACTGGCAGGCTGCAATGAGGCCCCCCCGCAGCCTTCTCTTCTCCAGGCTGAACAAGCCCAGCTCCCTCAGCCTTTCTTTGTAGGGCAGGTGCTCCAGCCCT
>VZTU01025551.1:0-35764 GCA_013400835.1 Zapornia atra | reverse complement strand
CCACCACAATCCCCAAGTCCTTCTCAGCAGGGCTACTCTCAAGAAGCTCTTCTCCCAGTCTGTATCTATGTCTGGGATTCTTCCGACCCAAGTGCAACACCTTACACTTGGCAGTGTTGAACCTCATTAGGTTCCCCCGGGCCCATCTTTCCAGCCTGTCAAGGTCCCTCTGGATGGCTTCCTTTCCTTCTAGGGTGTCAACCACACCACTCAGCTTGGTGTCATCCACAAACTTGCTGAGGGTGCACTCAATTCCATCATCGATGTCATTGATAAAGATGTTAAAGAGCACCGGTCCCAAGACAGACCCCTGGGGGACACCGCTTGCCACCGGCCTCCACCTGGACATAGACCCATTGACCACCACCCTTTGGCTTCAGTCTGTTAACCAGTTTCTTATCCACTGGATGGTCCACCCAAAGAAATTTGCAGCTCTCTTTTACAAAAAAGGTTGGGGGGGGTTGTTTGTTTGTTTGTTTGTTTTCTTTCATTTTTTAACCCTGACTATTATTCTTTTCCTCCGCCTACAGAGAATGGTGGTAAATGTTCTTACAGAGTCGCACTTGCTGCTCTACTGGCCTACACAGAGCAATTTCTAGGGAAAATAAAATACCTGACACATGCCTCTTCACATCTCAGCTAGGTCAAGCAACCCAGACCGTCATAATAAACCAACTTATTCTCTTAATCCTCAGGTATTTGAAGCTGCGTAGCCTTCTTTTATGCATGCCAGGTGTACAAATGTATACACTTTTATCAAATGATCAGCAAGTATATCCAAAACAATAACTATATTAAAAATAATTCCATAACAAATTTATTCTTATTCTGTGATACTACTTTGACCTCCAGTAAACACAGGGTTTACCCTCAAGTATTTATTTTGCTTTCATTGGTAGTTGAGCCTGAGCTTGAGCTGAATGGACAGCAAAATCTTGCCAACATGTAGTAAATTCAAACGTAAATCATGGTTGGGGAAATGCTCAGGCAAGCTTAAGCTTGTCTTTCAGGGAAGACGCTTTACAAGACTGAACTTGCTAGCAGTAATAAATTCATCCCTTCTTGAATTATATTTATTTCCACCTTTTTTTCCCTTTTTTCTACCCCCTCTCCTAGAGAATAGTTATGTTGCAATTTTAATGCTTTTAGTGAGCTTCTGGAAATCAGTATCAGAACATTATTTACATCTTGAAGCCAAGCTGTGTCTGGAGAATTTCAATCACATCATTTTTATGAGATTCTACAAACTGAAGGCTGAAAAGTCTTCCGTGGCTTTTTTTTTTTTTAAGCAGAGGAGAGAGCAGAGGGGAAGAAAAAAAAAGAGAGAATCTTTGCATTGCAAATGCATATTTCAGTTTTCAGTATTAATAATTCCTCAGTGCCTCTGTATTAACATGTTATCCTTGCAGTAGATTTGATTTAGAATAGCTTTATATATAAACTATACTCTGATACTGAATTTTTTTTCACAGAATACATGCTTAATCTGGCCTTAATGAAAAGGAAATATTAGTAAATGTACTGTGAGATGCACAAGCTATTCTTCAGCTATGGAGGGTGTTTCATGCATCATACACAGTACAAAGGAGAGCAAAAGTTTGTGTATCCATATAGCAAGCACACAATCGTGAACCTATGCTAGAAGAAATGCAGCTACAATCTCAAAAATTAAATTTAATACAAGAAATTGGCAACCTTGTGTTGATGGATGTAAGAGAGATGTGATAAAAATCACTATTACATTGTTGGTTTAATATAAAATGGTATTTCTAACATGAGCAAAGTAGTAGTAGATACTGCAGATCACGAGAACACAAACTGTGACACATTTAGCCCATCACCATTTGTATTATTTGTGTGATGAGAATGACCAGCAAATCAAAGAGTCAGAGAAAACAGTTTGAGAATGTCCAGGTGCTTTGTCAAGAGCTTTACCCTATATTTTATTAGAGTTGTATGGCCTACTAATGGAAGCAAGGTAAAGTTACAAACCACATTCTCTTCTTAAGTAATCTTTCCAATCCCATTAAAGTCAATGGAACTGCATGGAGCAACAGAAAGCAAAATTTGTCCTTATATATCCCTCCAGGAGCAACCTAGCCAGCTGCAGAGATGAAATCCCAGCAAAGATTAAAGCTGAATGTCTTTTCCTGGTAAGGTCTGATTGAATGGATTCAGATCAAATCTTGCTACTTCTATTTTTTTTTCTGTTAAGCTGTTTGATTTTTGAAGTAATTGATGAACCTGTCTGACTACTGATATATTAAAACTGGCAGCATTATCTCAGAATGGGTTATCTTTTATTGAAGACCGATAAAAACTAATCACTGTAAGTGGGTCAATACATCTTAATAACAATAATCATAGAATCACAGAATGTTTTGGGTTGGAAGGCACCTCAAAGATCACCCAGTTCCCACCCCCTGCCATGGGCAGGGACACCCTCCACTAGCTCAGGGTGCCCAATCCTACTGTCCATATCTCCAGCAAAGAGATTGGACAGCACTGGTCCCAGTACCAACGCCCGAGGAATGCCACTTGTAAATTATGTCCACTTGGGAGTAAAGCTATTGACCACGACTCTTTGAGTGTGACTGTCCAGCCAATTCTTTATCCACTGAGTGCTACATCTACCAAATCCATGTCTCCAATTTACAGACAAATATGTTGTGTGGAACAGTGTCAAATTCTTTGTAGAATTCCAGGTAGATGACATCTATCCTTCCCTTATCCCCCAGTGCTGTAACCCCACCATAGAAGGCCACCAAATTTATTAGGCACTATTTGCCCTTAGTGAAGCCTTGTTATTTACGGCCTCCACCAGCCCCTGCTTCTTGATGAGAACAAGGTACAGTATGACACCTCTCCTTACTGGCTCCTTTATCACTTGGAAGAGGAAGTTAGTATCAATGCATTCTAGGAACTTTCTGAATTACTTGTACCTTGGTTTGTTGTCCCTCTAATAGATACCATGGTGATTAAAGTCCCCTGTGAGGACTATGTCTTGTGAAAGTGAAGTTGTTCCTATCTGTCTATAGAGAGCCTCATCCACTCGGTCTTCCTGGTTTTGTGGCCTGTAGCAGACCCCCACTATTATGTCCCCTGTCCTTGCCCTCCCTTTAATCCTGACCCACAAGCTCTTGGTGGGCTCCTTATACATCCCCAATTAGAGGGATGCTATGCTCTGCAGGTGGTCATTAATATAGAGGGAAACAGCCCCTCCTATTGTCTCCTGCCTGTCCTTCCTAAAAAGTCTGGATCCTTCCATTCCAACACTCCAGTCATGATTGGTATTTTGCATCTTCAGTCAAAACATTGCGTAGCATTAACTAATTAACCATGTCAGTGATGCTACAGCTTCGTAAGTCCTATGCATTTAGTTTTCCAATGTATTTGCCTTTTTATAGCTGAGAAAAGCAAAACACCAGCAAACCATATTTTATGCCCAGCAGTGGGTGAACCAAGTGTTTAAATTATCTTTGGATGAAAGGTCTTGATATTGTTCACTCTCATACCACAACAATGGTTTTAAGGCTGAATTTGTTGCAAGTTCATCTGGATCATGGAAGAGAGGAGTTCATGCAACCACACTCTCAATCCTGTCTACCCTCCCATGTAGTTGCCTGAGACAGTCATGACATTAATGTCCTCTGACCTTGCTGTCTAGTGTGAAGCCTGTAGGTTTCTTAGCTTTCTGATTTATGACTCACCAGGTGCATGAATTTCTGCTACCATGTACGTACCAACCACAATGCTATCAAACAGCTTGTTTAGTGCCAAGGTTATGTCAGAGTCTTCCCTACCTGTGGTGCCTGGGAGAATTTACCTGGTGCTCTATGTCAGGGAGCAAGTGCTATTTGGACCAAAACCAAAAACATAGTGTGCGTCTCTAGGTGCTGATGTAATTGCTTTTAGACATTTCACAGATACATCTGAAGGTAAAATCCTGACCCTGGCTGCCATTTCCATCACTAGTTGCTACCCAGGCCCAAAAAGTATGGCCACCATAATCCAGGCAAATTTTTCTGAAGGATGTACTCCACAAGGTGCATGGGTTCCAAAAGCTCATTGATGCATAGCTCAGGTGCCAGAACACAAGCTGTGGTGAGAGGATGAATGTCATTACCCTATTTAAAAAAAAACAAAAAGGAATGGACTGGCAATTGGTATGGTAGTCCATGGTCTTTATTATGAGATTTTTCTGCACTTTGAGAAAGAAGCTACAGAAAGAGCCAACAGCCTTCCTTCAACCACTGGTACCACCAAAGAAGATGCTATTTCTTTACCCCATAGATCAACTTACCAGTAAGTCAGCCTTGACCAGAGCAGGTAGAGGCATATATACTCCTTGTTTTGCCTTCTTTGGTGTTAAAGAGCAGGTGCTCTTCATCTGTGATGAGCTGGAGAAGTCCTTTCTTTCTACGGTCAGGATGATCACTTACCTGTTTCTGCATCAGACTGGCCTCACATAAATTATTGCACATATTTTGAAATGTTTATGTTTGATGATAGTTTAGTCATTTTAAATGATCTTCCCATCAGAGGTTGGGATCCTTATATCTTTTTCTCTCTCACAGGCATAGTGTGGAGGACATAGACTTTCTAGTGTCTCATATCTAGATAACAAAGGTATGAGAGGTAAGTGAGTGCTGAAAGGTACTGGCTGCCTGCATAGGGAAATTAACTGCTTGGCCTTATAGAGGGTTTTCATTTTGCGTGCCTAACCCTGTTGTAACCCCACAGATATTATAGATGGGAAAGAATGGGCTCACAAGAGTAATGGATGCTTTAAAGAGTTATCATAGTTTATTGCATAGGTGTGTGAGGGAAGAGAGATGTGAATTCATGTATTTATTTTTTAATAGCTGTGAGGATTGAGAGAACTAATTTACACTTTATCTGTGTGGTATTTTATAATAGGGAGATCTAAGAGGAGAACTCGGTAGAAGCGTAATACATATTTCTGTGTTTTTTATGGACAAGGACTTGGAAGGTAAAGAACTCTATCAATATTTTAGTCTTTGTCTTTGTGAGGAAGATATAAGAAGGGCTTATTTATATTTTATATGACATATTTGTGTACGTTGTGTTTAGCAGCTGATTTGATGGCTGTGAGGGTTAGCACAATATGCTTCTGGCTGTGCTTTGCTAGCCCTGTACAGAAGTCATACTTTACCACTGAAGAGCATTAAAGAAAGTCCTTTGACATGTATGGCCTAGGATGGCCTAATGCAGAACATCCCAGCACGGCAACAGATACATGGGACACCACACCACTACACACTGGGGTAGGGCACAAATATGGAAAATGATGGGAGCTGGGAAGGCATATGCACAAAGAGTCACAAACGGGCTATGCTATGCACATCAAACAATTCATTAATTGCCATTAATACGTCCCATGGACAAATCTAGTCCTTTCCAGAAGGTAATGTCTTTGAACTGTACAGACATGAGACACTGCCCTGGGGACCAGAGCTTCCTTCCTGGTATGATAGTGAAGGCATACCCAAAATGCCTTCTAGGTATATGTGTTATGGATGTATGAAATGCCTTTTTTAGATCTGTGTCTTGCTCAGCACCACACAGAAGTCCTTGAGAAAGCAGAAACTCTTCTAAACATGAAAAGTGTAAAACAGCATAAGAAGCAGTAGGCTGCCCTCTTTCTCCCCCTATTTCGGGTGTATAACTGCAAGTCAGAGTGGGGGAAGTCAGTGGAAGCAGAAACCCTCATTTGGCTTTAAGTCCAGTTTTTCTGTAAATATGTTATTGTATCTGTCTTAGTAATATGAACTGAGAAGAGCTGTAGAAATCCATGAGGGGAAGCCCTTCCAAAAGTGCTTTATTACTTCAGCCTTCTAAACAGCTGGTTTCTTTCTGAGGAAAAGCTGACAAGTACACCAGACTCTCTTGAATTATGTATTCTACATTTGGGGAGTAAGCTGCAATATGCAATGCATTGAGCAAAGCTTTCCATACGCATTTGTCTAAGGATAAGACACAAATCCAAGAGGTGATAAACCCAGTGGTTTGAGTTCCAATCAGTTATGGTTGTGTTCAAAAATAATACCTTGTAAGTGCACATTAGGGGCAATGAAGCACAAAATTTCACATGCAAATATAACTCAAGACAGTGAGCCTTGTTGTCGGAAAAAGATTCTTCTCTTTTGTAAAAGAGCACTGAAGAGTAGTGCTGTTTGCAGGGTTGCTTTGCAGTGTGTCATCTAAATCATGACCCTTAAAAAGAGGGCAGGTGTAAGAAAGATTTCACTTGGGTACAAGAGTGACATACAGCAGTGTTGTAGAACAACACTGAACTATAAATCTTTTGGTTATGAGAACTCTTCTTAATTACAAGGATCACTAATAATCTGTAGTTGAAGAAAAAGGGAAGGTTAGGTCGTGACATGAACAGTCATGTTCCTGAATATCAATGCCAGCCACGCTTCCAATAAGATAACATTATACAGGTTATATTTAGTGTCTTCATTCAGTGGCAGAACCCCAAGAAATTGCAAAAAAAAAAAAAAGAAGTGCCTTTGTCAGCATCCCCCATGTAAGGTCACTCCACCTGAATGACAGCCCAAACACTCCGCACCTTGCAAAGCTAAGGACAGTGGATTCGCCATTGTTGCTGGCATAGCAGACAAGCCTCCTAGCCTCCGGATCCTTCCATTTACACAGATTCACAGCACATAGCTCCCATACCTTACCATGTTCACAGCACAATTCCCTGCCATGAACCATCTGGCACTGAACTTCCTGACTCTAATTAACATTCTGTTTCCCCAAACAATTTTCCCTCACCCAGGGCATTTTTAAAATAATTTGCTACTTCTCAGTAGTAAACATCAATACTTAATACCTATAAAGATGCCCAGTAAATTCAGCCTTTGGATATTCCCTTGGAAGGTGTAGTTCAGGTTAAACATCTTCTCTGTAGGGGGTTAATTAGCAATAAACAAGTTGTCTTCTACATGCTAACAGCAATAATATGTTAACACCTTTACAGAAAAGAAAGGAACCAGGCTCCTTCTTAATAGAAATTACTCGATATTGGGAATTTATAATTATTAATTGCCTGAGATGGTTGTAATGCTGATGACTCAGAGAGGCTATAGGCTCCACCCTGAGGAGCAGACTACAAGCCCTGCATTTTCTCATTGACACACAGAGGCTCTGTGGGTTCATAGAATTAAGAATACAACTGACTCCAGTAAAACAAGCAAAAAGAGAGTTGATGATTGGAAGCGAGATGGGAAAAGGGTCCAAAGCATAGCTGCAATGTGAATAAAACCATTGAAATGAGAGGAAGAAAGGCTGACAACAGAAGATGAAGGAGGTGAGGTACTAAAAGCAACAGGGAGGACACTGAGACAATGAGAGGCCTGGTCTAAGGAGATTCTGCTCTGTATAAGCTGTTGACTCAGAAATATTAAAATGTCAGTAGATATGACTCCACTCTCTAGTTTTACGCTTTTTTTGACATTACATTTGGAAGTGGATGCCTAATTCATAGGAGTCTGGACATGAGGGTAAGAAAGAATTGGAAGGCTAGCAGTCTCAGGCGACAGTTTTTAGTTCTGCAGAGACTCACTGGTAGGAAAGCAATTCCTGGCTGTAATCACCCCTACTGCCATTCAGCTGTCACCTGGATGGGGTATCTAAGGTTATGATAAAAGTAATAAAATTTAATAAATGAACAGTATCAAAATAACAGATACATAAATCTGGATTTTTTCTCATTTTTGCCTTACAGATAGAAAAAGTTGGAAGGGTTTAGCTGAGGAGCCATGGGACAGCTCTTGAGACTGAGCAGGATGTAGGGAATTACACAACAGAAATCCCACTTTGGAGCACTAGCACATAAATAACAAGTAATCTTCACTGGGTTAATGTCATTTCAGTTTGGAGAAAACAATAGAGGTGGAATTCCACTAGATGGAATAGTTGAAGCAGATATTAGCAGGCCATGTGTGGAAACATAAGTTTAGGACCAACACATCCTGTTATCTACCTTCTAAAATACTCATTCATGTTGGGAACAAGCTGAGGCAGTACTCTTATGAGGTCTTCCTGTATAGGACCTGAGTAAAGCAGAATATTTTAACCTAAGACCTTCCAGTTTTAGGAGCAAGTAATTAAAAAAAGAATTTTAGTTATTTAATAAAGTAGTAGTATTTCTACTAGTAGCAACAGTTTTGCAGGTATTATAGATATATTTAGGGGCTGAGATGGATACAAATCTCATTTTTGCTTCGGATCGAAGAACTCTTTCATTTGTGGATTATTTAAAGTTCTAAATTCTATTTTTAAAGTTCTTCAGTTTTTAAATTAAAACACTGTTTTTAATATGTATGAAAAGCTGAAACAAAAGATCATATGCAAAGGAGACCTCTTTCTTTTGAAAGCATTTATACAAAACAATCCAGTATTTTCAAAGCTTTCCTCTGTTGTTGTTGGGGTTTTTTTTTCCCTTAAAAATGTTTAGCAAAAGAAAATTTTGAAGGTCTGATTCTCAGATGTGGACGGGCAGCTACTTACATTGAAACTCCTTTTTAATTTTTTCCCCTGAGTTTATTACATTTGCATACATTTTATCATGCTCTAGGTCAAAGCCCAGATGCATGAGAGCTGTAGTAAGAGCTTGACTCCCCGGGAATAGCTTAATATGGAGAAAGAGATAATATCATGATCAATATAGGACTATCTGGGAAAAGGCAGAGAACTCCATTCACCAGGTCTCTCTTCCCCCTGAAAGCCTCCTGCCTGACACTTTTTGTTGCTGGCATTTTTGACACACCACCATTCTGGAAATTGGAAACCAAGGCTACCATGGTCAACCAATATGTCTCGCTCCTTTGTGCACCTGGTCAATAGTCTCCTGTATCGCTGAACTCAGGGCACAGATGGTTTACACAGCTGAAAGACCTACCACACTCTTACTGTAATATGATCCACCACCAGGATTCAGTTCCTTAGGCAGAAGATATTAATTGCAATTTGACTGGATGACTAAAATACTCTAATGAATTTCAAAGATCCATTAAAATCTACTTGGAGAATATAAAAATTCTGCATCTTTGTTAAAAGAAAAAATTTTAAAAATCCAGAAACACTAATGCATATGTGTTCTATAACATTTATAGAAGGAGGTTTTGTTACATCACAGCAGTTTTTCTCAATCTGCATTTCCTGGATATCATTAGGTTTTTTAAAATCAATAAAAGGTTGTAATGAGATTTACTGCAAAGAATTAATCCACATTTATTCTGCTGTTCTTAGAAGTTGAACTGGGGGAGCAGCATTTCCAATAATACTCTAATCTGAACCGAACTCCCAGTTTCATCACTGAAAGTTGTACAAGTATGTTAGATGCATAAATGTCTTCCTGACCCAATTACTCCTAATGGGATATACATAGCAAAAATCAATGTCACCGTCTTTTAAGTGATGCATTCAGAATGCTTGAGGATTGACCTCTATTGCATTCATTCATTTTCAAAACTTTTGCCTACTTCTATAGTAGTTGCCTTTGTGAATCACAGCAATCCATTATCATTGGGTAAGCAGCATTCTCCTACAATGTATAACTAAGTATTAAAGAGCAAAGTCAATCACTGGACAAGCAACGTTGTATCAACCTCAGCAACCGGTCTGAAACTGTTCACCTGATGCTTACTAGAGCTGGAGTTTGCTTAGAGAAAGGATTGCCCTGAAACAGGCTGAAAGAATGAGCTCTGAGGACTTGTTTTAGATGTTGGTGTCCTTTCCACCTGTGTAACCAAAGGTCATCCCAGGCTTTTTAAAGGCAGCAGCACTAGCCACAGTGATTCCCAATACAGTATCTGAACTTATATTGTCTGGGAAAGTCAGTCGAGACAAAGACACAGAATAAAAACAGGACTTGCTTAAATGTGAACTTAATTCCTCCTATGCTACTGTTGTGACAGGGATGGTAACTTCTGGCAGGCCAGCGAAACTATCAGATGGAGCTACAAAACAAATGAGACCCTTGAACTCTTTGTCTCACTGTCAGAAACAGCTGTTCCAATTTCATAGAAACAGACTGGTTTGGGTTGGAAGGGACCTAAGAGATACATGTAGTCCCAACCACCCCTGTCATGAGAAGGGACACCCTCCACTAACCCAGGGTGCCCAAAGTCCCATCCAACCTGGCTTTCGGCACTGCCACGGAGAGGGTAGCTTCTCTGGGCAGCCTGTGCCAGGGACTCACTGCCCTCATAGAGAAAATTTTCTTCCTTATATCTAGTCTACATCTCTCCTAGCTTATAGCCATTACCTCTTGTCCTATCATTTCTCTATCGTGATAGCCTTGGTTTCCATTACTACTCATCCAATCAGTTTCTCCGGCTACAAACAGGGCTTTGAGCTCAGTACCCATCCTGCCTGCCCTCAGCAGTTCAGCTTTACCCATCCTGCCCCGTAGAGCACAGACAGTGGGAAGTCTAACCCAGGGACTACAGCCCTGTGCCTCAGGTTGCACACACAGCCTTTCTCTGCATTTGTTTTGCCATCGGGTTTGTCTGATAGGTATACCTTTACAGCTAACTTTGGGACTACCGTGTTTCTCATGAAAAAAGTATTCTGAATGAGCAAGTATTCACAGTTTGTAATCGTATGATTCCATTATTTTAATATTTTATCATTTATTAATGAAAGTAATTTTCTTTTGAAGTCATTGATGCTGGAGCTTTCTCAGAGAAGCAGGATCTGATTTTATTTACAGTCAGTCCCTGTATAATGTAATCCACTTAAGTTGTCTGAGATTTTGCAGTGAAACTTGCAGGATGGAAGTTCGCTGTTTTGTCTTTTCTGTTTTACTTTCTTTTTTACTCTCTCTCTTTTCCTCCAGCTCTGATATTCAGCAGTCTGATCTCATTAAAAGCTCCAGAACATTTGGACAGTTAAAGATATGCAGATGTTGATACCGATATCTCTGTAGTCTGGATTCAAAGTTTTTCTTAGGGGAAGCATTCTCAAAGATGAAACGTATTGCATTTTTTTCAGGAACTTTCCATGACTTGCTGTTCATCTCAGGCAATTGTCATAATCTTCTATTTGTCCTACAGGTGTTTTATCTTTTTCAAATAATAAGCTGGAATCATATCAACATACACTGATATTTTTCAGGCAATTCACATAATTTGTGACCCTAATTGTGACCTGATTTGTTATACATATCCAACATTTGGTAACAGTTAAGAGTTCATTTATAAACAGAGGCGGTCACATCCCTTCTTATATGATATTTTCCTAACCATTAAGTGGGTGTAAATCTGCATCTGCACCAACAAAAGCCATCCCAGCTTCACAGATTAGTAGCAGGATTGCTTAGCTGAAAGGAGACCTGAATCTCCAAGTCCTGCTTGTTGAAGTATTTCCATTTGTTGATTGTTGATTGGGTAATGAAACTGTACATCCCAGGAAGGGAGGGACCGAGCTTTGTCTCTGCTCACCTCCCCAGTTAAATCCTTAAAAGGTGTTTCAGTGCCTGGCAAAACATATAGATCACCAGTACACAAAGAAATTCTGCTCTAGGAAGTAAGGATTCTGAAAAGGACACAGATGTTGGTAAGGAGCCAGCTGTGAATCACCATATCAGTTCCCTGTGAGATGCTGCACATCAAACAACTCTTGAAGATGTAGAGAAAGGAACTTGGAGAAGGAGATAACTTCTCTATAAAAGCACAGGTCAAAATTGGAATAACGTGTGGAAACACTGGCTGAAACTGGAATAACACCTTGAGAGATCTGAGAAGATTCAGAGAAGAACCATTAGAATGATCAGACACCTGGCCTTGTAATAAAACAATTAAAAGAATTTAGTCTTAATAAGTAAAGGTTGTTCTCCTCTAAGGAATAGTCACAGGGAAAAAGAGATATTTGATAATATTTGCTGTCATTTTCAAATTCAAGATCAATAGTTTTTCAAAAAGAAATGTCATCCATTTTTCAGCATCTTTTATTCATGAAGTCAAACAGCAATCCTTGTGTCCTTTCAGACTTTATAGTCAGTGAATTTATGGTCAGCATCAATTGCATGTACAGTGGAAATATTCAGGCACAGAATTTATTTCTCATTGTAGCTGTGAAATCCGTGTTCATGAAAGGGTCTAGAAAGTGCCATGTGCATTTTTTCAAAAACTTGTAACTTGCCTTTTTCAGATAAGGCTGCACTCTGCATTAACTGCTAGTCAAAGTAAATTTTCCTCTTGTATATTACTCTGGCTGATATATCTTTGCTTTATCTGACTTAAGCATTTTTAAGTAATACAACTTCTTGATCGATTGAGTCTTAATTTCAGTACCATTGCAGAATCCTCACATTCTGTCCAAGCATAAGAGGCTATGCAAGTGTAAATTAGTACTTCTAGGAAGAGAAACAAGTGTACTCTAGAATCTGCTACTTTTCAATGTGTAGGGTTTTTTTTTTTAAAGTATCAATTAATTAATAACAAACTTTGCCACATGGTTACCCATGCATGAAAACCCCTGAGTACTAAAGGCAACCACAATAAAACCTCAGATGAAAAGAGATGATTTAGCCAGCTAAGTCTCAGAGTAAGGGGAACACAGTCTTCAAAATCCTAAGAGATCTTTTGACAGAATGGAGATAAGTGAACCCAACAAACTAAAAAAAAAAACAACCCCAGGCAATGCAGGAAGTGGAGATGGTAGCCGTGTGGGATTTTATACGTTGTCAAAAGGATGGTGTACACCATAGTGTTGTTTTGCAGCAGTGGCAAGAAAACTGTTAGGTATGTTGTAGCTTTTGTTTCTTCCTACAAAGGGAGTACAATTAACATGAATATACAACCTCCTAAATATTAGTTAAATAATTGTTTGTCATTGGTGGTGCTGATGTACTGCATATGATATGCAGTTGTTGGTGCCTGAGCAGCATGATCAAAAGCACATCTCAGCCATTGCTCTTCCAGAGCTTCCTCTACTTTTCCTTTTCTGCTGCTGAAGTGAAGGACATATTTTACCAGCAGTTATATATTTATCAGCAGATTTTTTTTAACCTGTCAGTTCTGACAATCTGATAAATTAAAATCTTCTGTTGCTCTGAATCTCTTAACTTTAAGCACATTTTAGTCAGTTTCTAAATCTCAAGTTCATCACTGGACTTTCCATGCCGTTGTTTTATTCTTCCCTTTTTGACTATTTGGTTCATTTCCAATATAAACTCTATGGCACGTGAACTCTTTTACTGTACATGTTCGCACAGAGGAATCTGAATTTGAAAGGGATACCTGAATACTGACTGAGGCCTCTAGGCATTGCCACAACACAAACTAACTGGTGTTGGTTCCTTCTAATATGGGAAATTAATTAAAAGGCATTCTTCCATTTTTGTTTAGATGAAAGTCCGTAAATTCATGTTTAGTCCTTACTTTTTCCCTGTCACTCTCAATACAAAGTGATGAAAATGTAAGGAAAACATGAGAGAAGAGTTTCTGGTCCCCAGTTTATCAGAGTTACTCAATGGTGCACGGGGGACACACTGCATAACTGGACTTGCACTGCAATTTCAGGTACTAACAAAGTGCCAGGGCTAAAGCAGGTGAAGCTCTGTGTCTAATCAGCAGATAAGCCCAACAGAAGAAGCTGTTGGCACAATTTAGCCATGAGAGCCCCTCTGGGGAGAGTTCAAAAGCACATGCCTCCACTGACTACATAGGATGCTTACCTGAGGATGATGGGTTCTCAAGGCTATGTATGTACAAGTTCATTCACTGGGTTTGGGACAATTCTCTGTCACTGTGTTAGCCTGTGTGCATGCTGCAGCCAGCTCACTCACCAAAACGGAGCAGCTTTCTTTAAAACACTGATAGCAAAGGTTTTTTTCACCTAGGCTGTGCTGTCACGTAAAATCTTGCTGGGAGCTGTACAAAAAGCACTACTTATTGGAGAAAATGTTTTCAGGATCGTTTCAGCAATTAAACACTATAAATGATTAAGTCCCAGAGCTTAGTTCCTGTCCCAGACATATTAACTTACTAGCATAAATGTAGCCCACATCTTCAAAAACCAGGAGCAAGTTAGGCAAACTGCAGAAAGTCTACCCCAGGCACAGACCTAGCCACATCTCTGAAAAGGATACTCTTTTTTTGACAACTGAGAGGAGACAAGAATAAGATGTGTAGGCTGCAACCTGAAAAATGAGGGGAGTGCTTTCTTTCTATAATTCTTTTATGTGGTATTTCATAAATGAGAAATGGCTGCTTGGTCAAAACGTGATTATCTCAGGTCATTGCAAGAGTAATAAATCTGGAATATTCCTTAAAACTAAGCAGACATTTAATACATTGCGAAAAAATCCAAGAAAAATTAGGTTTAGCGGGTTTCAAACAAGAGTGTGACTATGCAGTTGTACTGGTTAACACTTAAACAGAACATTGGGAGCAATATAAAACCTGATGTTTCAAGTTGTAAAAATATTCTTAAATTTTAAGGATTAGCATGAGATCTTCCTGGCAAGGAGAGGGGGACAGATTATCCCCCATGTGCCTGCTGTGGAATTTTCTACATGTTTTTCTGAAGCATCTGGTGCTGGCTGCCATCTGAAATAGGCAAGACTGAATAAGCCAAGGTTTTCTGCCCCCCTGTCCTCCCCAAATGGCACTTTCTGTGCTTCCAAATTGAGATAGA
Organism: Zapornia atra; assembly: GCA_013400835.1. Classification (NCBI taxonomy): domain Eukaryota; kingdom Metazoa; phylum Chordata; class Aves; order Gruiformes; family Rallidae; genus Zapornia; species Zapornia atra. The sequence goes on along the minus strand of VZTU01025551.1, from coordinate 21,085 downwards.
TTTTATTGTTTTTTACTGATTATTTTCTCCACACCATTCAGCACATGAACTGAGATTTATGATTTCTGGGTCTCCTTTTGGTTGTCATTTTCCCTGGTTTTATTAAAGTGCTAGCTCAGGGACCTTTGCAATATGTGTTGCAATCAATAAATCTTTAGCCATTTGCACTTACTTTACCAGAAAAGTTATATTTCTACATTTCAGTCCCCCGACTCCTAGAACATTTGCTTATTTTTCCATTGCTCCCTTTCATTTCCTCAACCAACCAATGTGAGTTTCTGCCAAAGTATGAGCGGTCACAGGGAGTTAACAGCAATCTCCCTTGGAGCAGCGCCGCTTGCACAGCTTCTGCTGCTTGAAGTGAACGCATGTTCAGGTAGTTTGCAGCAGAAATCAGCTCTTTTCCTCCTAAACAGTCACATGATCTCTCAGCAATTTGCTGACAGATATGGGAATCTGCAGATCACAGAGTCACAGAATCACAGAACATTAGGAGTTGGAAGAGACCTCAAAAGATCATCTAGTCCAACCCCCCTGCCAGAGCAGGATCACCTGGACTAAATTGCACAGGAATGCATCCAGGGAAGTTTTTAATGTCTCCAGAGAAGGAGCCTTCACAACTTCTCTGGGCAGTCTGTCTCAGTGCTCCATCACCCTCACAGTGAAAAACGTTCGTAATTATATTCACATGGAACTTCCGATGCTCCAATTTGCACCCGTTGTCCCTTGTCCTATCACTGGCCATTACTGAGAAGAGCCTGACTCTGTCCTCCTGACACTCACCCTTTACATATTTATAAACATGAATGAGGTCACCCCTCAGTCTCCTCCAAGCTAAAGAGCCCCAGCTCCCTCAGCCTCTCCTCATAAGGAAGATGTTCCACTCCCTTAATCATGTTGGTGTCCCTGCGCTGGACTCTTTAGAGGAGTTCTATGTCCTTCTTGAACTGAGGGGCCCAGAACTGGACACAATCTTCCAGGTACGGTCTCACCAGGGCAAAGTAGAGGGGGAGAAGGACCTCTCTTGACCTACTAACCTCACCTCTTCTAATACACCCCAGGATGCCATTGGGCTTCTTAGCAGCGAGAGCACATTGCTAGCTAATGGTCATCCTGATGTCATCCAGCAGAGAAATACTCAAAAGATTTGTTTAATTCCCAGATTACTGCAATAGCTTACTGATTGCAAAGAGGCAATTAAATGACCTGTTGTGTGATTTTATACCTCTGTATTTGCAATAGCTTCTTTGGGCTTCCTATACCTGCATGTGCTCACCTTACATGCATAGACTAGAATAGACCAGCAGTGGATTAGAGAGAAGTGTTGCCCGAGCTGTCACTTTGGACATTTAATTAGTTTGAAGTACAGAGAAAGTGGAAGAAAGGTCCCTGAGTTAAAAAAAGAAATGCCGGAGGCTTGACAGCAATACTGGAAACCCCACCTACTGACACATTCACCCAGTCGCCTCCACAACCTGTGTACTCAATCACCAATTCCAGACGATAGTAGCAGTAGTAGATTTCTAATTAAGCATTTTGAAACATATTTGCATTCTGGAGGAATTAAGTATGGAGCTGAAATTTCAGCTTGCACCACTTTGTACTCTAATATGACAGTTTAGCTTGATATTTCTACTTAGTGGATTATTGTAACACAACCATGTGCATGCTCATCCTTCCGAAGTAAGTGGAATAGGAAAAAAAATCTCAAAACCTAAACCCAACCAATCTTATTTTGAGGTAAGGTTTCAGACTCATGATGAAGACACAAAGCTTCTGCAATGAATTGAAGTTCCACCCAGGAGTGTTACGTGCCCTGCTTTCGAGGGTTACTCTTGGCTGCTGCAGTCTCAGCTTCTCCAAGCACATCCTATCCCCAAGTGCCAAATGCCATTACCAGTGTTTGCCAGTTTTGCAGATTTACCATAAAAGAAAAGGGGCAGCAGCCTGCCGACCTGCAATCTGAAGGAGAAATTAGAAAAGCACCAACTGGTGTCAGAAGACGTGCGTCTACTAGTCTAAGAACCTAGGCAATGTCTTCAATAAAACCATTGCCTGAACAGTTGAGAGCTTTAGAAATCACAAAGGACCATCTTAAAATTAATCATCTGGTTTACAAGGCATTTGTGACCAATGAAGTCATGTGCCCTGGTCACAGCAAAATGCAGCTGAATGAATAAGCTGCAAGGGCACAGCACCTAGCAGGACCGAGACCTGCATTTATCACGAAGTAACAATGCTAATTTGTAGAACACCAGCAAAAAATTAAGCACTAAGTTCCCCATAGGTCTGTAGGACTTTTTCTCCCCTCTATGGGTTGAGTTTTGTTGCTTTTTTATTACTGAAGTTTCTAAAGATATGGTATGTGTAAGCTGTAAGTAAATGGATATTTCAATTTTCACAGAATCACAGTATCACAAGGTTGGAAAAGACCTTTAAGATCATTGAATCCAAACATTCCTGTCCTATGCTAAACCATATCCCTAAGTACCTCAATTACCCATCTTTTAAACACACCCAGGGATGTTGACTCAACCACCTCCCTGGGCAGCGTGATCCATGTCCTGAAACTCTTTCAGTGAAGAATTTTTTCCTAATCTCCCCTGGAGCAGCTTTGTGCCATTTCCCCTTGTCCTATCTTCAGTTACTCGGCTGAAGAGGCCATAGCCCACCTCTCTACAACCTCCCTTCAGGTAGTTGTAGGTAGAGATAAAGTCTCCCCTCAGCCTCTTCTTCTCAAGGCTAAACACCCCCAGCTCCCTCAACTGCTCCTCATATATTTGCCCTCCAGCCCCTTCACCAGCCTGGTTGCCCTTCTCTGGACTCGCTTGAGGACCCTGATGTCCTTCTTGTAGTGAGAGGCCCAGAACTGGACACAGTACTCGAGGTGCAGCCTCACCAATGCTGAGTACAGGGGCACATGGAATAGGATTCATTAATACTACAGGTGGGATGACCACATTAGGTACTTAAGTTGTCCAAGTCTAAAGTAAATCCCAAAGGTAGGGGAACTGTTGTCCTCTACTGATACTTCCTTCTCTCTGATCAAGATAAATGCAAGCTTTGCGTGACTGTGTTAGACGATTAACTTGCAGACAGCTAAAATTAAGTGAGGAAAATCCTACTTTATATGAGCAGAGTTATCGGGTAAAATTAGCATCTATTGGAGTGTGGGGGTCTGTTGTGAAAAGAAAAAGGAAGAAAATGGCTTAATGGAGAAGTGCTCAAATAAACCACTCCAACAAGCTCCTTACCTCCCATTTACAATGGATTACTAGCGTCATTGAGAAAGCTGGGGGCTAGAAGCAGCCAGGGTGGTAAAACAGTGACTTTGCCTTGGCAAAGAAAGTATGAGCATGATAAAAAGAAGGTGACCGATAGAAACCTCATCCTTCAAGGCTGGAAGTGAGAACAGATTCATGAGTTGAAAGAACAGCATACAGCAGCCGAGATTTTGAGAATCTTTAAAACCTCAGCACTACCAGCATCTCCCTGGAATATAGTTAGATGTCTGACAAGTTAGATTTTTATTATTTTAACACTTTCTTGTTTTCTTTTTTCCTATTTTTTTCAAAATGTTTCTGTTCCAAATATGTTGCTTTAAGGAGATTGTTTCATCTCTGGCTATAATTGCTATTGCTCCCAGCATGAGGAGACATCTAGATGATGGATACGCCAGAGGTGCTAGGGTAATTGCTGTCAGTGTACATAGGATTTCAAACTCCAGGTCTGGCCTGAAAATGGGAGAACTGTGTGCAGCTGAAGCGATGATCAGACCTCAGAATAGGTTACACGGAATGAAACCAAAATGACAATCAAGTCATAAAACACTCCAGTCTCAACTGGAACCTGAGTATTTCAAGCACACAAAGAGATTGCCATCTGGTTTTGAGCTGTAAAGAGCTTTTTGCCAACTTAATGTTAGAGCTAGTCACCTTGCAGAATCTTCTGTGTGTTTGAAGGTAAGCACAAGCACTATGAGCCACAGAGCTGGATTTTGACTGGCTGAAGGAAACAGCTCTTTGAGATCTCATCACACCATCAAACTGCCTGTTGATAACAACTTTTTAAAAGGGCATTTCCAGTTGCATTTTCAGTTCTGTGTGATACCTTTCACTGTCACTCTATCCACCATACACCGCTCTTCTCTCACCCACCATGGAAAAACCAATGTGAAGCATGTGGAATCATTGCTTTTTTTCCCCCATGCGCTTTTTCCTTGTTCTTTTGATAGGCTTTCCAAGGCTTTTACTTTAATGATAGCTCCAAACTGTTTCCTGTACTTTCGTTAATCTTTCAGTACAGATCTTCTCTCGGCAGACGGCTCCTCTTATTTGCATGCCAGCACAATGTTAAGCCCTTTCAGCCTGATTTGAGTGATTGACAATTTTATTTCCTTTTAGCAGTCTGGAACAACTGATTTACCACTGTGGGTGTAACTGCTTTCTTCCTGACACTACTGATTTACTAAATGAATTGTGTTCTTGCAGATTTACTGAGATTAACAGAAATTTGAAGTTAAAGTTATGTAAGTCAGTTGCAAACTTACTCTGAGTACTTAATTTAAAAAGTTTTTCATCTTCACAAAAGTAGTCTCCATGTGCTACCATTAACTAAGGTATAACTGATACATGTGGGAATCATATTTTTGTTTCTAAGTAAGTAAAAAAAAAACATCAATCTATCTTAGAGATAGCTAACATTCATGGAAAAATCAATAATCTAGCAATAACTTCCTGCATATGTATTTTATGATTGCTTTTCTCATTCTTCTTCATTCTGTGTAACCACAATGAAACTGAATTAAAAACCAAAGTATTTGCAGTCTGTGCAGGAATAATTTCAGGTTGTAACTGGATTTAAATTGAAGAAAAACAGGAGAAATGCACAAGTAATTGCTTTCTTAGGCTTTACTTCAGGTTGCTTCGCATTTTGTCAGGAGCAAGGAAGGTATGACAAAGAATATAGTGATATTTGGAAATGTGCAAACTAATGTTATGTTAAGTACCTCATAGGTTTGCAGAGCTGCTTTCTGTGGCCTGGCTATGCCAAATTCCTACAGAAGTAGGAGATGGCATCCTTGCTTTGCCGTATGGCTGATCTGAAATTAAAAAAACAGTATGCGGGGTTGGGCTGAAAGCTTTGTTGAAAATTCCTACTCATCAAAACCAAAACTGTTTTCATAGAAGATTGTGTTTCAAGTTTTCTCAACCTTAAAGAACAAGCATAACGGGGTTTTCTCTTTTCTTCACATTTGTTTAAATCCTACTCATTTGATAAAAATGTTCTACTTTTGTAATTTTTAAATGATTTGTTATATACTTACATACAGCTATAGAAAAAAAAGCTCATTTTGACATGGGATTGTCAAAACCTATGACAAAGATCAGTTACAAACAAGTAATTTCTTTTCCTAAGTGCTATATGTCAAAGTTACTCTAAGTTTTGATTTCCTTGCTATTGTACTGTGGAAACATCCCCTTTCCCCCTTTTTTTTTTTCATAAATCCCAATTTAGACTAAAATTTTTTTTTATTTCATGCTTTTTTTTCATTTCCATCCAGGTCTCACTTGCAGGGTACCATGAAGGAAACAATAACATTCACAGTAAGATATCTCAGGTGATGTTAACACAGGGAGTTAATACATAACTGCCTGCAGTTCTTTTGAACTTTTTTTTTAGCATGTTCTCAAGGTGTGCTAAACCTACAAAATTGCTGAGTAACACTAAAGGCAGAAATATCATGCTCCTGTTAACGTTGCTGTCCTTGATGTGAGTGGGGAATTGGGTACAACATGTCTGTCACTTCTCAGGAAGCTCCTCTGGCCAACATCTACCAAGGATGATGCACACACTTAAAGTGAGAACAAACCTATTTAAGCCTTCTCACTAGTGGCTGCTGTGGGCCAGGGGGAGAAATGCCAGGGACACACGTGTGGCAGCACTAGCTTGAGGATACAGGAGGAAAGGGCCAAGGCAACAGGCTTGCTAGAAAACACAGCTCAGTTAAAACAGCTCTACAGCTCAAGAAAGGAGGCAATTGCAGAGACCCCGCGAGCATCCCATGCTGGGAGTTTGCACTGCCATGTGTTTGCTGTTATTGTCAGCTGCCTCACTAGATAACGCTGACAATTTGGTTTACTCTGGGCTGCAATCACCCTTCTGAGCGGGATGTGGACCCATCTCCTCTGAGGAGTTGCTTTTGTTCCTCCTAATCTCTGTGGTACTGAAGGTCTCCCCCAGTGCTCGCTGGGCTGGCAGCCCACTGCTAAGTGAGCAACATTTCCAGAGCAATGGATATGGGCAGTTGCATCGCAGTGTAGGGTCAGTTAAAAGGCACACAGCAGAATGTTTTGAAATGGACATCTGGCATGCAGTAAATGCGTTTAGGAAGCAATAAACAGCTCATTCTGGATGACTTCTGCAATTGGTTTCAGCATAAGCAGTTGGTAGAAAAGCAAGCTTTTAGGAAGGTCATTTAGTGCCATATATAACCCATCTCTTCGAGTTAAACTGCTTACCAGTGTACAAAGCAAATCCTTAGCTCATTTCTGGTCCAATAATTAATAGAGTCTTCTGCTCTAACTGGAGCAGTACAAAGAAAGCGAATGTTGTCCTTGTTATCCAGACTTAATAATTCACTATTTGAATTGTCAGGGTGTCTTTGAAAGAAGTTGATTGTTGAAATCCAAGTGCAGTAGATGTGAAACACTGTATACTGTATCTTTGAGATGAAGATGGAATTCACGTTTTTAGTAAGTAGTAGATTACTGACAGCCCCTGGAAAAGGAGAAAAGATTTTCAATCATAAGATGTAACACTGCAATTTTCTTGCTCATATAGTGTTCAAAAGAGTACAAATACAATATGAATACCAAAGTATTTAATTTTCTAACCTTTAAAAAAGGAAAATATTTTCTTCCCTTTATTTATTATTAGATACAATAGATTAGCAGCATGAGCATTACAAATGCAGGTTTCCAGTGATAAATAAAAGGGTCAGATTTCTAAACTAACCAGACAAATTGACACTGATGCAGGACAAATACATTGCAATTACCTTGAGAGAAGCTATTAATTAGTTATTGGAAATCAGTTACTAAGCTGTGGCTACTACAGAACATTGACTCCACATGCTTCATGTACAAAACTGATCATCTTTACTTCTGAAAATCAATCTGCTTAATTTGATTTATATATATCAAGTCTGTACTTATGTAAATGAATGAAAGTAAATCACATTTCAAATTGTGCACAAAATCTGCAATGCCTCTGGACAGGTTACTCTGATTTTTTGTGCCTGTAAAAATGTCATGAAGGGACCTCAGTGAAATGTTTCAGATTAGATTGTAATAACTAAAAGTATGATGGTGTTAGCAACTGTTCATGAACCTACTCTATGGTAAGTGGAAAAAGAAAGAAAGGAAGAGAATTTTGGAAAAGTTTTGTTTTAGCATTTTATTTTAACATATATTAAAATATTCTAAATGATTTTTTAAAAATTAATTTAGATTTTTCTTTTTAGTCAGAATATCAATTTCTAATGATTTTGTTGATCCCCACTTTTTTAAGAACAAATGTGCTCCCTTTACTAATTATTATTTTCTTAATTATTAGTTAAGACTCAAATAATATTTCATGGCACAAGGTAGAAATGTAAAGTTTCAGATTGGCATTATATTAACTGTGCAGCATCCTTCCCAGGCCTGGCTCAGAAAGGCGAATTTCCTTTTGCCAAAAATGTCAGTATTTCAGACTTTGTTTTCATTTTGTATAATAAAGCAAAGAGCGCTCAGACTTTTTGTTAAAAGGCCAGGAGGGCAGTGATAAGTCAGTATGCCATCAGTTCAGGAATTTAGATGGCATAAGAAGAACCACAGTGCCCCTGGGCAGGCTGGCCCAGCAGCCAGCTAGTGCTTGCCATGCTCCAGACAAACTCATATTCAGAAAAGCCATCACCTCCTCTGACTGGGCATCTGGGGTCTGGGAGCACTGAGAGATCTGCCTGGTGCTAATTCATGCTTGGTTATGAACTGGTGTCTCTTTGGATGATGCAAATTTATCATGTTGAACAGTTATCAGAAAGAACAAACTAATCTTGTCTGTGCCCTTCCCACATTTCCCAAATTTCTGCTGAAAGAACCTTCAAAAAGTGTTTGTAGATGGTCATAATTTGGTCTCTAAGTTAATGAGCTATTGAAGGCAACAATTCCCACTATGTTTTTCAAAAATTGCTATTCAAAGTCATTTGTCTCTGGACAAATTGTCTCACATGAGGTATGGCTGTGCTTGTAGTTTGTGCAGATAGAGCTAATCTGAACCTCACTAATTCATCACAAACAACATCAGAGAGTTCTGTGTGGGACAGTAAGCCAGGTGGACACTTGGCAAAGACTGCGGGCATTTCACACAGTGCTTCAGCAATGCCACAGCTACACTCTGTGTCTTCATAAGTGAGTTAAGCTAGGTGAGGACTGTTACATAGGGATACTACCTCTGTTTCAGAGGTCCTGTGGGTCCCACATTGTGGGGCAGGGGAGGGGGGTGGGGGTGGCGGGGATGAGGAAATGATCTAGGCAAGAGTTTATCTGTGCTAACCAGGTCTCCTTTAGGCCACAGATGGTGTTGTGGGACCTCACTAACCAGAGCTGCCATTCAAACTTCTGCATAGGTTTCTGTCTAATTCCTCTAGCAGATATATCTCTAAGAGCATCCAGCTTTGAACAGAAATATGAACCTAGTATCACAGCATTTAATTTTCTGATGAAGCTCACCATGGGCTTCAGTGGTCCAACAACAATATTTACACCAGCACCAATCAAACCATAATAAACAACTTGAGACGCAAAATGCACAGACAGTGTGCATACAAACAGGTTAGCCTCCTTTGTCCCTCTTACTCCTTACTACCTCTTACCTTTACTACTCACTGCGTGCCACATAGGCTGATGTGAGAAAGCAGCAGAGATGGAGAGCTCACGCCAAACCCTTTACAAAAGATTAGTGCTGTTAAAGGTATGGAAGCTGCCAGCCAGGGGAAGGTCACCTGTCTTGTTGGAAAAGTTAAGCGTTTCACTGAACACGAAGATCTGACAGTGGCACATGACATGCCAGTGACTTTATCACACCAACTGAAAGTTTATATACGTTAAATGATCCTGCACTTTTCCCAGGGTTGGGTTGGGCTGAATGTCTTTGAAAGTGCAGCCACTCTAAGCAGAATGGATATTTTGTGACAGTAGTTTAATATTGTTCTATCTTGACAAAACAAAATTTGAAGTATCAGGAGTACAATAACTAAATAAATGCTCAACCCTAAATCACATCCGACCATTTCAGCCCCTTTGAATGTTTATCAGATACTTAAATTATTTTGACCTACAATTGGAGTTGTTCAACATTTTTGGTTGAATATAAAATTCATTATTAAAAAAGTCATGTGTCTATATAAAATTGAGCCACATTAGAAAAATAATTGTAATAAAAGCTGTAAAAGAATATGGTTTTAGCAGAAGAAGATGTATTTTTATTGGACAATTTTTCTTCTTGCAGCCCACTGTTTGGGAGAGCAGCACCTTATTCACAAATTAATTGTTAAAAATCAGTTTTTAAAAATGTTGGATTGGAAGGGAAGGAGGGATTGTAAAATAAATAATTACCTGTTTGAGCTGTGCCAGGGCAGGTTCAGTTTAGATATTAGGAAAAAGTTCTTCACCAAAAAGGTTATTGGGCATTGGAACAGGTTGCCCAGGGAGGTGGTTGAGTCACCATCCCTGGATGTGTTTAAAAGATGGGTAGATGAGGTGCTTAGGGATATGGTTTAGTAGAGGACAGGTACGATTGGACTCAAAGATCTCAAAGGTCTTATCTAACCTAGAGATTCTGTGATTCTGTGATTCTGTTTGACTTCTAATACTTTCAATACACTGTTTGGAACCAGAGAATTTTGGGGGGAAGGTGGGAAATGGGTAACTTTGGTCATTTTCTAGAGAAGGAACTGCATATATATAGACAGGTTGTACTCCATTTCCAGATATAAACACCAATCTCAGGTATTAATAAACTAGATCATTTGAAGAATTTATCAGCATGTCTTCTTGACAGTAAAAAATGTTACGATGATTCTGTGCCAAACATTTTCTTGGCGTAACCACAACAATTTTAGAGAGCATTTTTGTTGGAGAAATGCCCGTTTCCGATGTACAGACACAGGCAAAAATGGATGCAGGTAAACTGAGAGTGGAATAATCTAAGTACAGTAGGTGAAGGAAATTGAGATGGGGTCTTCACACAGCAGGCCCTCACACTAATTAAGAAGTGGGAAAAATAAGTGTGAGGATGGATGACCTTTGAAAAAAGTCACTCTTCTTCTTCTGCTCCCTTAATTCATCCACAATTATGTCAACCCAGCTACATCTTAGCAATAAATATCCCCTTCTGTGCTTGAAAACTCTTATCGGTTTGGTTCCAGTAGGCACTACCACTGTCTAACTGTCTCCTGGTACCCAGACAGCTAATAAATGCTTCTTATACAAAAAAATCCCAGGCTTTTAAAATCCACATTGATCATTTGGAAGGGAGGGAATTTTCCTCCAGAGGACTGGCATGATTTCTCACCTTTAAGAATGGAGTCAAGGAGGCATCTAGCTGTTATCAGGACTACAAGCATCCTGAGCTCACCATCTGCGCACACCACAAGGACTTGCAGGAATAAATGTTGTCCTCAGTCTGTGATGTGTCTCTTGTTACTCAGCCACCTCCCCTGAAATGCTGCGCAGAAAGATGGAGAGAAAACCTTACAGACCTGGCAGGAGGGACTGGGTGAAACTGTAGTTCTGATCTGTCTTCAAAAAGGAAATTAAAGTACCTGGTTGTATCTGTAAATCTCCCCCTTGTCAAGCCTCATTTTTTTATAAACATTGTAAGCAAAGAGTGAACTTTGAAGAAATGTTCAACATGGGAGATGGGCATGCAGGGATGTAGGCTTCAGCAACAAACAAAGCACAGGACAGTGAGAGAGGACTTTGTCCTCAGTTAAATCCTCACAAAGCTGTCTTCCTTCAAGAAACAACGCTCTGTGTGGAGCTGATCCCTGATTTCACTCTGACCCTCGGTCAGATGTCATGGTGGTCAACATACAGAAAACAACGGCTCAGTGTCTGAGAAAAAAAATGAGGATGAGCCAAAAGTGAGAGGACAACATCGGCAATATTTTAACACTGAGCAACAGATTGATTGCATTCACTGCTGTTATAAATGTTTAAACCCTACACCATACTGATTGCCCTGGGTACATTAGCCTGTGGAGGGACACTCAGACAAGCCTGGAATCTGCAGACAAGGCATAGGATACCTCTGGCCCACAGTGGACATCCTTAGTATAGCATATCAGTGCCTCAAGGTAGGCACCTGAGGCTCACTTCACCATCAAAAAGTAAAAATTAGCAACTTTAGCATTCAATAAAAAAATAGACTCCTAACACTAATCAGACAAATTACTATAAAAGGAGACAGGAGGTACTAGCTCATACATTTCTTATATTCCAGACTCCTTGACTCAGACGCAGTGAATGATGCCATCAGTGTCTGTGTGCCTGGGTTTGCCAAGAGCGTCAGATCCAGTAGATCTACTCAGGATGTGCTTAACTCTCGTGGAAACCGCTCATGTGGCCACAAGGAACAGAAACTGTGGTCATTCTCAATCCATAAAATTAGGCCAAATATTGCAGTTGTATCTGGTTTTGAAAAGGATACAATAGATAATTCATTGAAGAAGGAAGTAGAGGATGTGTATACCCCAGACAATACCGGAAGATGATTCTGCATAGACATTTGCCTCGTGCTGCATAGGTATGCAGAGTTACTGTTTGTCGTTTTGTCTGACTGTCTTCTTTTCTTCAGAAGAGGTATTTGTGATGCTGTGAGCCCAATGACTCCAACTCTTGAACACCATCAGGAAGTGTGAGAAATGAGACCACATCTTGCCTGATTTCTGGAGAGAATTTGGTTTAGTGTAATCATACAGCTTATCAGCATTCCCAAAGGCCTTTGAACCCACCAGTCAGTCCCAACTGGGCAGTGTGCTGCCACTGCCAGCAGCTGCTATCACATGAGCTTTCGCAATGTAATGAATAAAGATACCACTTCAAATATTGTTCCTGCTGTAGATCCAACACCAAAACATTTTTATTGGGGATTCTCATTTCTCTTGCTTGAAAGAACACTTCTTGCATTGTAACTGGTGCTGCTGCTCACACCAGGGTTGCTCTGTTCCTCCTTCATTCTTCAGGAAAGGCACAGAAACAGTGGGTCTTCAATTCCTATGCTGAGAGCTACTGGAGGAAAGATAGGGGGAAGAAGAGGAGAAGCAGAGAGCATAGCAATTAACATTAACTGCAGGCACATATGATTAATGTTATTTGTGTAATAGCATTTAACCAACAGCAGCACCCTCGTAACAATAGGTGGTTTGAGGGAACGTTGTGGCAAATCTAAGGAGCTGCTGTTGGTGGATAATGATGTGCTTCTGCAAAAAAGACTCTCTTCCTGATTCATGCATTAGAGTTGCAAAAATAACAGTAAGGGGGAAAAAATAGCTCCTGGCTACGAATACCAGACTGCAGCTGAATGTAGCCAGCACCTTTATGAATATTATAAGGACACTGACTTATCACCAGTGTATTTTCTATATAGCACACCCTTCCGATTGTTAATAGGACTAAATGAACCTCACTGCAAGCTTTCTTTATCTGTATCCTACTTCAGTATCCAGACCTTATAAACATCACCAAAATAGTGGTTTAAATGTCTAAGCCTATGGATATTTTTGTGAGAATTATCCTTCAGCAATACCTCTTCTAGTAAAAAATGCGAGCAAAAGAAAAGAAAATTGTCCCAAACATTTTTTTTTTCTGAAGGCCAGAGAAACAGACAGCTTTTATTCTAAGTGCTTGCCCTGCTATTCATCTACAGCCTACAGGAAATCAGGTCTGTGAGGGTCACATCCTTAAGTCATTTTTCTGTGGCCATCTAATGGTTTGTTCAAGTCGCTTTTCCATGCTGATCCTGGGGAACATTAGGAATGCTCTGTTATACAAGCTGTGACTCCAGCTCTATGGAGACATGTGTGATTGATACACTAAATTTAACCCACTCCAAGTCTCGCTGGCTTCAATGAGATTATTGACTTAAGCAGAATAGTTCACTAGCTATAAAAATAAGCAGGGTTGAGCCATGCAATCAGGATCCCTAATTATAACTACTGTGAGCTACTATTATCTATATATTTGTAAAGCATCTACAATTTGCTTAACATTAGCCATCACTGGACACATTAAAAGAATGTGCTAGTTAAATCTAGGTGCCAAAGACAAAATTCTTTCAGGCTCCAATAGGGCCATTATTTTAGCCTTGCTAAAATTATAACACAACTCTGAAAATAAAATGCCCCCAAATCTATAACTATACTTGATCAAATAATGAAAAGGAAATAGGTATTTAAATTATTTGCCACATCAGAAAAAAGTTACCTACAATTGAATCTGACATTTTCTTCTTGGAGGTTACATGCTTCATTTAAACATTTTAAGAACTATTTTTCTTATATCAGAACAGCAGAAGGAAGTCAGTCAGGCATCTTAGGTGGATACCCAGATGCAAAAGCATCACAAAAATAGCCAAACAAGATGTTTATGGTATCTGGAATGGGAATAGGGGAATGAAAATAAGATAATACCTTCACAGAAGCAAACAGCATGGTTTCATCTGTTCTGCTGTGTACAATATTGGTCATACTGCAGGAAGAATTTCCAGCTGATATCTCTGGCAACGGCAGACGTGCTTTGGGGCATATGTTCCCTTCACCATCTTTGATGAAGGAACAGAAAACTCCATCGGCTAGAATCAGTGATGCTGTTGGAAGTAACACAGGTATATAACAATCTAAACTCCTACACCAGCTGGTTTCACCCTCCCTTCTAGCTCAGAGATATATAGTTAATTCCTACACTGCAGAACAGTAGCCAAAAATATCCAGACATATATTTCTAAATCACCTTGTGGCACTACTGAAAATTGATTTTGCAAATGACTTTGGTCCACAGCTATTCAATCCCAAAGGTTGGTTGTAAAGGAGGAGCAGGAACATTGGCTTGTACAGAGATAGGCTTGACCCTTTCAACACAGCATATCTACAGATTGGCTTAAACTGATCATGAAATAATATCCTTTGATTATAGTGGGCCTAAAGAACAATGTCCCTATTGAATCCAGGGCTTTTTGAAGACTGTCAAGTGAAGAAGTCAAGCTTCCAGACTCCTCATGGTCCTGCTTCCTCTGAGTTTCCCTGGAAGAGCATCATGGAGAGGTCAGGGATGGAGTAGATGTTTTCTAAAACATATTTACCCAATCACAACCAGGCACTGATATCCCTTGTTCATTGTCTATGAGAATTCAATCCAACAGTAAGAAGAATGGCTGTTCAGTTTTCAACTATACAGGGTGACATAATTTTAAACAAGACTTGGTTCTACCTGGTATTTCTACTAGAAGTTCTGGTGACGATGATTTTAGATATTTTACAAAGAAGGTTATTTGAGTTTAGATTTTCAGAACAAAAATTTGTGATAATAGTATTTTGAAGGTATAATCTCCTCCAGTGTACATGAAAATTGCTTAATTATTTTCTATGTAGATTTCAGTACTATGTGCTGTTATATTACCCACAGATGTATACCACTGTTGACGGGGGTTTTTTTCCTAGTTTATATGAAGACATGAACATCTTGTGCTAAATTTAAATTTATTTCACAGAAGTTTCCCCCTGCTAAGAGATTGTTTTGTCTTGGTAAATTGGGTGTTGTGACTGTTCTAAAAACAGATGTAGCATTATCTGAAAGCTCAACTAAATGCTGGAGAATATTTGTTTTATTTAGAGGATTTCTAGCTTTCTGGTGGTGTGTTGATCAGTGGATTTTTTTAACATTTTAATTGTATATTATAGGTTATCTTTTTGTGTACTTCTTGAGGAGCCTAGCAGTCTAATGCTGATGGAACCAGTGGTACCTACTGAATTCTGGATGAAATGAACTCTAAACCCCTAGTTTGGAGTTCAGACACATAATATCAACAACAGTTTTTGTTACAAGACTATCTAAAAAGATCTATTTTAAGTAGATTATGGAAAGAGTTACATGATGGAGTAAGGGCTATTCTCAAACCATTTATCCTCCAGTCTGTGTTGATACTGGGGATTGTGCCAAGACCTTGCACTTGATCTTGTGGAACCATTGGGTTTGCATGGGTGCCCTCCTCAAGCCTGTCAAAATACCTCTGGATGGCATTCCTTCCCAATATTTTATCAACTGCGCCACTCACTTTGGTGTTATCTTCAAACTTGTGTAGAGTTTCCACTAAGTAGTTGACAAAGATATTAGACACTTTTGGTCCAAGTACAGACACTTGAAGGACACAACTCATTACTGGTTTTTAGTTATACACTGAGCCATTGACTGTAACTCTTTGGAAATCTCCATCCAGCTAATTCCTTATCCATCTAACAGTACACCCATCAAACCTTCACATCTCCAATTCAGAGGTAAGAATGTTGTGGGGGACTGTCCAAGCCCTTTCAGAAGACTGTAGATGACATCTGTACACGTCTATGTAGATGACATCCCTTGCCCACAGATGCAGTCACCTCATCATAGAAGCACACTAGATTAGTCAGGCCTTCTACAGGGCAGGATGGGTCTATGAATTTTTATGTTTCTTCAGTGAGGATATCACAATTATATGTGATAGACTGTTCTAGTTTTACTTCTTTATGAAATTTGAACAGCAGGGAAAAAGTTCATCTGGTGGGAGTGTGAGCAAAGACTGTTGACCTTAGCAAGAAGAATGAAAAAACAAGCTAAATGTTTACTCTGTTTTGATTTACTTTTCCTCCATGTTTTAAATGTTGCCAAAAAGAAAAATATATAGAGTGCTATACAATTAAAGACTATTACATAAGCACAAAGAGACTGTTAACTCTATGTGTGATCTCAATTCTGGCATTGCATAACTCCTGTATGTTTTGGAATTCTTGCAACTAGGAACTTGTATGGCAACTTTCTGTACTTAAATTCATAATTCTGGATGGAATGTTAAAAATTCAGCTACTACGCTCTACAGGGCACAAGTTAACTAAGAGTTGCTGGCTTAAAACTTGAAAGTTAAACCCTGATTGTACCTGAAATAATTGTAACAGGAGAGATAAAACCCACACCTTAGACACCACGAAAACCAGCCTTTCAGTTTTCCAGTTCCTGCTCAAAAGGCTTTTCAGTTTAAATAATCATATGAATACCAGTATGTTAAAAACCGGCATTTTTCTCTGTTGTGACTGGAAGAAAAAGCTTCCTTGTTTCAACTGTTTGTGGTGGTGGTGGTGTTGGAAAATCAAATAGTTACAGCTATCTAGCAGGGAAAATTTTCATTGCAAACTGGTAAAGTCACAAAATTTTAAACAGCTTAATCCTTTCAATCAACAGCATATGGGACTGATTCTAGAAATCATAACCTATCTTATAATATATGAGCAAGTGATCTTTCAATTAATTAAAAAAGGCTAAGCTTCAACACTAGCAAAGACTTTTTATATTATAAATTGAGCAATTAGACTGGGAACACATTGCCACAGGGAATTGTTAAAGTCAAGCTTAGGTAAGATTCAGAGAAAACTTCCTTCACTCATCAACACTCAAAATTAATTAGGGATAGAAAGATTCAGGAGTTAAGCCTTTCAGGATGGGGTCTAATACATACCGTATTTAATACCTGCCTTTCTGTATAATAATTGCTACTGATTGCTGTAAGAATCAGGATAAAGGAATGTGGCATATCACCCCTTACAGTAATTATAGAATCACAGAACAGTTTGGGTTGGAAGGGACCTCAAAGATCATCCAGTTCCCACCCCCTGCCATGGGCAGGGACATCTAGCCTAGGTTGCCCAAAGCCTCATCCAACCTGGCCTAGAACACTGCCAGGGAGTGGGCAGCCACAGCTTTTCTGGGCAATCTGTGCCAGGGCCCCTCCACCCTCACAAGGAAGGATTTCTTCCTTGTATCTAATATAAGCTTACCTTCTTTCCGTTTAAAGCCGTTACTCCTTGTCCTATCATTACATGCCCTTGTAACCTGATCCTGTAAAATTGTCTTGTAGAATAACTTTGTGAAGTGCTGCTCAAGATAAATAGGGGCAACAGAATATAAACATATTCCGTATCTGTCCCTGAACTTTGATGAAAGTTTCTGATAATGAACCAGAATTGCTAGCTGTACATAGAGGCACATGACTGTAGCGCTGGAAGCAGCTGCACTTATCTACCTTATTTATGCAGAGCTTGAGTTATTATTTCTTCTTATATTTTATTTGAGAGTTTTGTATTCCTAGAAATAACAGAGCTTGTACATAATATATTTAAAAAAATTTCTTAGTGATACATATTTTGTGAAATTACTTGAAGGATGCATCCAATGCTGTTGTGCCATTCTCACAAACAGCTGATGGAAGGTGGCTCACTGAGGTAATTGTATGTCTGTGGAGATTGTGATTAAATTAGAAATGGGTCTTTAGAAGTTGATGAAGACTGTGAAAAAGCCACCTATTTCTGGTCTTGAATCAAGATAGGAAATGTAAAATGGTTTTTTTTGGCCATACATGCAAAAATGAAGAAACATATTAACATTGAAGAGATAATCACTATATTTTGATTTGTTAAACGGACAAAAATCTATTCTTGAAAATAATGTATTTGTTTATTTTTGACTCAAAACAAGGCCACATTGAAGCAGGTACACCCCTAAGGGACTACAGTCTGTTGCTCAGTTTATGCTGGTGCAAGGGCAGGAATTGCAATGTTAAATCCTATGGCCTGTTCCAAAGGGACCAGGGATGGAGATTGTAATGGAAATACCTTTAAATTTTCGTAACTCATCAAGTTGCATTTAGTAGGAAATAAATCATTTATCTTGTTTTCCTTGCAAGCACAGATTTTGCTTTAGCTATTAAACTGTCTTTATCTCAACCTACAAGTTTTCACACTTCTGTAAAAGTGAGCAAGTGTCTGTGTGCTGCTTCGCTGCTGGCCAGGGTTAAATCACAACACTACACCCAAACATGTATTCCCACTCTTCTTGGCTTTGTGAGAAGCAATGGTTCCAAGTTGTGCAGCTGTTGTGATAAAAAAATGCATGAAATTTCATCTTTAAGCCTTGCTCCATGAATTGCTTGAAAAATAATGGACTCAAGCTTTAACTTGGCATCATGAAATGACTGCAGATTATTGAGGATGCTTAAGCACAGGCCAGCTGCATGACTTACAGCCTATGTGTGTGTTCCATGACCCCTCTTCAGGCGTAAGTAGTCAGGAGTGATCCAGGCCTGAAGTGAGAAATACTCCATAGGTATTTCTCAAGGAAAGACACAAAAACTTCTTAGGAAGATGAAGGAGCCTTTCAGCCCTGAGCTGCCTCACACAAAAATATTCAGATCATGTCAGGAAATCAGAATGCATTGCAGGATGTTGATTTGAACTAAGAGTTACTTAAAAAAAAAATTTACTGACAGAAGTTAAAAGAAAACCACAGTGATTTATGTTTTTTTCTGATGAGAAACATAACTATTATAGAATTGGAGAATTCCAGTAAAACATTCTTTATCGTCTCCACCCAATATGTAATTCCTTCCCCAAGGAGATTTACTCCCTCTTGTACTCGTGCATATTGTGCCCAATATGATTTCTCTCCGTTGTGGCCTCTCTAATATTAATAACAACCATAATTACATTGTACCTTCTGACCCCAGTTTAACATAACACATTTGAGTTCATGCACTAAGTAAAATGTTTAATCACAACCATGCTGAAGGAGGAGCAGGTGTTCTCAATATCTCACCTCCAAATGCTTGCCCTATGGCTGGTTTCTTCTTACACACCCATTTATTATAAAGCTGATGGAACTCAGTACTCCTACCTCTCTGAGCTTCTTAAGTAGCACCTCCGGCATCAGCTTTATTAAAAAATAAAATCAAATGTGAAAGAAATAGGGCAGGTGGATGGTCATAAGGACTCAGTGCTATTTAGATTACACAGCTCCTTAGGAATGTCGTTATATTTAATGATGAGCATTTGGTACCTGCAAGTATATAATCACCTCAGCTCATGTCATTACTTGGTTTAACAGCAAATGCTTAAGTTGTGGTTCTTGATGGATTGACAAGAAAATGTTTTTCCCTTCCAACTAAATAAAGAGGATGGGGATCCAGGTTTTCTTTTTTTCTTTTTTTTTTCTCTCTGCTTTGCTCCTGAACCTGCAAGGGCTAGTCAAGGGATTTCATGTAATAACGTGAGAAATGCACTTGATACGAAACTTGTGTCATTCTGTACAGAAAGGTAAAGCACAGGTCACTTTCTTTTTAGCAGAGCACTATTCAGCGTAAAATAAATCTGAATTCTTGTTCTGTACCTCTGAGGTTCAAAATAATTAAAATGAATCCCTTGAAAAGTTATTAAAATCCAATGGTAGCAGACACTTATTATGCACCGCTGACATCTTGATGAGAATTTTTAGAAATTGCTATCACTTTTACGTTTGCAATGCACTTGGAGTTTTCCTAGTGGTGACCTATGTTTTAAGGCTTGAAAGGACTGCTACTCCTGCTCCCTTTGACCTCCGACACAACATAAACTGAAGAACATTGCTTGGTAATACTGAAGCCCATAACTCCTGGTTGAGATAGAGCAGCTGTGCTTTAGAAAGCCACCCAGTCTGTATTTGAAGACCTGAAGTGATGAGGAATGCATGAAGTGCCTAGAAAATTAACCACTCATTTTTACATAAGTTTTCATGCTAATTCAAGATACTGAACTGTATGTTGCTTATTGGGTTGAAGAGCCTTCTTTACTAGAAAACAATTTCTCGAAGGCAGTACTTGTACACTATGAGCAAGTCACCTCTTTCCCTTCCCTTGGATAAACTAAAGCAATCAAATATCTTTATCCTTTGGCTGAAGATATGTTTTCTTCCTGAACATGACTGCTTCATATAACTCTTGTCAGCCTTTTTAAATATCCTTCCCACAGGTTCTTTCCACACTTCATAGTGCTGGAAATGGATGCTCAGTTGGTTGATTACCATGACCCTCCACCATCTTCAGCGTTACAGATTGCTAAAATAGAATTCCATCCTATGAATGTGACCCATTCTCTTGTAGCTGAATACATTAAAACATGAGTTGCTAAGTACTATTTATAATGAATCTCAGATCACTCTGTAGAACTTGCCTGCTCTTAGCATTATTACTGTCCTCCAGATTTTTCTTCAGCTGCTAATTGTCTATTTTGTTCACGTTATTATCGATGTCCCATTAGTTACCCCTCAGTCTATTCCATGACCCATCTGTTCTCACCAAAAGGAAATTATATTCATCTTAGTCCTTTTTCTTTCTTAAGTTCATCCATTACTTCTATTAATATTCCTTTGTGCAATCTGAAGTCTTTCTTCTTTCTCTCCGGGAAGCCAGTCTCCAACACTAAGTCTGGCAAAAGCAATGATTGCAATGGGTGAAAATCTGTTTTGTTTATTTTTAACCTGCTTTTTTTCCCCTTGCAGCTGTTCTAATTGATTTGGAAATGACCTGCAGGCAGTCAGCAAGCACCCCCTATCCCTATCCATCATAACTTGGCCCTTCTTTTATTCTGTCTCAACAAGACCACTAAAGCATTTTTCAAAGGATCTGACTTTTTATTTCCAGTATTTTCCACATGGCATCGCAGTAACAAGGCTGGCACAAGATCCACTGCAGGGAACAAAACCTGTCCTAAACCCAACTAAGCTATTTTCACAGCACAAAGCTTAGCCAAAACTTTATTGTGAATTCCCTCTACTATTCCACTGTCCACCCAGTTTACCGCAGCCCCTGTATCAGGAAGAATCTTTTTCTCCCACAAGGGAGTATGGCATAGATTGAGAGATGCTGCTTTGTACAGCACAACAGGAGTACTTGGAGATAATGCATCTCTTTGAGAAAGAAATCGGGAAAG
>VZTU01025549.1:11108-21573 GCA_013400835.1 Zapornia atra | reverse complement strand
TCAGTTGCTCCATGCTTCTATGAAGGTTTATTGACTATATAAGGATCAAATAAGGGGTGAGCTGAAATCAGAAACACAGTATTCATTCATTTAGCTCTGCTATAGTAGAGCAAATTCAGGGTGACTCAAGGGACACAATGTCTTGTAAAACATATGTACTTAATATAAGGGTCATAAAACTTATTAAATTAAAAGCTAGGTTAAAAATAGGAAGAAAATTTATGCTGCTGTCTAAAATAGCAATAATTTCCCTTTGGCCTTTCCCTTTCCAACTAATATGGGTCCTAGTTTTTAGAAAAAATAGTCAACTGGTAAAATCTTCATTCTTCACGAGTGTGAATGCAAGTCACTCTCTACCAGGTGAATTGTATGACTAATATTACAGCACAATAAATAGAAAGGGGGGCTGCAGCCAGCTGGGAGGATATATTGCATCATTGTTGACCACACATGAAAACCTGTAGGCAGTTGTTTACTGCTTGGAAAGGAACGGTGGGTCACTCTTGGCCAACAGAGCACAATGGGAAGCCTTTAAGTCATGAACTGAATCCAAAATGAGCAAAAATTATCTTTCATCACTCTGCAAATCTGTCCCATTGCTGGTGGGATGCCAGCTAGGACCCTCTTTCCTTGCAGCTCCGTCACAGGGGTGTGCAAGAAGACACACCCATACAGTGCTTCCCCCACTCGCCTCCCATGTGAGTGTTGAAGGATTTCTTGCTCCAGGGGCTGTGAGACACCAAGAATCCTCTCCTGTCCTTGACAGATGTATCAGCAAAACCTAAGAGCTTAGATGAAGTCAATGTAATTATCCTGCAGTCCTGCAGAATGACAGCAGAATTTAGCTCCTTCGATCAAGGCAACCATTTTCTATTAGAAATGTTGGGGGGGTGGGGTGGAAATGAAGTGTTGTGACCTAAATCCTCCTCTCTAACCTCTAAGAAATCAAACTGATGCTGGGCTATCCTTGACTTGTGACACTATCCAGACCATTTCTAGCTGAGAGCCCCTATAATGTTTGCTCAATGGCATAAGTTGTTAAGGAAGGATTTGAAAAGCTTGTGTGTGCTGGAATTGAATACTCTTTTTCAATCCCTTCTGGTCCCTGAAACCACATCATCATGGTTTCTGTTGTTTTCAGAATTAAAAAGAAATAAATTCCAGAATGCTGAAATTGTTTACTTTTAGCTACTACTCTTTCTGTCTTGGCCAAGGTGAACTTCTTCCTCCCCCATGCCCATCTGTTTTGATGTAGTTCCTCATTCCCTCTTGTCTTGCCTTTTGAGTGGGTATTTGTAAAGACAAAGACCACCCTTTTTGGGTGTGTTTTGCATCATGGGATAACACAACCAGCCTTGATTCTCATTCCCTGTGCTCTATGAACACTTTTTATTTGCATGCTGTTTAAACAGTTCTGCACCCAAATCTGTCACCCGTGACCTCATTAAGTTGCATTTAATCACACAGGGATGCCCATCAGGCCTAACCCCACCATTTCCTGAGGAATTTTCCCCTGATTTACTTAATAGCCTTCAAGCACTAAGTGGGAGACCTCCGGGTGCTGTTCCCTGTGCATGTTGGGTTACTGGCATTTATACTGTGTTTTAAATAAACAGTGTTTTGCAGGCAAGCTTGTTTTGAAAAATAAACTTCTGGGCAGAAGGAGCTAGTTCACATCAGAGCCAGATTGGTAGCAATTTGGCTTTCCCCAGCAGATGGGAAGAGATCAGCCTTTTTTTTTTTTCTGCCTTTTCTTTTAATTTTTAAATATTTTCCCCTTCCTCAAATAACAGCTAGGATTTCATACCCTGTAGCAAGAAGAAAAGCCTGAAACCAAAGTGCTGGCTTCTCACAGGAGTGCTTTGGGAAGGTGGATACGATAGCATGCCTTCAATATGGTCCTGGAATACCTCAAAAGGTTTTCCGTGCTTACTATGGTCTCTAGCTCCAGGGAGTGTGAGTGTGGCTTTGTCTTTTCCTCACCCCTGTCTTCTGCTGGGCTGGTTTTTGCCCACCTTCATTCCCATGTTGGCTTTCAGAGTGCTAAAGGCACTGCCATTTTCCTCCCCATCTTGCCAACTCAGTTGCCTACTCTGCTGCCCATGAAAATGTTTAACTTCTGGAGTGGGATCCATGAAAAGGCAGGGGAAGTTTCTGTCCTACATAAATTAACATAGGGCAATTAATTTCCTAAATGTTTCCTCTTTTAACATGCTTATGTTAATTTCACCAGCTGCATGCTCTGCTACCAAACTTACTGTCTATTGTGAAAGATCAAATGGAGAACTGGAGATAAAGCACTATGACACAACTGTAGCCCTAAAAGTAAGAGAACCTTCCCCTGCCACTTTCTCATTCTTCCTAAATAGCAGCAAACCATTGGGCAGCAGCATTAGGTAGATGAGATGAAACAGCCATGAATTGCCTACAGTGAAATTAATGTCGGGCAAGAGTCTTCTGCATGGTTAAATATTATTCCCTCCCTAAACTGAGGGTGTTTTTAGTGAGGAGGAGGTAGGAAGGCTAATCTTGGGCGTCCTCTGTTTCTTTCTAGGACTCTGTTTTCTATATGGTAATTGTAAACCATTAGACACTAGCAGTAATGAGGCCACTTTGACTGCAAGCCCCATGATGAGCTAACCAAGGATGGACATGAGCAGTGGTTACAGTTTGATGGGGCAGCAGTGGGACAGATAACTTCATCAAGGTCATTGCTGTTTCCTTGCTAATACTGTGCTGGATTGGGCTACCTGAGCAGGAGATGCCCTGCCAGAAGGAAAGCCTGAGATAAAGCTGTAAAGAGGCATTTGCAAAATGGTTGTCTGAGAAGTATGAGGTGAAGATCCTTCGCATTTCACATGATCAGGTATGTGTTTGGGCATGTATATAAAATTACATGCATGTATGTTTGCCCAGTGGTTTGCTGCCATTTAGGGGGAGTGTTAAAGTGTGGTGGATGAAGGTGGTTCTACTTCTAGGGCTGCTGTTGCCCCCTCATGCTGTATCAGCAGCTTTCTAGTCAATCTTCTATGAAAGACAATAAGCTTGGTAGCAAAGCGGGCAGCCAGTGAAACCAATGTAGATGTTTTATAGAGGGAAGCATTTACCCCATGCACTGACTTGCACATTACGCTACCTTCCTCTGGGAGCTCAGCTTTATCTCCAGCCTCTGAGCAGCACCTTGTCCTGATATTTTCAAGAGGATGTATTTTAGATGTGACCTTTTAGTACTGCTGATAGTACAGCAATAGATTCATCTGCATCATGTTCAGTGCTGTTTTGTTCTCTGTTCTCTTACGGAGCTGCACTGCTGTGATGGAGACAGGTTGCTGTCCTCTCTAAAACCATGGAGACAATTTATTAGGCAGATGAGATGAAACAACATCCAGTTGTTTCATTCTCTTTGGTCACTCTCAATAGTTGGCATTGTCTGAAATGGCTACTGAAGACATGCCTGCCCTGTGTAACCTTGGAAGGAGGGTTGTAATGGTGGTCATGGTGAAGCTGGGTTAGTGGTGTGGGTGCTTTCATGTTTATTGGATCAGAGGCGGCGTGCCAAAACAAGGTGTTAGAACTTCTGAGAAGATGGTCCTTTGAGAGCCCTTGGGCTGGTCTACAAAACGAACTGTTTGTCCATGGAAAGGGTCACCAATTAATTAGCGGTTTTATTTAAAAAAGAAAAAAAATTAAACTGGCAGCCTTTCTGAAATTTAAGCACATTGTTCATGGTGTAATTATAGATGAAATATTAGAGAAGTGGACTAATTACACACAATGCACTTGAGCCCAATTAAAATAGCATCTGCAGTGAACGTAGGGGTATTCTCTTTTGCTAATAAGAAATACTTTCTTAACAACGGAAAATAAAATAGCTAAATTGGATATGCAGTTGAGATTATAAATATCCTATTAGCATATAAAATGAGGATTAACCTTATTTAATCACTGCTTGCTTGATCATAAAAAGTCATGTTTCACCTCTATAATGTAGCTGTATCCTCT
The DNA here is from genome assembly GCA_013400835.1 of Zapornia atra. NCBI lineage: Eukaryota > Metazoa > Chordata > Aves > Gruiformes > Rallidae > Zapornia > Zapornia atra. The sequence continues at coordinate 17,571 of VZTU01025549.1, read as the reverse complement.
CTGAAAAAAAAAACCCAGCATATTAATAAATTTAGCTAATTAGCTGTTTTTTCTCATCTGCTCAACGGAGATGGTGGAGCAAACTGGCTGCCCCTAACCACTTGGCTCTTCACATCTGATGTGAAGTTTAAGCTTATTTTCAGGCAAGTCCTATTGATGAAGATGTAAGGCTTATTGTATAGATTTATCTATGGCATTCTGGTCTGTATGGCTTGGTGGGAGCAATCATATCAAAGGGGACTGTGAGTTGTTGATGGCAAGGAGAAAAGAGATGAGGAAGAAGGAAAGGATTTAAAATATGGATTTTATCCCTTGCAAAATAAAGCTGTGCCTAAATATCACCATGCAAGGGCCCATTTTAATTTCAGTCCTGTGACTCTGGGGGTCAGACTGCCTTGGTTTACTGTAGGTCTCTCACCGCTAGTGTCCCTGAAAGCCAGCTGGCGCTCAGAGGATGCTGTGCTCCCAACGCGGCGGGGAGAGGTGCTACCTGCCAGCTGGCGACCTGGCCGCAGTGGTGAATAAAATGGTCTGACCTCCAACCTTCTCTATAAATATTCAGCTGATCCGGTATGCACAAAAGGAGAGGGGCTCAAAGTAAGAAAAGGGCTTTGAATCGATTATTTTGGAATGTTTTTGGCTGAGCCCTGTGGTAGACTGCCTGCTGTATTTGAGGATCGCTTGGCAGGCTTCAGAGCTGGTCTTATTTACAGAGCTGTTTTAGCTCTGGCTCCATCTCACTGCCCCTCTGCTGGGTCTCTGCATGGCAGGAAATAGAGCAAACCAACAGTGGGGCAGGAGCGATCCTGTGAAATATGTGCACAGTTTGATCTACACCCATGCATCTCCATTCCCTGGTTGTGTCCTGTTTCCATTAGCACCCATGTGAGTTTTCCTGGCATGAGGGGTGGTGGTTGATAGCTTGCAGAAGCTGAGTTTTAAATGTCCCTGTTAAAGTATTCCCAGAGAAAAAGGCTTGAGCAATATCATCCTTGCTGGTCTGAAGCAGGGCCATGCAGCACTGAGCCCATGTGTCCAAGGGGTAGTAGTTGAAATATGGGCTCTTGGTTCCTTGGGTTAAAGTAAATGTTAGCCTCATGACCTGCCTCAGCATCACCCAGGTCAGGGACCACTTTGCCAGGGGCAAGGCTTCAGCTTTGCTTTGACTGTGTATGTTCAGCTTGTGTCCACGAGTGTGGCTGCTGCTATCAAAAAAACCACCAAAACCCAACCCAAAATGAGCCCTAGCCCAGTGTCTCAAAATACTTGATACTGCAGTGCTTAAAATGAATAAAGTGGTCATCTCAGCCACAGCAATTGTGCTAACTGGGATGGAGGTGCAGAAAGCCCATGTTTATTTGTAGCTCCTCTTTGTGAATTGTCCCCACTGAACTACACTGAAGCGTCAGCTGGCCTCTGTCCGGACACTGGGCTGAAGTGTTAATTTTCCCCTCGCTTCCACAAACACTAGTCAAGTGCACCGGGGGATGGTGGTTTTATTTATCGTATTCAAGGAGCCACAATTGGATGTTTCGCAACAAACTGGGTTCAGCCTGTGATTTACAGTAATGGGGAAGAGCACTCTGCTGGCATGGCCCTGGTGTTGCCAAGTCTTGTGATGGTTGCAATGATTTTTCCTTACTGCTACAGCGCCTGGAGCAAAGTGTTCATAAGCATTTCAGCTTTTTTTTGTTGGTAGTGGCAGTGGAGGGCTTTGTTTTCTTGTATTAAGAGCAGCTTTCCATCCCTTAGGGCAGAACAAAAGAGCTTGAAAGCATGTTCTCACTGTCCCCACAAAGACTCAAAAGGCAGTAGGATTTTTTTTAAACTTTTTTTTAAAGGAACCCCCAATTTGTTTTCCCACAATTGGTTTAAGTCACTCTGGCATGAGTTCATTTCCTCTCTCGCCTGATTCATGGATGCTGGAGATGGGCAGGAGTACCAGAAGCTGCAGCAGCTACCTCCACACAGTTCCTGCTAAGCTCTGCAGGACAGGAGGTGGGGGGATCATACCAAATTTGGGCTGATGCAGTAGACATGTACCTTTTGTCACTGTTGTTCCTGTCTTTAAATCCCATTTGCTGCTTATGGTTTCAGCATTTAATATCAATTTTTCTTTTACCTGGTAGAACAGGGTTAAGAGAACCGAAGTGCGAATGTAGCTCGAGATATTAAAATCAAGCTCACTGTTGTATTTCAGTTCTCTTCAGAACTCCTGCTTCCAGCAACTCCTTGCAGTGGCATGGGCCACCTTCTCATTTGTGGCCTGCCGCTTTCCTCCTCCTTTGTTTTTGGTTGTAGGAATCATGTTCAACTAAAACCTGCAGAGAAACACCAGAGGCAAATTGAAAGTGACTGGGAATAAAATAGACTTCGCCATGCGGAGGGATTTGAGGTGTTGTACTGTCAGGAGGGCTGTGGGTGAAGTGACTGAATCCAGAAACATATGGAGAATGGAAAGGTCTGAGGGTGATCATAACATCAAAAACATGAAATAAAGTCAGCTGCCCAAAGTAGAGATGTAAGTTCAGGGACTCGCTGCAAAGGAACTAAAGGAAATACAAAAGGAAATGTGAAACATTTTTCAGGCTTTCATGGCTATTCATACAATGAGAAATCTCTCTTCGGGCTCCAGTTTTAAATTGTTTATGTTTTATTTCATTGCTGCTATACCCTTAAATCATGGTATTATTCTGAGCATAGAACAGATAACATTGGGGACTCTAATTTCTGTGGCAGGAGAGTTAAACACTGCTTTCAGTGTAGCTGCAGCCAAAATCCTTCCTCCCACTGCCTCGCCACCCCCCCGAGTATCACTGCATTAGGCAAAGTCAATGGTAATAATAGCTTCTTGCCTCATCAAGTGGGCCAAAGGGTTAAACCAAAATGTAGCTGGCGGTTGACTTTTATTCACTTACATCCAATTAGAGGAACTCTCGGCTCCTCACAAGTTTTTGTTCCCTGCAAAGAAAGAAAGTTTTGAAAATAAAAATCCCTGAGTGCCACAAAAATGGCAGCTTTCTCCTCAAAGAGATTATTCATCTTGCTTCCCACTTAGCCATCAAAAATGAAGTGGCCAGGTTTCCAGAAGCACTCAGCAGACAGCAGTTCCCTTTCAGATCCTTTCTCCTGTGTGCTCAGAACCCAGGACAAGAAGAGCTGCTGCCCCTTCTGAGCTTTAGGGTTGGGGGTGGGAGGAAATTTGGCTGACTCATTAGGATGTCTAAATCAGGCTTGGACTCATTTCCAAGCCTGGCCCTGGCCACCGTAGTTGGTGGTCACTGCTGATCACCCCCTGCAATTCTTCCAGGGAGGTTTACACAGCAATTTAGCTTCACCTTGGCGTTGCTACATGATGTGTGAAGGGTCCTGTTGCGACACGGGGTCGTTTTTATGATGGTGGTGGGAAGCAGAAATGCTTTGGTGGGGAGAGGAATAGGTCTTTCCTAAGAAGATCAAAGGAGCGGAGAGGAGCGGACTGACTTTTGGCAAGAGGAGACCAGGGCTCATCTTGCTGCCCCTGCGCTGTAATTCATGGTTTGTTTTTGAGACCTATCTAATGATTTCTTTCCTAACAGGGGGAGGACTTGGTTAAATTGTAAATGAGTATTCCTTCAAGCACTCTGAGGAAATACGTTCTTTCCCCATAGAGCCCATACATTATTTCCATGTAGTTACGGGGCCTCACATTTCCTGGAACTATCATCCAGACCTTAATTCTCCTCACACGACATCCCTTTAAAATTGTGAAGCTCTCTTAATCAACCTTTGTATCAGTGGCAAATTTGCAGTATGACCTAATTTGAAAGATGTCTCAAAGTGCTGACTCAAAGGGTTGGTGAATAAAGGCCAGTCATTGCCGCTGTGACACTAATGCGATGCAAAACAAAATCGAGTTGCATCAGCTGAACGTTAGTTTGCAAAAAATATTAGTGATTGAAGCCACTTGCTGTTCATCTTTTATTTATACTTATGAGATTTATACTTTTTGGGGCCTAAAACAGCTCTAAAACCAACTTCTGGAGGAGAGACTCTTTAGTGGTGAAAAATCCCAGTCGGATCTATACATCTAAGCTGCATCATTTGCACTTCATAATCTCCTCTCTTTTATAGAGCAGGAGGCAGACACATTATTTTAGAACTTTTATTAAAATATTTATACAGCAACAGATGAAAATTCTCATCCTAATATGTCACTTTGCATTTTTCGGTTACGTTCCAAGTCTTTATCTTTTTTCCTTCTCTAATTGAAACACAGCCGATACTCCTTCATTCTCTGCATAAGTAACTGTCTTAAAATGACTAGAAATTACTTTGTGGCTCAAAGAAATAAAAAGGAAAAAGGGGATTTTGGTAAGAAAGTTTATGGGGGAAAAAAAAATCCCTGAAAAAGCAAAACCAAAAAACCACGCCACCGTAGTCGTATTTAACTTCTCCAAAAAGAAAAAGTGAGTATAAATTTTCCAGGATTTTATGGGGGCATTGTTTGAGTTCTTTTTTCCTTTAGCTCCTCTTTTTCATGCTCTCTTAAGAGAACTTATTTGAGCTGGAAAAACCTGGCTAAAGATGAGCAGAGTACACTTCTTAGCCGGTTTGTCAAATATTGGCTGCAAATTAACACTCAGAACAGTTACTTAAGAACCAGGGGTCTAGGGATGAACCAACTCAGCAGGAACTATTTTTTCCCCGTGCTTTTAAATTTTTTTTAATAAATTTTTAAATTGAAATGTCAATAATGCAAATCATCTAATACGCGCTGATAAAATGTCTATGACTTTGCACTAAAGTGGTTGAAAACCAGACACACACACACACACACACACACAGAACTAGGAGACAGGCCATTAATTTAAAATTTAGAGGACCAATAAGTTTTTGATAGCAATGGGTTACCGTGCTAATGATTATTTAACTTGCTTCATGTTGGGTTAAGTATGTATGGCTATGTAAAGTGTAATGCCTTATTGAAGTGCGACAATGAGACTTTTGCCTCTGAAATGTTATATTCAAAGTGGGGGCGGGAGGGGAAGGAGTGAGATTATAAAAAGCAGTTACTATACAATAGCACATTTCAAGCAGTTGTGAAGCAGAAGCTGCTACAGTTAAAAGAAGAAAATTTTGCTACTGCAGGAAAAAAAACCGACCCAGCATACACAGAACAAAAATACTTCTACGTTTCCCTTCCATCCGTTCTTTGCCTGTTATTTTAGCATGGCTGTATTTGTTGATGATTGCAAGCACAGAGAGGGGAGCAAGGCTGGATGTTTTACTTGCTGGTTAGTCTTCTAATTGTTTTTATTTTATTTTATTTATTTTCATGAGGTGTGTATTTCCATGATAAGATCCTGCGGGATTTGGGGTTTGTTTGTGTCTTGTGAGCCTAAGGGACATCTGTACGTATTATTCCACAAATTCCTGATCATCCTTTTTCAAGAAAAAGGTAACGTCACTTCTAAGTGTGGAGAGCAAGGAAGGAGAAAAAAAAAAAGGAAAATGGAAGAATAGCAATAAATGTTTGATTCCCTGTAAATGATTTGCAGAGGAGTTTTTTTAATCCATCATTCTTCAAGTACAGTACTAGGTTTTTTTACTATATGGTTTATTTATTTCATCTTTCTAAAGAGATGGCACTTGCTAAACTCTCCATTGCAGGTTATTAGTGCTTTATGTGGCAGATTCCTTAGCAGTAGTATGTGAGTGCTGCCATTTGTGAGTATTTTGTGTCCTTCAGCCCTCTGAGGAAGGTGTAGGAAGGAATGCTCTAAACCTTGTAATAGTTGCCTATGGGGAGAAGATGGCAAAGTAATGGCTAATGACCTGGAAGCTAGCTGGAATTTGGAGACAAATACTAAACATAATCAATGTATATATATATTTTTTTTTTCTAAAAGAACTAAAAAAAAAAGCAATGAAAATTTATGACCTTAACATTCCTTCAGGGTCAAGCAATTTATCAAATTCTCTCACTTTCTGGTTTCAATTACACAGCTATTGTGGAAGGAACTTATTTTAGCAGGTTCATTTGCCTCAGTAGGGAATACAGGACTTTGGCCTAATGCTTCACCTTTAGTGCAGGCCATTTGAGCCTTAGAACAAATACCAATCATCACTCTTTGCGGGGGGAAAAAAAAAATCTGCATCGGCATGGCCTATTGGAATGGGGTTTCTGTCAAGGTAAACGGTTGTCGGCAATGACTGTGGTAGAGTGGCGATAAATCCCATTTTATTGCTGAAAAATTCCAGCTTCTCTCCATGCCTGACAGCTCCCCACATTCTCGTACCCATTTGGGCAATTTCTGCACTATGTCCATCTGGTTCTTATTACCTCTCAACCTGCCAGTGTCTGATCCAGAAAAAGTGCAGGTCAAAAACAGGGGAAAGAAACCAAGGTGATGGACAAAACAGAAAGAGCATGATTGAGAGACTGAGCTGTGTTCCCCTTCCCTCCCTCCCCAGATCAAAA
>VZTU01025542.1:2953-21760 GCA_013400835.1 Zapornia atra | reverse complement strand
ATTCTATGATTCTATGAACACATCTTCTATTTCTTTAAACACCATTATTTCTCACAATTTTGAACTCTAAAAAAGTGGATTTTTTTCCCTTCACAGTTTTCAAGTTCACCTAGTGGAGGGCAGAATTTGAAAAAATTTGAGAAATTTGAGAAAATTTGAAATGTCTTACTTATTTTACCCAGAGTTAAAGGTTAGAGTCTATAGTTCGGTTATCCAAAACTTAAATTTTAGTAATTCTCTTCTATAGGTCTACCAGGTTTTGTTCTAAATAACACAGTCACTTCCTAGTATAAAAAATTCAGCAACAATCCTGTACTTGCAATTTGATCCCTAAAATAAACTTGCTTCTTAAAGGACTTCATCATTCTTATTTTTTACTTTTTCAGATAGACACTTTGGTAGGAGGAGGCTTTCCGGAGGTGGAAGTGCTTGCCTGAACCCAGAATGAAGACAAACCCTCTGTACAAACAAAGATCCTGTTAAAATGAAAAATTAATTTAAAAACCGCACAAAGAGACCAATTTTTCCAGCACATAGAGCTGTGAAATTTCTGTGCAAATTTTCTCAAACTCACGCCCAAAGATTCATGATTATTAAAGGAGACATTTTGATTCATTCGCACTTTAAATAATACTAATATTTTTGCATTAATATACAGGGATTTATCTTGATTTTTTTATGTCCTCCTTTTTTTTTTTTACCAAAGTGTTCACTTTGTGCACTTTTCAGAGCAACAGATGAAGGCCACTTCCCTTTCTTCCCTTTCTCTCCTGCAGCTCTAATGAAAGAATTAGAAGGGACATATTGGCTGGAGAAAAATCAGTTTCACATCCTTGTCCCCTAACACAACAGGAATATCATGTTAATATCAATGTCATGAGGGAAAGAAATCACACTAAGAATAATCTAGGGCTGAAATAACCCTGATGTGACAAGGAGAGTGGTCTCCCCATGTCTCTCAAGGTGAGGCCCTGTATCATGGCAGATCATGTTAGATGCTATGACTTCCTTGCTGTGACATGATGAGGTCATGGAGCTGGAAACAGAGCTGGAGACATCCTGTAGTCCTGCCCTGGGAGTTGTTAGATCTACCACACCAAGAGAGCAAGAGATGGACTGGAAGGTGATGGGTTTCAATAAACCTCTTCCATTAACCCTCCCTTAACCCTTGGGAGGGGCCAATAAAGAGAAAGATGTTATTGACAAGAACAAGGGGTAGATAAATAGCTAAGTGCCCTTAGGGACTAATCAACCTAACGGACTGTGTGAAACCAGAGAAACAAATAAGATAGATAGTTGTGTGAGACTGGAAACCAAAACAAGAATTTTTTTGTTCCTGGCAGAAGGTATGAAAAAAGATAACAGAAAGGTATTGAAATGTCAACTGGGTTTTAAATATATATATATATATATATAAAACCCACGTTCAGGTAAATATGGTGATATACCCTACACACAAATAAGTAAATGTAATGAAACCTTAATATTTTGGGTCAAATACTTTGGGTCAAAATTCTTTGAGGAAGAATTGTGAGAGATTTTCTGCTGGACAGTTATAAATCTGCTTCTAATTACAAAGTTTTTATCTCAGTATTTCAATAATATCATACAAAAAACATTGAAGGGAGTTATAATATTACAAGAAATTTAAACTTCTCACATATTTAAAAACCACTTGGCTAGGTACTTGTTGCAGTAGAGAAGAAGAGTAAAAGAACTGTTAATACAAGAATTATGAATCAGGGAAGAAATTAAGTTAGTGTTTGCAGCAAAGTGTGTTGAAAGGAGAGTGTCTCTGAAGGTTGTCAGTAAGTTTTACAAGGTTTCTAACTACTGGACATCATTTACCTCTTTCATTTAGACTTTGGCACTCAAACTGGAGTGTTTATAGCTATACTGTGTAGTGGCACGAAATTGGGAAGTACTGTTCAAGCAGGAAGGATTACAAAATTATACAGGAAGAATTGAATGCTCTTGGAAACGGTGAAATAAAATAGGATGGCCTTCAGTAATAGAAAGTAAAATGCCTGTATAGATCTTGCACTTGGAGGCTAACAAAGCTTTTTTTTTTCCCTATGGAATGAAGGATTATCGGGAACTCAAAAAAGCCCCCCATGAATTCTAGCTGATACCAATCTGCAAAACCAACAAATGTGGTCCTACATTTCAGGAACCCCCCATTTAGACAAAAAGAGTTACAGAAAGCCCAGTGGGATTTAAGTTACAGCTTGATAAATTGAAGAATAAAATTTGTGGTATGGTTGACTGCTGTACTGTTAGACCCGACTCAGTGATCTGGACAAGTGTTGTGGAAACCCAGTTCATTTTCTCAATGTCTTGTTTGCCTGATTCTTCTTTCCAGCTCTCTATGTCAACGTCATTGCAGGGAGATAGGGTTGCTTCAGGTGTGTTTTGTTCAGTGAAGGTGACTGTTGCTGTTTGGTGGCACTGCACAGGAAAAAGTCTGAAACTTTAAACATGTGACTAAATTCCTCTGGTGGGTTCACCCTGGCTGAAGGAAACATGCTCACCAAAACCTCTCTGTCACTCCTCTTCTTCAGCTGGGCAGGGGAGAGAAAATATCATGAAAGGCTCAGGGATTGAGATAAGGACAGGGAGAGATCACTCGCCAATCACTGTCACAGGAAACGGTAAAAATCCATCTAATTTTTTATCAAGCAGAGTAGAGCAATGAGAAATAAGACGAAATCTCAACCCCCTACCCTACCATTCCACTCCACATTTCTCTCCTTCTTCCCCTGAAGCGGCACAATGGGACAGGGAATGGAGGTTGGGGGCAGTCCATAACACACTGTCTCTGCCGCTCCTTCCTCCTCAGGGGAGGACTCCTCACACTCTGCCCCTGCTCCAGGCTGGGGTCCCTCCCATGGCAGACAGTCCTCTAGGAACTTCTCCAATATGAGTCCTTCCCACGGGCTGCAGTTCTTCACCAACTGCCCCAGCATGTGTCCCTTTCACAGGGTGCAGACTTTCAGGACCAGACTGCTCCCAAGTAGGTCCTCCATGGGGTCAGAAGTCCTGTCAGAAAACATACTCCAGTGTGGGCTCCTCTCTCCATGGGCCGCAGGTCCTGCCAGGACTTTTTTGAATGTGGGTTTCCCACTGTGTCACAGCCTCCTTTAGGTGCTTCTACCTGCTCTGATGTGTGGTCCTCAATAGGCTGCAGGTGGATATCTACTCCACCATGGACCTCCATGGGCTGCAGTGGGACAACCTGCCTCACCATGGTCTTCTCCAGGAGCTATGGGGGAATCTCTGCTCTGGTACCTGGAAACCTTCCTCCCCCCTTATTCACTGACCTCAGTGTCTGCAAAATTTCTCACATCTCACTCCTCTCTCTGGCTGTAAAAGCTGCTATTCATTTGTTCCCCTTTCTTAAATGTGTTACCCCAGAGGTGCTACCACCATCATTGACAGGCTCAGCTTTGGCCAGTGGCAGGTCCATCCTTGAGCAGGCTGGCATTGGCTCTGTCGGACACGGGGGAATCTTCTAGCAGCTTCTTGGAAAAGCCATCCCTGTAGCCCTCACCAGGACCAAAACCTTGTCACACAAACATAAACAGTTGCTTATAAATACATTTCCTTAAATTATTTGAAAATTTAGTCATATGAAATACAGTGCCTTTATCTTATAACTACCATGAATTATGTCTTTCTGCCTTTTAAGGTGAATAATTTTTTTCTGAAACTACAACACTTTTTAAAGAATCTTTTCATTTTAAATGACACATTATAGGATATCTCCAAAAATACTAGATTAGAATTAACATGATCTTACTGCATAAATTAATCCAGAATAGCAAACAGTCATCTATGATCTCAAGACATCTCAGCAAAGAACCTCCCCAGTGCTCCAGATTTTTTTCCAAAGACAAATACTGCCTGTTCAGAGCCAGGTTTCATGCTCTAAATGTAACATTTCTGCTATTACTTTAGCTGCAGATACAGGTATGTTGTTCACTGACAAAGTGATATATTTTCAACTACTAATGAGTTTGTAACTGAAAATGTAGTAAGATCACTCTGGTTGGATTGATTGAATCCTGGATGGATTCTCTAGTCCTCAGAATTAACATGGTTTCATACAAACTGTCATGAAAATCTTTCTGCAGAACGTACACAGGTCACATCTGCAGCTCTCCCAGCAGTTCCTCTGATCTTTCTTCATTCATAAAGGTCACTGCAAAACTTCAAGAGATGCACAGCATCACCAGGTTTAACGTGAAGAAGCAACTGACATTCTTCATGCTTGCATGGGAATTTAGATTAGACTCTGGATCCTCAGGTGAGCCACATAAATCAATGCGGTCCATCTGTCCCTTTGGATTATTAATAAAGGGATTTTTCTGATAATACTGATCTTTAGTATCAAAAATCTCATGTTAAAATTGGATTTGACAGCTAACATGCTGTCTTGAGTTTATGCATTATATGTATAACGTGTAATATTTAAAGCAAGTTGCTAGATAAACAGCCCTCGGTTTGTAAATATGCTCCAAAAAAAAAAAATCACTGAAAAAGAGAGTTATACTTTGCAAAGCATTTCTGAATGCATTACTTTTCAAATGACTGAAATCAAACAGAACGTTTCTGATATGTAATTAAAATATTTGTGGTAATGTTATCACACAGACTGTTCTTTTCAACTATTACAATAAATTATAGTGCTATAAAACAAGGATTAAAATGTGCGCAGTTCTCTGTTTAAAATGTACCATTACAATTATTTGTTATTAAAGTTCTAAATAAGTGTCCAAATTCTAAATTTACATAGACAGTAAGCTTCACAGAGGAAATGAGGGTGAGATGTGTAGGTACAGTTACAAAAAACAAGTTTGTTTTAGTTAACTAGGTTGTAATTTAGACTCCTTAGGCTCTGTCTCTGCAAGAAAAACCACAGAGCTGTATTGGATATTGGCAGATAACTGCAAAAGGTGTTTTTTTTTTTTCTGTTTGTCTGCCTCATTATTTACAGTTCTGAACCCAGGTTGATGACCAGAGAGGACTGACCATGGAAAACTGGATTTACAGGAGATCCCTGCATCAGCTCCTGGATGAGGCCATGGGGAGGTTAGGATGTCAGTTGGGCAAGTCCCACCAAGACCAAGATATCAAAAGGTGCTTGTCTGTTCAGCTTGCTCGGGATTTCTGTAGTTCTGGGCTAAAAATCAATATTTAAATCAGGCCTCGAAGGCCTGGAGCATATGAGGTCTAGGTGGGTCTGGACTCCAAGATTTGCCTCTGTGGATGGTATCAGCCACATGTTTTTGGCTTAGGGCAAACGCAACAATCAACACTGCCTCAGGCAACTGAACTTCAGGCTGCTAGAGACCTCTGTAAGCACAGGCATACACTTCAGCTCAAACACAGGGATAAATCATGCCTTGGATGCCCACTATATCCTGGCCATCCCTAAGCTTAAACAGTAGAAAATTGTACCTAAAATACAGTGAATATATAACATTGATATCTAAATAATTTTACTGCCAAAAAACCTAGAGAGGCAGGTCTAATAAGGAGAAAGTATAAATTCAGATCACAGAATCACAAGGTTGGAAAAGATCTTTAAGATCATCAAGTCCAACCGTTCCTGTCCTATGCTAAACCATATCCCTAAGTACCTCAACTACCCTTTTTTTAAACACATCCAGGGATGGTGACTGCACACCCTCCCTNTCCTAACATCTAATCTGACCCTGCCCTGGCACAGCTTTGTGACATTTCCCCTTGTCCCATCTCCTGTCACTTTGTTGAAAAGACCATTACCCATATATAATCTCCTGTCAGATAGTTGTAGGCAGTGAAAAGGTCTCCCCTCAGCCTCCTCTTCTCCAGGCTGAAAATCCCCAGCTCCCTCAGCTGCTCCTCATATGATTTGCCCTCCAGCCCCTTCACCAGCCTGGTTGCCCTTCTCTGGACTCACTCGAGGATCTCAATGTCCTTCTTATGGTGAGGAGCCCAGAACTGGACACAGCAGTCGAGGTGCGGCCTCACCAATGCCGAGTACAGGGGCATAATCACTTCCCTAGACCTACTGACCACACTGTTTTGTGCTTACTATTTAGACTTTGAACATCTTGTGACTTTTATTTTTGTGTGATGCCTAAAAACCAAGGTCCAAACTCATATGACTCATAAAAACTTACTGTCTTTGGAGCCCCTCACTCTGGGTTTAATAAACTCCCCAGTGCTTTCCATACTGAAACAAGCCCTAGACATGCACTGGATCTTCACACATTCATAAATACGGAAAAAAATAAAAGCCAAAAAGAGCAGCTGGGTAAATTGTTGGGCATGCTGGAGAAGACCTGTGATGAGCACTGGCCCTGGTGCCAGTGGAAATGTCTTGGGAATCATGAGTTTGAACCACGCTATGGAGCGCTCCCATATTTCTCCACTGACATAGCCTTCAGCAACACAGCCTATTAATAACAGTAATGAATGTAGTACAACCAGCAGAATAACAGACTCACCTCCTTGATCAAGTAGTGGGAAAACACAATGCATAGGAAATGCAAAGTATTTATATATTCATGTCATAGTTATATATGCCAGTTAGCAACGAATGCACCCATTTAAATATATGAGCGTAGATGTATACTTCTGTAGAGATATATACGCACATGCATACATACAGCCTCAGTTGTGCTTATCACTATAGTTTGAACCCCTCATACATATTAATGAATTTAGCCTCAAAATACCCTTGGGAAGTAGAGAATTATGATTACCGCAAAAAAAAAAAAAAAAAGAAGAAGAAGAGATGTTATACATTGCAGCATGAAGTAAAGAGTAGGAAAAAATATTGCTACAAAAGCCTAGTAGGGATAACCAAAAAGAAGATATCACAGAGAAGTTAAGATTAAAACCAGAAATGTTTAAAGTGCAGTAGTTGCACATTAAAAAAAAAACAAACAGTAGACTTCTGAATAAAACAGGAAGGGCAATTTTTGGCAACGTAGGCTTTCATTGCAATGTTTTCAGATAATGTGCATAGCTATTTGTATCTCAGGGTTGTCCAATGTATATAGCTCTCAGTATATTTTCTTGCAAGCACATCGTAAGTTTTAAGTGTTAGTAAGAAACACATGAATAAATATTTTTAATAATGTCAAGCATATATATTGATTCTTTCACAGCACAAAGATGCTGTAAATCTGGCAACTCAGAGTCTCTTATCTGGATGTTTTCATCTTGCTCAATACTCCAGGCACTCTACGCCCTTCCAAAGCCTGGCCATTTTGCTTAGAAGCCCAAGTGGTTTGAAATTTAGATTAGTTTAAGAAACAAATAAAAAAACTCCAAACAATGTTTATGATCTTGAGAGTTTTCAGAGGTGTCTCAAAATATCTGATACTTTTCACACATTTTTCTAGGAATGAACAATTCTCTCAGTGTTTTATATACACATTTCTGTTGTACTTTAGTGTGGGGCATTTCTAGTCCCTGCAGCCCTTTAATAATAAGATTCAAGATACTTTTAATTATGTACTCTTCAGGCCAGTTGCCTGTCCACAAGAACCTGTACAAAAAACCTTTCCAGGCTTGTTGCAGACCATATTAGTTCCTTAATTTTCATTTGCCATCCAGGTTAGCTAATGCGATATGTATACCTGTACGTTTAAACCTGTACCTGTACACCTTAAGAATTTATGGAGATATAATTGCAGAGATCCTCCTTTCAAATTATTCAGCATACATATTTCTAAAGAGCCAGTAGCTCCACAGAGAATTTTTTACTGTTGACATTACAGTTGCAACTGGGAAGTAACATTACTACTGTTAGCTCCCCAGTGCAGAAAGTGGATTTTCAGCTTTTTCTTTGAGACATTGTCAAAACCAACAGTAAAACAGCTCTAAAGCTATTTTCACAGGAGCTAATAACTTAAGCATGAATTGGATTCAGGTTGAACCTGTTACATGCTGTGGCTTTTTCTACTGGCTTGCTTTTAGCTTCATGAGATTTCATTGTGCCGTATGTTTTTGTAAATATCCTGTGAAATTGTGTATTTTAAAAATGCCAAATAAAATACCTTCTGGAGTCCATGTTATCCTGAGAAGTAGACATACCCTGGTGAACTTCTTTCTTCTGCAGAGGTTTCCTGCTTTGAACAGATGGAAACCTGGATGCCATAATGAAACTGGGAGGAGGGGGGAGCTAAGGTGGGCCTCTACAGCTGGGAAGAGACTCAGGGCCAAGTGATGGAGTGATGCACTCCAAAGCACTTGCAAAAGTGACAGAATCAATAATCAAAAGTGGCTGCAGCACTTGGGATTATGTGAAATAATGCTTTCAAATCCCTGCAGACAAACAACACACACCCACATGCAGATATGTAGGTATCCTTTCTGATGGGTAATCGTTGTAATTGTTAATTGCATCAGTTGAAAATGCAGCTCTATACATATTCCTGTATAATTTTAGACATGGCTACATGGATTTATAATACACTTTACGCTGATCTAGTCAATTCTAAATCTGTCAGATATTGACAGACATCTAGAAAAACCTTCTGTGGACTGAATTTCTGGTAGGCTGGCATTCACTAGACACTTGTCATATACTAAAAGAAATAGAATGAAAACTTTGTACTTCGTGAACTGCAATTTAAAGAAAACAGTGATACTGAGGTACTATGGGAAAGACAGAGGTAGTTGTTATTCCAGAGCAGTTAGGATCAAGACTGTACTTCCAGCCATATAATTTACTGTAATTTGCAAGTCTTTTGTGTTTCCTACCCATTCTTATTTACAGGTATGCTGATCAGCAATTTAATTTCTTTCCACTGAACTTTTTATTTTGTTGCAGTGAAATATGATTTTCTGAATCTAGTCCTAGTAGTTTTGGGCAAAAAATATTCAGCAGGGAAGGCAGCAAGGGAAATTAGAATGTATGTATAAATTAACTTAATGGTATTTATTTTTACCTACAAAAACATATGAGAAAACTGAAAATATTGGGATAGTATTTTCCTGATGTGTGAAAATACATGCATCTAATTCTTATTAGAAATAATTACTTTAGCATAGTACTAAGCTCTGTTGCACTACAGCTATTACTACTACTGCTAGTCCCTAAGTCATCTTAAAAGCAGATGAGATAGTGCTCTGCTACCCTGCAGTCAGAGGCATTTTTAAGTTCTCTTGTGTATCATGTTCTTTGAACTTACATTTGAAGACTATTTATGCAGTGGAAATTACTTTTTTTTTTAAAGAACTAACAAGTTCAGGGGACAAGGGCAGTCATGCAGTGTTTTCCAGCTCTGGGATCCAGGTTCGAAGTAGAGAACTGTTGATTGCCACTAGACAGACTCACCTTCTACTGGGAAATTAAATTTTTGTGTTTATATAAAAGCCAGGAATGTAAATTAAAGAGCCAGAGTGACCACGCAAAGGAAAAAACTTCCTCCTTATTAATTGTGAACTGGCAAATTTGTATATTACCAAAACAGCACTGTAACACTTGCTGTGATGCTGGGTGTGCCTTTCTTTATGAAGTAGCTTGCCCCCACTGCTCCCTGAGATCTTGCAATTTTATTGTACTCATATTTGGTAAAAACTTCTGGTTTTCAACACATATTTCCACAATGGTCCAGAAGACAAGCTTCACATCCATCAGAAAATGAAAAAGCCTCTCTCTCCATACTTTTCCCAGCAGAGACTCTAGAAACCTGTAAGGTGCTATCATCCCACCCAGCTCCTAAATGGTTTTTACCTCATTTGGAAAAAAAAAGAGCTGTGACCCATTTAACTGTGCTTTAACTTATACAAATGACAGTGTAGGATTGCATTATTTTGAAAAGACACTTTATTGTGTGAAATTTCCTGAGTTACCCTTACCAAAATTCTCTCTGGAAAGTGTCTATATCTGAGTAAATGTAAAATTAACCAATAATTCTAGCCCTTAGCACCGGGCTGTAAAAATGACAAGAGAAGGTCATTATTTAAGGAGTATATCTACAGAAATATGAGCTCTTTATAATCAGTAACAAGCTAAACATGAACTGGCTCAAGCTTTTTCAAATAAATTATATTTCATTAGGAAGATAATGTATTTTTACTAGTCCATTCTATGAAAGCTGTGCAATTACCTGTTTGAAAAGAACCATATGAAAATAAGGGGTCCAGATCTGTGGGAAACTACAGCAAGGCACACATTTTATTTCTTTCATGTTTAAGAGCATCTTAAGACAAATTTTGTGTATGTGAGTATGTATATAAATGTGGAAATGAATTCTTTATCTTAATTTACCCAATGATTTTTTAAAACAGTTGTTTTTCTTAAGATGAAACCGTAGGCAGCTGATGAAAGAAATGGAGGTGTTTTTTAAAAATGTCAAGAATTCTGTCCTTATTAAGAAGTTTGGAGACTAAAGCAAAAGTTCAAGTGATATCTTTGAAAGAGCTAGCTTTGATTCTAGGAAGAACAATGTTCCTCATTTTATATCTGTTTGAGAAAACATACTCATCTCATATATCTGTGTGTATGATAGTTCTTCTTTTTATTAAGATTCTTTTTTCTCTACGCAATTAATATGGATTCAATAGGTTAGTATATAGTGTTAATTAAAAACCATTGATTTTTGGAGACACCTTTGAGGATTAACAACTTTGGAATGCCATTTGCTAAACTCTTTGCCTTGATAAAGTACTTAATTGGCAAGAATAATTCTAATAGCTTATTAATATTTACCTTATGCTAAAATTGTTTCATAGTCAATGCTTAGCACAGTTAGCAAATTTAAAGAGATTCACGGGTACTTAAAGCTTGTGCATATGACCTTGTGTTCTTGCTGCTCCTTCTGAGACATTTATGAGATTCATGGAAAAAGAAAAAGGAAAATATTAGTTTTCTCATATTTGGGGGAATTTATTCTGCATGATAGCACACCCCTGTTTCATTAGACCTAAAGCCATAAGCATAGGGTTCAGACCTAAGCCATAAGCATAGCGTTCAAGCGGATACTTTAGCTGAGGAAGTCAAAAGTGACATACAAGACAAGAAGGAGTTATAACTCCTTCCTTTATGTTTTATTATAAACGAAAGTATCAATATCAATATCCATTATATAATATTTTCTCAAAACAGATTCTTATGCAAAACCTTTTCAGATCACCTGTGAGGATATTTAACCTCATGATAGCTGCTTGTTCTTGATGCTGTAATGGTCCTGAACCAGCACTGTAATGTCCCTGGTTAAGGGAAGCAAAGAACTTTCTATCACCTTTCCTTACCAATTGTTGGAAACAGTTCCATTTGCTTGAACTGAATTATGGTGTGAACTGGGCATTGGTAACTGCAATTAATGTGCTGAACTAAACAATTGGTACAGGTAGTGAATGTATTTTTAGGAACATAAGAATCTAAGTGTGCTGGTTTGACCCCATCTGGAGGTCAGCTGGCCCCCGGCCACTCTATTACTCCCCTCCTCAGCTGTGCAGGGGAGAGAAGATATCACAAAAGGCTTCTAGGTTGAGATAAGCACAGGGAGAGATCACTCACCAGTTATGCTCATGGGCAAAACAGACTCATCTTAGAGAAAAATGCATTTAATTTATTACCCAATCAAAACAGAATAAGATAATGAGAAATAAAACCAAACCTTCAAAAAACTTCTGTCAAATTCTTCCCAGGCTCAACTCCACTCCCCATTTCCCTTCCTCCTCCCCCAGCAGCAGAGGGGGATAGGGAATGGGGGTTGGGGCAGTCCATCACACATTGTCTCCACTGCTCTTTCCTCCTCATGTGGGGACTCCTCACCCTTTGCCCTGTTCTAGCATTGGGTCCCCCCATAGCAGACAGTCCTCCATGAATTTCTCCAACATGAGTCCTTCGCATGGGCTGCAGTTCTTCACCAACTGCCCCAGCATGTGTCCCTTTCACAGGGTGCAGACTTTCAAGACCAGACTGCTCCAGCATGGGCCCCTCTCTCCACAAGCCTCAGGTCTTGCCAGGAACTTCTTTCAGTGCTGGTTTCCTATAATGTCACATTCTCCTTCAGGAACCTCCACCTCCTGTGGCATGGGGTCATCCCTGACTTGCAGGTGAATAACTTCTCCACCATATACGACCATCAGCTGCAGGGGGACAGCCTGCTGCAGCATGTCTTCTCCAGGGGCTGCAGGAGAATCTCTACTCCAGCACATGAAGCAACTTAGAATCATAGAATCTTTGAATGGTTATGGTTGGAAAAGACCTTCAAGATCATCAAGTCCAAACATCTATCCAGACCTACTAGGTTCTGACACTATACCATGTCCCCAAGCACAACATCTTTTCTTCTTTTAAACACCTCCAGGGATGGTGAATCCGCCACCTCCTTGGGCAGCCTGTTCCAATATTTAACAACCCTTTCAGTAAAGGAAGTTTTCCTGATATCCAACTTAAGCTTCCCCTGATGTAACTTCAAGACCATTTCCCCTTGTCCTCTCGTTAGCTACCAGGGAGAAGAGACCAACCTGCACCTCACTACAACCACATTTTAGGTAGTTGTAGAGAGGGATGAGGCCTCTCCTCAGTCTCCTTTTCTCTAGATTAAACAATCCCAGCTCCCTCAGCCACTCCTCATAAGATTTGTCTTCTAAATCCTTCACCAGCTTTGTAGCCCTTCTCTGGGCTCAAAGCATCAAGCATCTCAATGTCCTTCCTGTAGTGAGGGACCCAAAACTGAACACAGTACTCCAGCTGCAGCCTTACCAGTACTGAAAACAGAGGAGTATTACAGTAGTAGTAGTACCCCAAGTACAGTAGCTGGCATTTGGCCTTGTTGAACCTTCTGTCCAACTCTGTAGAGAGAGTTGTTCCTCTCACATCTTCTCACTCCCCTTCTGGCTGCAAAAGCTGCCAGGTTTTGTTGTTGTTGTTTTTGTTGTGGTTTGTGTGTGTGTGTGTGTGTTTATTTTCTTTTGTTTTGGGGGGGGATTGTTTGTTTTGTATGGTTGGTTAGTTGGTTTGTTTTGGGTTCCCCCCCGCCATTCTTTAATCTGTTCCCCCACTACCATATTGCTGATGGACTGGGCCTTGATCTGTGGTGAGTCTGGCCTTGAAGCATCTAGCAGCTTCTTGCAGAAGTCACCGCTGCAAACCCCAGCTACTGAAACCTTCCAAACCCAAAACAGCATGTGATGTGTAATTTAGTTTGAGTAAAGGATTAAAGAAGTAAATAATATGCCAGTAAGTTAGAAGTCTGATCATATTTCTAATGAGCCAAAAAAAACCAAAAGAAGGATTTTTACAGTTAGTTACAGACATTGGTATCTTAGTTTTGGAAGCAACATGACTTAATTAAAATATTAAATGATTGAAATGAAATGTAAATATCTCTCTTTGTCAATCAAGTTTCAAAGTTTTCTGCCAAAGGGATTTTTATTCCTACCTATGGTTCAAACTGAAATTAAGGGGAAAAATTATTATTATAAACATTGCAGAAGAAAAGATTCATTATTTAGACTGTAGTATATCTATTTGTTATATTTCCAAATTGAAAATCTAAAAAATTCCAAAATACGTGCAATACTTTTAATTTGGGTATACATGTAATTTTCATATCACAATGTTAACATGTGAGCCAAACATAAATCTTGCATTCCTGCCAGCCATTTCCATTTGGTAAGCACATCACAGCAATTTCTTCTCTGAAGAGATAAAATAAATAAATTCTAAAGTATTGCAAGTGTTATGTAGTAAAATAGGGACTCTGACCAACCTCTTTAATATCTGAACTGTGATATACATAAGGAGGACTCTTCCTGGTGTTCAGAGTGGACAACATATGCACTGCCTGGTGCTCATAGCAGAGGTGATGATGGCAGGTTGTTCAAGTAATTCCCCACTGTCCCTGTAATCCCATAGTCTGGAAGCTGCTCCTCACCCAGGGGTGTCACCCAGCCAATGTCACTACTTTTGGTGGGCACAGATAGATATTCCCTGCTTTTGCTGTGCATAATCTCTGCCTGGAAACATCCAAAAAAAGCTTGTCCTCTTACCCCCAGCTGCAGTTCACATACATACATCTGCACACAGTCCCGTCCCACTTCTCATTCCCAGCAGTATGTCTCAACATGGCTCTTTGTGTTCTCTTGGAAACCAGTGCCTTTGGTGGCAGTAGAAAGAAACCTTCTCCCCAGAAATGAGCATACCTACTTAGGTCACTGCGGAGGTTTAACACCAGCTGGCAGCTCAGCCTCTAAGGCCTCCAGCTACTATGCCTTTCGACCCACCCTGAGTTGTAAACGGAACACGACATTGTATGGTATGGAATATCTCTTTTGCCTTGTGGATCAGCTGTCCTGGCTGTGTCTGCTTTCAGCTTCTTGGTCACCCAACACCTTCCTGTTGGGGCAAGGCCTTGACTGCTAGGCAACATTTGAAGTATTAGTGCATGTTCAACGTTATTCTCATCCTAAATCCAACACAGCACTATGCCCTTGCTAACAGAAAGAAAATTAACTTTACCCCTGCTGAAACCAGGACAGCCATACAGCTTGCTCTTCACTGGTGTGAACTATGCATAATATCATTCATGTCCTTAAAATAACAATTGAGTAATGAAATAACATATGAAAAATAATTAGTAACTATTTTGGATCTATTTGAACTACATCCATTTAGCACTACGAAGTATACATTGATTTTTCAGCCTTATAAGTTGGCCTTAAATTGCACACTTCAAACATAAGCTATCTGAAATTGTTAAGTGCAGATTTGCTACCTTATGTGATGCTGTTTGTATCCCAGAAGTAGATGGTTATAACATTTTAATATGGAGATGAATGGAAAATAATGACTTTTATTTACTTGGACTGTAAACTGTTGGACAGATAATAATGACATAACTCATAAGACCTGAAGGATTTATGAATATTTTCATACACAGCTCAAGGCAGAATAAAAACTGTGACTATAAAGCAAGCTGTACTTTACATATTTCTAGAATATTAAAAATTATTCTGTCAACTCTATCACTCTTGTCATCCATTAATGCCCAGTCCATGCTGTCTGGGAAGAGCATATGTACTTGTCCCTACCTTGAGGTACATTTGGCATCTTGTTAAATAGGGCAAAGCCCATAGTAAGGATTTTGTGGAGGAGAAGGGCAGTGCAGCATACTTATGAAAGACTGTAGCCTGCAATGGTTTGTGGTAATTCCCTTATAATGGAAACTGCAGGAAGGGTCTGTACATCCCTATACATAGGGTGTTGGGTGTGGTAGACCTCTGCTCTAACGGTGCAGAGTAGTATGTGGTGTTCTTCATCCTCTTGAGGGAACTGTATTCTCAACTCACAGGGCCTCTATCCTGAATGAAGGCCTGTTCTTCACCCTATGTGTAAAGCAAAGTTTTTTTGGACATTTTAATCACAATGAATGGAGCAAAACATGTCTTATGTGCAGAAATATATAGAGGCATCTGTTTATAACGAAGGTGATTTTAATTGACATCACTAACATAATTGATTTTATATCCTCTTTGTACAGGAGTAAAAGCAAAACAAAAAATAATTGTTTTTCATATCTGACTGTTGACAATTCTGGATATATCAACTTCAGCACTAACATGATTTGGAAGTTCCTAATAATTATATGATTTTGGGTTTTGACCTGAAACTTTGCAAAAGATAAAGATATTTCCATAAAACCTTAAAACACTGAATTCTTGTAGGTAATATTTTCCAACTATTTACTGATGTTCAGTGATTATACAAGAAGATGCTAATATGCTGCATGAAGTCACTGACTTTAGGAAGAATATTGGTACTATGTGGAAGCTATAGCTAAAATATATGCACATAAGCAAGTTTGCTATGTGGAGAATAAAACTGTTATCAAAATAACCCCTGTTGTAGTTGGTACTAATCACAAAAAATTCTTCCATTATATATAAGATGTTGGGTCTTTCTGGGATCATGTATTTGAGATTTTTGTGTCAAAGGGGTAAATTAACATGAGGAAAACACAGTAACTTTGCAAAAAGAAAATATTGAGAGTAATCTTTTTGAAATCTAAGCATGGAGTTTACAGTATCTCATGAAATCTTAGCAGAATTTTTATTATGAATGTGATTTAGAAAACCAGGGGTATCAAAGGGTGGTATCCAAAGTTCTCCCTTTCTCTATTGGTATGCATATACCCAGACGGGGAAAAATATTAGCAATATATTATTAAATAGCTTTATTTGGGCTATATATACTTTGCAATGTTTTTTAACTAGCTGATGGTTACAGCTGATGAGACATAATGATGCTGGTGAATCTAGTAAATAGCTGATATTCTAAAAAACTTTTTGTTTTCAATTTGATTTGATTTAGATACACATTTATTACTGACAGATATCTGATGAGTTGGAAACTCTAGTCAAATATCCTTGACACTCAGCTTGTTAGCAAGTCTAATGGCAGTTCTCTAAGCAATGATGGAGAAACTATTTGACCTCTTTAGCTGAAGTGGGCAAGACAGGGACATAAGGTTGTTGTTCAGGAGTGAACAGTTCAATTAGAGAGGGTCTGTCTTATGCTGAGCCAGGCCCTCTGCACAGTTTAAGGCAGTATCAGATCTGCTGCTATACAAATTGGCTTCTGAGGGCTGATGCACCAGCCAAAATCCTTCTGGGTGTGGGAAGCTGCTGTGAACACTCCCACTCCAAACTCCTGAAGTCCAATCTCAGCAGCAGAGGGTGAAAAATGTGGGAATCTGGGAACTATTAAATCAGTGCTGCTGCAAAATAATTAGCCTTAAATGGTCTTATCCTGACACTTTTTGCCACCAGTCAAGCATTATAAATGTGTAATACCAGAGTCAATAGGGATAGAGCTCCACTGAATTTAGGCATTTTGCTAGCTTATAACTGCTAAAGATCTGCTGTAATAATTGCAGGTGATGTACATCATCTTACAAAGACATTTTATCCATCATAATTTTCCTTATTTCTGACTAGTGTTGGATGAGCTAGCTGCCACTATATAATTTGTAAAGGATCACTGACGTGCTAGGAAATGAAGATGCTATGTAGATTATTTTCATATCAGCTGTTCAACCTCCAGATTAATATTGCTTATTAGGTAGATAAATGTAATGAAGCAAGTGCAGTGTTAATAGTATGAGATGATCCTCAGTTGGGGTTCAGCAGAGATATCTTCTATTTTGGAGGGGGGCAGTCAAAGATTGAATCTTGCTTTCACAACACATGATACCCTGCATTTCAAAATCTAATCATTTTAAATTCAGAACAGATCACTTAGTGTTTTAAATCCCACCATCACTGATTTACACAAGGGTATCCCTCCCTCATGGCCACTGAAGTCATAGTCATGAAGTCAACCTTTGAATTGTGTATGAAAGAAGATAAGGGGTCATTGGTTTTTGCCTGAGCAAGCAGACAGTCAAAAGCAGTCACTGCAAGGCATGAATTCTCCCATTTGTTTTATTAATATCATTAAATCTGGACGTCAATTATGCCAGCCGATCTGTTAAGTACAGCTATCTCTTTGATGACCAAGCATATACAGAAACAGGAAAATTACCCTAGCTGATAGCATGGTATTCAGTGCATTAAGGTAAGGAATAATATGTCATAAAGATCTGTACACTTCAGTGCATATTTCATTATATTAGTTATATATTATGCTGACATCTTGAATGACACAAGGCTTATGAGTGAGCCTGGTTGGTTAGAAACATGAGAAAAAAACCACCCTTTCCTTTTTCCACCCCTCTACATCTGACACCTGGTGCCAGACACAGTGAGTCACAGGAATTAACTGTCTGCCAAGTTCCAGCTGGTATGTTTCTGCTTCTGTGGCTGCTAAAACTTTTCACTCCTGCAAAAACATGAAGTGTTTGGGCCAGAGGGTAACCAGCAAAAAAGGATTTTGAACCTGAGCATGTCGATTGATCTTTATTGACTTGGCATATTTTTCATCTGACTGCTAATGGTATTTATTGTTTGCTGTCTTTCTCCTTTAGTGCAGGATGAGAGTGGGAACAGATCTCATATTCATTTTTCAGTGTCAAGCATTGGTGGTTTTAATACAATTCATTAATCCAATCTCGTAGTTTTATTTATTTAATTTTGCTCCACAACAATGTCTGGCAACATGTGGATGTATACCTAGGTTTATTCAACTCTCAATCATTTAATTTGTGAGGTAGATTTCATCCCCAAGAAAGCCTGATTGCATGTGGGATGGATGTTTCTCAGAAACAAGTTTGACTAATCAGAGAAAGCAGCAACTTACAGTGATGTCATTCTCACTACAGACAAAGTAATAATGATTGGAGCTGGCTCTCGTAAATTAGACATAAAATGAGATATTTGATTTCCCTCACTGCTGTTACTAAAGAATGGGCAAACCAAAATTGCACATCTTTCTCATCCTCACTGAGCTTTGTGCCTGCAGCAGGGATGCATTATAACTTATTTTTCTTATAATCTACAAAATTAATGTGAGGAAGCTGAAGAGACTGGGACTGTGGAGGAATTGCTTGTTTCTGACAGTAAATTAATTTTGTGATAGCTTGTTGCTCTGGACAGATCTCTTTTTCATCTGCACTGAAGATTAGACTTCAGAATTTTTTCACTGTCTCGTGAAATGTCACTGAACAGATGGTGCTTTTCACTGTTTTCTTGATTAGAACCCAATCTGTCAAAGTGCTTACACACATGCTTAACTTAAGCACAGCAGCATTCCCATTTGTATCAGTTTTATAATCAATGTTTTTGTAGATTTTAGGTTTTAAATAATCCTACCAGCTAAGGGAAATTTTCCCTAAAATTTAGCACTCACATCTT
>VZTU01025541.1:69242-88797 GCA_013400835.1 Zapornia atra | reverse complement strand
CACACAAGAATGCAGACAGCATCCTACCCTCCCCACCCCACCCACCCCCCCATATTGGAAAAGACAAGCATGAAAACTAGAAACAAGTCAGTTTAGTTCAGTATCTGGGAGCACGCCTGAGAAAGCTTACTATCAACCTAGGAATGACTCCAGAACTAAAGTCATATTAAGGTAACTGCTAGAAAGTTAACACACAAACGTCAGGTTGGATTACTTGGAGCGTTTGACAACCACTGGTACAGCCAGCCTCGTTGCTGTGCACACACGGTCACCCTCATGGCATACCTCTGGACCCCAGCACAAGACAGGCACCCCTCAGCACCAGCCTAACGTGACAATGGCTACCCATGCCTTGCAAGGGAGCAATTAGCAGTCTTGAATTCCCTAGACAGAAAAATCAAGATCTTGCTGTTTTCTCAGATCCTGGTGCATCTTTGAGTGCCTCCTCCTCCCCCACACTCCCTTCCTCTGAACAGTCTTTGTATGCAGCGTTATTTCAGCAAGATACGGCATTTTCCGTGCCTATTTGCAGGTTGCAATAGAAAACAGCATTTAATAAGGCCATGGAAAAGACACCATTATTTCTCCCCTCCCTCTCCAGTAAGGGGTGGAAGAGCAGTGCTGGAAAGAATCATGTTACCCCCATCTAGATGCATTTTTTTTTTTCTTGTGCTAGAGGATGAGCAGAGTTAATAACAGTGATACTACATCAAAGCTGCAGAGGGGCTTCAACTCCAATCAAAGAATGGGAAGCCATTCCCCGCTCATTCGTCCCTCTATGTGGCTGTGTAGAGTGTCAGCACAACCAGAAGCAGGGCTGTTTGGGGCTGGAGCCCTTCACCTTTCAGTGGGGCATTTCAGGAGAATGGCAAGCCTGGAGGCACCAGTGAAACGGCAACCTAGTGCTTCCTCTAGCTTTTCATCACAGCAGCCAGCATTGCATAGCAAGCAGCAGCTTTGCAATCTCCTGGCTTCCTCCTCCTTCACCTCAGATCTGTCCTGAGTACCTTGACCTTCTTATTGGCACTGGACTTCCACACAGCAACAAAGATTACCAGCCTTGTCTCAGAGAAACAGCAAAACCCAAGGCAACTCTGGGAAGGTGTTGTCAAAGCCCAGGCAACACGGAACCTTATTTGGACAGAGTGCAACTGTTTTGAACTAGTAACAGCATCCATTAAAATACTTTTTTGGTTTTTGGTCACAAAATAAGCGTAAGAAAACCCCTGTTATGTATTTCTTATACTGAAAGCCTTCCATGGTGGGTATTTCCCTATAAAATTAAGATGTTCTTTTTTGTGGGTGAAGGACATATTCAGGAATTGCTCCCCTGCCATTTTGTTTATTTAACACACTTTGGTTTTTGGTGTAGCTTCAAGGTTCCTCCCATTTGAAAGACTTCTCCATATGTGAGAGAAAAAAAGAAGGAAATGTGGCTAACAAAGCTTATGGGTAGATTTCAGGGAGCAGGGGGAGGGAAGGACAAAGAAAAAATTTCAAACTGATTTTTTATAGTTGCCTGGATTTTGAACTCCTAAGCCTTCTAAAAATACTGCCCAGGCATCAGATAGGCTGTAGAGAGTAGGTTTTAAACCACTCCCTCTCTCTGAGATTTTTAATTCTTCCACACTTAAAACTGAACCAGGAAACCCAAGGATCCCACTTTGTCAAACCATCTGAGGTATTATTTTTACATTAGCTGTACTAGTTTCTCTTCTCTATGAGAAAGACTTTCCAGCCAAGAGGTCACTTCTTACATAGATTCATACTATTTGACAGAAGTGATTTCACTTTTCTGAACCAGGGTTGGATCAAAACTCCATGGCTGATCATGGGCAGAAGCTGGATCAGTGAAGGATAACTTCGATTTAGCTAATTTTAGCTGTCTATCCTAGCTAATTTTTATGGGATCAGACAGTCAGTTACCTAGAAATGGCTCTGTAGGCAAAGTCCAGCATAATTTTGTTTGAAGCTACTTATTATTACTGCTTCTCTTTCTGTATGTTTCATCTGATATTAATTTGGGGGTAAAGATAAATGAAAATAGTTGCAGATGCTTATGGTTTGATACTGCAACCCCATCAAAATCTGACGTTTTGAATTAATTTTTTTTTGAACACACATTGGGGAGATTTAACTATCTTGCTGAAACATCGCAAAATTGTTCATCACCAAAACCTCTTTATAATTAATCCCCAAAGGTGAAATTCACTCCTGTACAGACAGCTTTGCATGGCTCTTTGTCACATAAGTACTGCTTTGTGGAAACGGGGGGTAAGGACAAAGTGTAATTAAAACAGTCTAACTCGAACAGTCAAAACCCTGCAGTAAGCCTTTTGCATATGCTCTCTTGAAGTGAGCACACCCTGAAGCAGTGAGCTTCCCTTCTCACACGAACACAGTTTTCAGACCTGGAAATTGTCAGGTTTCTTGGCTTGTGTGATAGCTTTATGAATGAGTATTGCAGAGGACCATTCATACTTGAAAGATATGCCACAGCAGAAAATAGAAGGGCAAAAAAACCCCCCCAAAACAATACACTAGAGGGGATTTCACCATAAGCGCTAACACGATCATTTAGATACAGGATCTAGACAAACAGAATAAGGGGTACTTAGTAATTAGTGTGGATACTAGATCACCAATACATGACTAATATCTGTTACCTAACAGTTTAATACATTATAAAGAATTCAGATGCTCAGATGTACCACTCTAGTTTGCCGTATCAGACCTAGGAAAAATGCAATTTTAAGCAATTAATAAAATAGGCCGTTTTTTACTTTTTTGTTAAATTCTCATTTTTTTCTCACTGATCATTGAGGACTTAATCTTAAAAAAAAGCTAGGCGACTTAGCACTTGCTTCCACAGGAGAAGCTCTGAGAAGCAAAGCCTCCAGTTCTGTTCAGCAATCTGCATATGATTTTATTCATGCTTTGAAGGCAGAATCCCTGTGGTCACTCTTAAAGGCACATTCATACAAAGTCTTTAGGTTGCTTTAGAGTCGCCTGCATAAAGAGGAGTTCAAAGTCAGGAGCTGGAAAAGTACACCTATTCAAAAGCAACAGGATTTTTCAGGCACAATCTCATCCTTATATTCAGGCTGCAACGAGTGGACAGCCAGCATGGATAGCAGCTTTGTGAGTCTGGCAAGACGTAAAAGAGCACAATCTCATCAGTTAAAATAGCATGGATTTCAGACATTTAAATTGATGCTGTAAAACGCTGTGGCTGAATAGGTTGGCAACATCCTAAAGAGATGTAAGCACGGACGGTTAAGGAGTGATAGTTACTTTGCCACTGCAGCTGGATTTGTATGGTTTGAGGCATTACTGCTCCGCCTAGTAATTCACCTACCACCAGCAGATACTTCCACTACTCCAAGCTTGATGTACAGCCTGTTCTTTTTTCTTTGGTGGAGGAGAAAGGTAACCTCCAGCAGAAGCAGCTGTACTGCAAGAATGCTGAGAGGGGCCATCCCATTATCCACCTCTTCCCTGCCCATGGTAGCAAGCAATGCAGCCCAGCTGAATAGATCGTGCCTAATCAAACTCTTTAGACTTAGACTAAAGACTTTATCAGAATTCTCCTAACAACCTCAATCCGTGTTATGTTACGCAAAAATATCTTCAAAAAGCAGAATTATTTAAAAAAAAAATAAAAATCGCTGGAGTCCTTCATGGTTAGTTGCAGCTATTTGGGTTAGGGGTTGCGTGAGCCTTGAAAACTTAAACCCATAACATTTTCTTTGTGTTGTCATCAGTCCTACCAAGGAAAAGGAAAGCTCAGGCTCAAATAAGAAAAATTGTAGAAGTTTTCATTTCACATACAGGTGAATGAATTGTCTTTCTAACAGGGCAAAAGAGTCAGGCAATTTCAGATCTACTCACTGGCTTTTGGATCATCAGGAAGAAGCAAGATCTGCAAGCATTCCAGGCATTTTATCTCCTTGTAACTCCTATAAAACACCAATATTTTACAAATAGTGATGTGTGAAGAGGCTATATTTTAATACCAAAAAGCTTACAGAGGAAAAAAGAAATGGCACTTCCTTACGTCTGAAATCTTGTGGTATAATACTTGGTGTTCAATAACTGTGTATTTCGGCAATATATACAATGAAAAGTGCTGCTGTCCCTTAATTATAGGGTCTGGTTTTGTGGATTGCATTGCTATCACTATCTTTCAGCATGTGTGGACAACTGCATCTATGCACAAGTCAATAGAAAGCTAGCCAAGGTGAATTTCCTAATTCACACTATCATTTTTTTTTTTTTTAGCCAAAACCTGCTCCTTGAATCTCTGCCTAGAGAAAAGTACCAGGAAATTCATGAAGCACCTTTCCTCAAACAGAAAGGCAGCACTAAGACAATCAAGTCAGCGCTATATTTGTGCCTGTTATTGACCTAATTCAAAGTACATGAAACAATTGTTACAGGCAAATTGTTACCATTTTCAATAAACATCTTTATCCCTTATATAGGAAGGTAAAAAAGTAGAAAAATGCTTTTTATCCTATGTTCTAGCAGTAGTGCTCTTAAAGCTGTATCTAAACAGGTAAAACAAAGTTTGTATCTGAGTGGATGTTTTCTTAGCAGACCATCTAATTAACTTAGTGAAAAGCAGCTGAGCTTTCAAGAACACCAATATTCTTCACATCCTGTCTAGTTTGACTACACTTGCTCACTTAATAGAGATGTCACTTCTTCCATGTACCAAACCAGCCCTGTTTGTTAGCAAGCAAGCATTGTAATAAAACTCCACAGTAAATGTTTATAGAATAGATGCACTCAGTCTTACACGGGTAACTAAACCACGAGTAGAGCTTTCAGTTTATATCATTTTAGAATACACAGTGAAACTTCCATAGGTTATTTCCAGTTCTTTCTTTATCACACAGAAGCTAAGGGTCTGGTTGTACTGCGGCCAAAGGGCTGTGGTCTCTACACACACGTTCTGCCACACAAGAGTGTGGGCTTATAAAGGTTGGAGGAAAAAAAAAAACCCAACTTCTATGGTGAGGTTAGCACAGTTGATCAGAGTGGATCCAAAATGTCTACTCAGCAAAATTACTTCTTACAGCAGAGCTATGTTTCAAGGCACAGTAAGATAGGAAAAAAATAGGGCTTTAAACTATACAGGGTTGAAAGGTGAAATCAAATGCTAATATGCAAACTACATGGAAGGCTGTATGGTTTTATCTGATAAAAGCAATTAGAATACTTTGCAACTAGAAATATAGCAACTTCTGTCAGTACAAATTTAAAACATTTGTTATTCAAGTGTTCTTTTGAGGATGATATATCCTACATTTCAGTACTAGCGTGGCAGGAAAAAGGTGTGCAAGTGAAAAGAGCCAGCTTGAAATGCCAAAAAATAACAAATTAGTCTTCTATAGATTAGACTGTTGTTTTAACATGTCATTATTTGACTATTAAAATTAAATTTAGAGGGAAGGTAAAATCCGATATATACTCCTAAGTGATGTCTCCATAGCACTATCTATCAAATATGGCTGTTTTTCCTTTCCATTTAAACTGTTATCCTATGTTCCACACAGCTGAGTAATGTCACTCACTCTCTCTAAAGTTTCCCAAGTGGCCAAGTAATTTAAGTATGCCATCACCAGAGCAACTCTGCAGCTGAAAATATACTGCTATTAAACCCAGAGAGAATAGATCACTAATTGCAGCTTAATATTAGAGATAGACATGAAATACTGAGCCAGCCAACAGAGCATGCGCTGGTAATCCAAACTCATGCTATTATTGAAAAGACAAAGAACTGTTTATTGTCTTTGTGAATGACTTTTACAATTACACTAGCGAAGTGCTTGCAGAAGCTAAGCAATACAAGGGCTGCTAGTTCTGCTTCAGACCACAGATTAATTATCATTTAGGTAAGGAGGAACTTTTTCCCCCTAGTACTGCTCCACGTTGCGTGGAACGTCATACTCAGTGGGTTTCCCTAGATGACAGCAGTGCCAACAGAGCACATGACAAGATACAGCACATGGGGAGTATCAGAGGATGTGGTGCCTTCTCCTAGGAGGATTGAAATCTAGAGAAGGGGAACATTGCAACACCCAATTCACGAGCTAGCTGCTCCAATAGAGTCATTACCCAGGAAGCAGAGCATAGGGTACCACCTTCTATGTCTCTGGCAACTCTCCAGGAGCAAATGTGTGATTCTGGAAGGAGTAAGGTATGCATCTAACCATTTTTTTGGGTTTACTGCAGAAAACTCATGTTTTGGAGTCCTTTGCAACTGTTTCCAGCTGTACTTTCCAGCATAGGCTGGAATTTTATAGCCAATCTTACCAGCTTCCAGCATGGGAGGTGGTAGGAAATGACACTGAATGGCTCATTGGTCACTTGAGTAAAGCAGTTTATTTCCTGTAACATCACTTGCAGAGTTATTGCCTCTTGAAGTAAAGCTCTTCATGGTTTGATTTAGAACAACTATTTTTATTACATCTATAAGCTTCATTTTATCAATTTTATGTATAACCTTTTTTTTAGCTGAATTGTCTGTGGTTTAGGTTATATTATCTTCTGAATCCTCCACTCAATTCCCTTCTCCTTCCTTTCCCAATAATTCCATCTCTTCCTTTTTCACACTTAATATCTTAAATTTAAAAAAAAGGTAGAACAAAAAGGGAGGAATATTGAGGATGAAATTCACCACTTATTTAACAAAACCAGAGCACAACATGATTTCTCAGACCCAAAATAATTTGAAAATAAGGTCCTGGTTATTCTTGAAATGCAACAATTTCATTAGCTAGATTAGTGCTATGGGGTTTAGTTTGCTATGGATTTATGTTGCTTCACATAACTGCATTCTTGAAATGTTTGGGGGTTTTTCTTCTGCTTCTGAATAGGTATCTTTTCACGTGGTTTGAATCAATCTCAGTAGTGCTGCAAAAGGACTGAAAATAGCATTTTTATTTTGTAAAGGCAGTTAATTCACCATAACCAAGATATTTTCTCATTGTACCATTTCTCATACTTAGATTTTAAAATCAAACACGTGGAGGGTTTTTTTGTCCATGTTATTTCTCAAATAGCTTTTTATAAACTTGGTTTTATGATATTCTTACATTGACCATTTTCACATTAATTTTTAAAGACTGTTTTTGTAGTAGGTTAATTCAAACAAATTAACAGAACAATTATAGATTCATATTAAGTATTCCTTTTTGGGACTACATAAAGTCATCCCCTCAGCTAATAAAAAAAAAGTCAGACTAGGCTGAATATGACTAGACTGAGCAGTTCTTCATTGGATTCCTGCTGAGAAAAGCAAATGACAGTAGATTTACTGCAGGTCAGCATAAGAAAAAGTGTAACTTTGCTGTTGTCCTTTTCTATAATTTGATCATCCCTGTAAATGCCTTTTTCATTCCAAGTATTCATGGGTTTGGATGTTAACAGAATCAATCTTTTCCTTTATCTTAAGCAAGTCCACTTCCTCTAAAAACATAAACATTTGTTTCTTCCCTTTCCTCCTCTTGTTTAAAATGTGTTAAAGTTCCTACTGTTTGTCTTGAAAGATGTTTTCACAGCTAGATACCTATATTCCTTGGCAGTGCCTCCCCACAGCACGGAGCAAGATGGCCATGAGGCTGGTACAGATCTAAGAGTGCTGTAACCACTTCAGAGCAATGCTGGGATCCTGCTCCTCTACATTCGGGTGCACAAATCACAGTGCAACAGTGATCCAGATACATTCCTTCTCTATCCAGTCTCTCTATTATATTACTTTCCATTGCACATTTCTTGCCTTTCTTCTTAGGGTTGAATCAAGGTACAGTTTCAGTCTTTTCTGCACTATTATATATGTAATTTCTTTCAAAGGGAAGTGAAAAAGCTCCTGCCTTCACTTATTCTACAGTCTTGAGCTTAAAGAAATGAGTTTTTAATGTGAGTGTGAGAGATGGCAATGTTGTTTTTTTTTAAGGTAGGGGCTCTACCTTAACTGTAGTGTTTTACTATGAAATCCAAAATATCAACCATAGACCTAAATGTTACACAAATAGTTACAAGCTTCATCAGGTTTGATCAATAAGGTTTCATGCAGAGTACTTTTCACATCCTAATAACAAGTCCTCCCTATTCAGATTATTTCTCATATTCTCAGGCTTTTAGGCACTCTCACAGTCAGCTTTTCTCAACATTTATCTACCAGGTGTTGCTGCCATCAAATTGATTTCCAGTCTGATTCAACTAGTCATTCAGACTAGGGAGTCAAAGGAGGTGCTAGGGTTGTCTTAATTGATAGATTATGATTAAAGTGACATCTAATGTTTTATCATTATATCTGCAGAACTATGAAACCAGCACAGATTTAGCTACAAACTCACTGTAGAAAGTAAATAAGCTTTTAAAATCCAAAGCAATTTTTATCTTGATTTTAATATTTTTAAAATTTTGGTTTTACTTTGAAGATAGCAAATCCCTAGGGATGCTATCTCCAGTCCTCAGATTCAAACAAAGCTGTTAGAGGTCATCCACTTCCACTAGTAATTTAGCTATTTCAATCTGGAATTCTTTTAGAACTCAAGTGAATACTCAAGTCTTGGTGATTTATTTTTAGCGTTTATTTTAGCAGCTTGTTCCATAGCTGTTGCATAGCCACTTTGATTTCAGACAACTCCTCTGCCAACTTCCCTCCTCCCAGAAATAAAGGGTTCAGCATAAGGATGTCCCTAGCTTCTCCCACCTCCAACACTGATGCAAAGAACTCATTAAGTTCCTCAGCAGTGGCCTTGTCCTCTGTGAGTGCTCCTTTTATACATGGAGTGCTACTTCTAAAATAAATCTGAGCTCCATTTCCACACTGACCTTGTACAACTGTTTTGCATGTTATTGGCAGCAGATTATTGGAAATAGCATCTTTTCTGTGCTAGGATCAATATTTTATTAGTGATAATAATGTATTTTAAAACATACTGCATTTCCTTTGTAGAAAAGGAAAAGGCAGAAAGCGTGTACTAGCTGAAGCATAAATAGAGTCTAAGTGGCAGAATTTTCACCATGCTTTCAGGGATACTAGGACTTTTAGTGGAGATGCCGATTTCTTTGGTGTATCCTTACTAGGATTGGCAGGACAGGAGCTTGGTCTGCTGCTGGGGAATTCCTCTGAAGCTCTGTATAGAACTATAAGTTGCTGGACAGGAATGTGCACACACATGAAAAATTATTTCCCTACAAACTACCCAATGACCTAACACAGAACTTGGCCTGTCAGGTAGAAACCAGTCAAGGTCAGCATAACTTGCTATGATGCACAAGTACCTTTAGGTGTACAGGGCTCTGTAAGTGTACCAATTCACCAGTGCAAAATCCCCCCTCTCTGGTATTCTAAGACTTATTAGATTTCCCTTATTACAGCTACCCTGTTTTCACTCTGGCAGTCATTATCCTCCCCACAAAGGGTCCCTGACTAGACATGTCAGAATATCAACAAGCTTTGCACACTCCAGCAGTGGAAGTGCAAGTAGTAACTAAAACTCCTCACCCCTTATTTTCATATGCAGGCAATCAGGTTAAGTGCAGGGAAAACCAATAAAACATGTTATCCACCAAACATTTAAGATAATTCTGTGCCCGGTGAGGGGATAAGGGTAATAATTTTCCTACCTTTGTGCAATTGCAAAACATTTTTCAAATTTAACCAGACATGCCAATTCCAATCTTGCTCTTCCTTGTCTCTGCAGAGCTAAATGCAGCCACAGCATTCTGTTTTTTCCTATGACACACACTCTCCTGTTACTCTCAGCTGCTCAAAGCATTTGGTTAAAACAGCCATATTTTCGCTTGTTAAAGATACCTAAGAGCACTGTGCTTAATGTTTAAACAGCTCCATGTGTACCCAATTATGAAAGCAATTAATTTAGTCAAAGACTAGATTAACTGCCATCTGTGGCCTGATTGTTTGTTAAATTTGAGTACTTCTGATCAAAATTGTCATAAGCAAAGCCTTATATAGCATGTGACCCAGTGACAAATCAATATTGCCCAAGGACATCTTGATATGAAGAGTTCAACATTAAGTGTAAAGTCTTATTATACCACTACTATCACATCACTGATTTGTACAGCGGACATGATTTGGGATGCATTTTATTTGTTTCCGAGAAGTGAAACCTTGGACTTTGCTAATAAAACAATGCTGTTGTTTGTGATGTAATAGGTGATACAAGAGGCACCTCTAGGATAAGATGATAAAACATATACACAGTAGAGGACAAAAAGCTGAGAGGTAGGTATGAAACAAAACCAAGCAGCAGCTTGAACTAAGATCAGCCCTCGTGATAGGGCCCCACCTGGATGTACAGCTAGTCACCAAATAGGCAAAGTGACTATTTGACCAATCCATACGAAATGGACAGCTGTAAAAAGAAAGGGCATGTGAGCCAGCAAACAAGGAAGCCTTGCCCTAAGCTCGTAGTGGTATAGTAGCTATCAGGCTCTTCTCACAACTCAGAGATGTCTATTCTAACTTACTAGGGCAAAGAATAACATTATTTGGATCATCCACACCACGGGAGAACATCTTAGACTATTTTCGAAGAAAAACGTGTCCAAATGACAGAGCTGATCTTTCCCCTCTTGCCCCCATACCCAGCCTTTGTTAAAAGTGCATCATTTCAGGGACATCATGACTCTCCAAACAAAAATATTAGACGGATGCCATCAACATGTGTAAGATTTTTCAGATAAACCTCTAAATTTTATTTAAAAATAAGTAAACAGTAACAAGTTTCTTTCAAGAAATACACTTGACTATAAAACATAGTGATATTTTGGAGTCTGGATTATTAGGTGGATGGGAAGAAAAAGCCAGGTTTGATATAGTGCCTCAGAAATATTTCACTATAACACTAAGCCTCTCATAAGAGAGAGAGGAAACAAAGAAGCATTTCTACATTGCAGTCAAAGTAAGCTACATTGTAGAGTTCTATTTATTTTTTATGTTTTCCCCATGATCCTTGCTGGCCTGTTTTCTAGATTCTTCCTTTCTAGAAAAGGAAGAATCAAAACAGGCAGGAGAATTTAAGAAAATATCAGCAGTGAGATACTGGAAGTAAAACTACTTTCAGTTAAAGGGTACTCATTATCTCCCTGCTACAATATAACTGACATTAGCCTTTCTAGAGGAACTCATTGGGCCTGTGATACTGTCCCTGGATTTTTTTGACCATTGCTGCCTACAATATGGTTCACTATTTTGTAGGAAATGCCTGTGTTTCTTTTTTCCTACAAATATTTAGTCTTCAATTTGGTTATACCAAGATCCACATTTTATTTAATAAGCTTATGCAATGCAGTAAGCTTTCTCTCATTATTCCTGACAAATATGACAATTTCTGTATCAGATGCAAGTTTTCATCTTTAGGAATCTCTCTTTAGTTTCAAATCAAAAAAACCTCTGAAATAGCAATCAATTTTTAAAAGTATCAAATACTGTTGGAGCTTTCGCTCAGCCTTTACTGAGGTTCACTACACAATATTGCTCAGTAAGAATTCCTTATTAACCAGTATACTGTCCAGATGCTTCACATGCTCAAATGAGAATTAAAAATATTGTGCTTTATTTCTAATAAAACAACATAACTCAAAACAGTGAAATATGAAAGTGTAGAATGTCAGAATTTATAAGTTTTTCCCTCCTTTTTTTCCCTACCATATATTATGAACAAGTTTTACTTCTTCTTGTGACAGGCAAGAGTAGCTAGAGGAAAGGGTTGTAAAGAAATCCGCTTGGTGCAAGCTACACAAACCTCAAAGCTACATGAGCTTCTTGAGGCTTCATTTTAGTGAGCTTTTAATTTTATTCTGATATAGCTTGCTTGAGAAGTGATGACTTTAAGATCACCTTTCCTCAAAATATTAATTGCTATGGTAGTCATCTTGTGTGTCTCTACGAGGAAGACTGTGGAGTTTGTTGAAAGGTTGCTTAAAGACCTGTTAACTTGTCTGTAACATAATCAATGCTCCTATTTCCAGCACATACTGTAGTCTTTGCAGGCAGTATCAGCAATTATTTTTTTTTTAAAACATCCACAAAACAGAACTAAACACTGTAATGTACCATCTTCAAAAAAATCATGCCAAAAGAAAAAAAATCCAAATACTCACCCAGAATAAGTACTGCATGATGTGAAACATAAGCTAACCACTCCCCAAATGAGGGCTACGCATCAACTTACCTTTTTTTTCCTCCCCCTCCTTCTAAAATAGATGCACCTCATATTAGAAAATCAATCACAAAGGTTATTTTTACCTAACCTGATCACCCAGTCTTAGAGTTCTAACCAACCCTGCTATGATAACCAATTGAAATTTTTGTATATAGCTTAATCTATGTTAAATGTCACTAATAAAGCCACAACCAGGCATAGAGAGACTAGCTGCCTATTTATACTGCTTTGGCT
The DNA here is from genome assembly GCA_013400835.1 of Zapornia atra. Taxonomy (NCBI): domain Eukaryota; kingdom Metazoa; phylum Chordata; class Aves; order Gruiformes; family Rallidae; genus Zapornia; species Zapornia atra. The sequence goes on along the minus strand of VZTU01025541.1, from coordinate 76,354 downwards.
GTTGACCTCTGGTCAAGTGAAGTCCATAGCAGGGAGGGATGTAGTTCCTTGGGAATAAGTAACTGCCTTCACCTGAGAGAAGGTTTAGGTGTAAAAGAACAGGATCATAGCAGGAAATTATTTCTTCACTAGCTGATGAGAAAAAAAATCTTGCCTTTTAAGGAGGAGTAAGAAAGAGCCTGAGAAGAGGACATCATGAATTTGTAAATGGAAGCAAATTTGTAAAAGGATTAGGGTTAAGTTGCTTTAATGTGAACACTTAAAGAGCTAAATCTCAGAGGGACTAGAAAGAAGTTGCCTTTCTTGAAGAGATTATGCACAGTTTATTCAGTTTGGGAAAGGTCTGGCTAAGGAACTATGGGCTGCAAGGAAGGTTATATCCTCAGGGGCTCATCAGGTAGGGGATAGATTTGTGCTTAAACTGGTTTTTTTTAAACATGTGTCTCAAAATTTCTGAATTTGCTCTAGCTACAGGATTAGTTTGTTCAACTACATTGATATTTATCTGATGGAACCTCTTTTTAGGGATTATAAATCTACGGCACCTTTGTATGCATTTATCTTTAATAAAGGTGAAACTGAGCTGACATCAATCTTCTGTCTGAATTTGTTTTTTTTTAAAAATAAGTTTAGGCCTTGATCCTGCAAGAAATATATGTGAAGAAGTGTTTGTTCTTGCAGCAATCTTCCAAAAATTCCCCCCAGCTTACCTGAAAATAAATGGATGCATATACAGCTTAAAAAAAAAAAAAGTATTCTTGTTCTATTACTCAGATCTATATCTGCAAAATAATTATTTTCTTTGTCATCTTGTAGCTGTTTTTGTCACTTTTTCCACAGGTGAGTTTTTAGTAAAGCTTGGTTTAAAATACGCAAGACTGAGGCCATGCATGGTATCTTTCATCCTGGAGAAAAGAATAACACTGAATCTGAAATATACTCTGTGCAGAGACGGCTTTCCCACCCCTGAAATGAAACGCAGTGAGTATTTAACAACCTGAATAACACTTTCAGAGAGCAAAGATCAAACTGTGGACTAATAGCTGCCTGTGCTGATGTTATTACTGCATCTGTCTCAGTTCTGGTGTGAGCAGAATAAACTACGTTTACAGAAACCTGGGAGTTTTTCAGAATAGCAAACTAGTGTTTCCACTTTTTATGAGGTATATTGGAGAATGTTTAGCAAAGACAAAGGTGTAGAAGGGGTTTTTTGGTATGAATTCAGTGAAGATAAAATATTCTGTGCTGAATTATAATTTTCAAGAATAAATGTTCTGTTGTTTACAATAATCAATAGGATTATACTGACTCTAGCTCATGTTTTCTTATTTGTTTTTATTTTTTTCATTTGATTTAATCATATAAACTTTATGTATTTTTCATTCTTTAAAAATTAACATTTTAATTAAACTTCACTGAAATTATTTCTTTGTAAATATTTACTCAGGAAGCTGCTTCACCAGCGTGAGGGACAGGAAACAGCTCTCTGCCATGTACACTGAACAGTTATGTTTGGAATTACTTCAAACCTAACAACCGTCTGTAGTTTGCAATAGAAGTAAGAAATGGCACATATCGTTATAATATGAGGAAAAATGAAAAGCAAAGGGGAAAGGAAGAAATGTTTTTCCCTCCAGAAATAGTCTCTTGCTTAGAAACACATCAATCTCAAATGACAAAAATCAAACAGATTTCTAAATAAAGGTCAAACTGGTATGACAGCATTAAGAAAGCCAGCAAAACTAGCATGAATAGAATTTACTCAGCTTCATTCCCCTTCCTTTAATCTGAATGCTTTCCTTCTCTGCTTCTGTACTGAATTATAAAATGGAGTCTATGTAAAGATACAGTTATCGGTTATACAAGTGTATGGCTGTAATTCAGGAAAGCACTTAAGTAGGTGATTAACTTCAAGCATCCACTTAGCCACTTTCCTAATTATGAACTTAAGCACATACCAAAAGTTCTTTGGTGGATTGGTTTTTATGCCGTGCCTGTTGACTGTGGCAAAACACAGAGTCTGCCTGAGCTAGTTTGAAAGCAGCTTGCTCCGGGGCTGGAAACAGTCTATAACCACGGCTGCCTGGCGCTCGGGGTGATTTCACTGACTTGCTTCCAGTGCTCAAGCCGCATTGCTAAAGACTGTTAAGTTATGCAGCTCGCAGCATACAGTTCCTTCTGTTAGTCTGCTCTAGTTTCTGCAGAGCAATCGCCTCTGTCTATTTTCCCAAGGTCCTGCTAGTTCTTTTATAGGGAAGGTACCACCAGACTTCAAAATCAGAGGAATTAGATAGTAGCTTGAATAAAGGATTTATGATCAGGAAGCTTAAACTATGATCCAAAAAGACCTTACTCAGTAGTTGTTTCGTTCTAGATGCATTTGAATGTTTTTGTTGCTTTGCCTTTAGAGGTACAGATGTGTCTAGACATTTGTCTCTGTGCATGTCCAAGGCTGCTTGGAGCTTGTCTGTGTTCCATCTCAGTTTGGCAGTGATCTGGGAACTGTTTCTCTACCAAATCCTCTAAGCAGCTTGATCTGAGAGGCATTCTCAGAGAGTACCTAATACTTACTACAGGATTAGGGCCCTGGGAAAATGCGGTAGTAATGCTTTTTGAAACCAATGCTGGGGATTGCTTTCTGTCATGGCAGCTACAACTACCAGCAGACTGTCACTGATTATTCCTATCTTTCACAGAAATGTCCTAAACAATATTAGAGTTGAGCTCGCTCTTTCCTGTCCAATTTACAACTAATTCCTCTCTGCATGATGTCACAGCATCAGTAGGATGCATAGGGGCACCTTCTCCCCCAAATTACCCACAGATTTGTGGCTATAGATAATTTTTGAGAGGGAGAGGTTTAAATCCCTGCAGACAAAGCCAAAAGTGGAGTCCGGACCACCTTGTTGGGTTTCTTATTTAAGAGGTGAAGAAGTATTGACAAGAAGGATTTGTCAGACACAAGCTATCCTTGAGACTTAAGCTTCCAGGTTATCACTGGATATTTTGGGAAACCCATACAGTTAGAAGATGAACCATTGGCAAGGGAGGACATGATGTTCCATTGAATGATTACATACCTCATCAGAAGAGAAGAACTTCCTGCCATCAGTTTCAGTCACTGTAGTGTTTATGGTCTCTCCTAAAAATGTTGGTTTTCAGTGATTTATAGATTTAAACATCAAAACTCCCATGGCACATTTCTGGATGGAATGGCTGTGTTCACATCAGCAAGTGGGTTAGCTCATTGAACCAGTACAGTTATGCACTGGTGATTGGGTCTTATGTCCCCATTCCTTATATTTTTGGAAGTTTACTTTAGACTTGCTGTAATCTGGTCCCATGGGCTAGTAGTCTGGTGAAGCGTGGATGCTATTTGTTGTCCTCCTGGAACATACCTTCTCATTTAGCTTCATCTGAAAATAATGCAGGTTTTACACTCTAAACCAACTCCGTAATGTGAAGCATAGTAAGTGGCAGTGAGTGGGAGACAGTCTTGAAAACACTAACTTTGGATTGAACTAAAATGCTAATGTAGGTGGTCCCAATATAATTTTCCTTCAGTAAAGATAATAATCCAATTCCAATTTATTAATAACAAAATTGCTTGTCTGACAGTGTTGAAATGTGAGCATGATTTTACTCATGACCTCGGATATCACTTTAATATATCTGAAAGAACCATGTAAATAAATGCAGGATAGTAACTCCGTGCTATCTCAGAGCAAGCGAAGAATTAAATGAGTAGAGCATTAAGGTTGGTTCTCTCTTTTTCCATTTGTTTTTATGTTGGGATTCTTTTTGTTAGAGGGATACCTGAAAAAAACCCCCATCAAACTCCTAAAACTTTTGGAAAGTGTTTTTAAAGGTTTGCCTCTGGCATTTAACCATTCTTTGGTTTATTCTTTCTTTATTAATGCTACATCGCAATGGAGTACAATGTCAGCTGAAATATTAAACTTAAAGAACTCCGCCCCTTTTGATTTTATGCCTGAAAATGAAGAGTTGAATAAGCTGCTCTGGATAATCTATTCCCAGTTCCAGTGATCTGTCACCATCTTCATTCTTGGCAATACTTACACGTAGAAGGGAAGGTAAATTCAGTGCCACGTATTACCACACTCATAATGAGTGGGTGATCGAGTCTACTTTGGGTCAGGTGTGTGAAGCATACTGTGTTGAATGGGAATACGTTTAGCATCGTTAGTTTAGATGCCTGGCCAAATGACAGCTAAAATCAAGTAGGACTTTTGCCTTCAACAGAGTCACTAGTGTTGAGGTCGCTTGCACTGACCTCAAAACATATTTAGAGATGATTCAGAACTGGAGTAAAATAAGGCAAGTGCTGATCTGCTCCTGGATAAAACTGCAGACAGTTTATGCAAGCTTCATGTTAAACATGTTATTTGTAATCTCTTATTTCTTGGTCCCGTATTCTTGCTGCTCTGCAAGAGAGCTTGTTTCCCTTGTTAACAGGATATTTGCTTGAGTATCCTGTTAGTGCAAAGCCTATGGCTGTTAACCCCCACATCTGCTGTTTGGAATTGTAATTAACTCATTTAAAGTGTTCTGAAGACATAAAAAGTAGAGAGACGATTTCAACAAAGAAAGATTCTCAATTCTGCATAGAAGTTTGACATGAGGATGGAGTGTCAGTATTAAATGTCAGCTGGGTTATTGAAGATTTTGATCGTATAATTGGGATTGTTTCAGTGCATTTTATTGTAGTCAATACGCTAGGGAATGCTCAAGTCAATATGAATCATCAATGTACTTTCAGAAAGATATAAAGTAAATAAGTACTCATATAAGTAAAGCTATAACTCACAGAAGAGACAGGTAATCTTATACATAAAAGTAACATCATTGCTGTAGATTTGTCTCCTAGTCGTAACTCCATTATCTCTCTCTCCAGGTTCTCACTAAAGTTATGATGGACATTAATTTTGCCCACACTGCGCTCAGTAATACTGTCATTTTCTTCATTGTGTCAGATAATTGATTTGATTTAGAAGATCTTTGCTGTATTGTCCATAAGAAATACAAAGAACTTCGCTTTCTATATTCTTGTTATCACACTGGTGCCAACATAGTATAAGGGCTGTTTATGGTTGCTTCCTCACCTCTCGTTTCAGATCTGATAACTAGCAACTGCTGTCTTTTCACACGCCTTACACGGACCATAGAATCACAGAATATACTGAGCTGGAAAAGACCCATAAGTTTTATTGAATCCAACCCCAAGACCATGTCTTGATCACTCAGTAGCCCAATATATATTTTCTACAAACATACATAATTACATTTAAGACTTGTGGAGCATTACCACAGTGTTACAGGGTTACATTTATTTCTACACTCTATTACAGGAAAATTCAGGCGATCTTTTGAAATCGATTTGAACAATGTTATAGACTAACTACCTTTGCAGTTAAGATAAAAGATCCATTATTTAGGCCTTAAAATATGAGAATATGAGGTGAGGATTTTGTTTGAGCTTTTGTGCCATCAGTGCTAAGTATAAATGAAATATTTACTATACCTTAAAATGTTGACACTCTCTTTAAAAGTGTATTTAATAAACAGGCACAGTTTGTGTTTTAGAGCGGTACTGTCACATGGGGAAGTTAAGTGGCAGGTTGTGTCTGTCTGGCTTTCTAATTTGACCGTAGTGCAGTTTAATATAGCGCTCTACACAAGACAGCATATGAGCCTTTAGGGACCAGGTATTAAACAGAGATTGCCAGCGTGCAATATAGATCTCCCTCAGTCTCCTGACTTCTACCCCTGACAAGACCTATGCATTTTTGCATCAGTGGTGGTAGAGACAGAAAAGGCTGGGCTGGAGGGCTGAACGGAACTGACCTTACTGGCTCTGTGATTCCTAAAACCTCTTCCCCACTCTCCTAGAACTTACCAGGAAACTTCTAATCCATTTGCAAAACAGGGCTGAAAAGACCAAGACAGGGAAATGCCTGTTTATTATGTGAATTTATCTTATTTTTAGGTGTTCTTGAACCTCGATAGGAACTGCTAATTCACAATGTTTTTATCTAAAATATGTAATTTTTGTTGTTTAATTCATTAAAAATTATTGTTTGCAGAAGTTAAGTCTAATCTGGAAGTCAAAGCATTTTGTATTGTGTCATAAAATATTTTTGTGGCAAGTACACCAATTTTTAAAGGTGTACAGTATTTCACAACCATCATGAAGAAGAATAAAAAACAAGTTCTGCTTTAAAATAAGTGTAGATTGTTTTACTCTGAGAATTTATCAAAAAATAAGCTTTGCAGATAGGATTTCATAGATAGCATTCTTTGATAGCTACTTTAAAAATCCCCACCCAATTAATGTGGCATTTTGAGTTCTATAGTTACTCATTGCATTCTAATAACATTTTACAATTTTAAAGATGAAAACTGACAGAAGATACAAGTTGTTAAATACTTTAATTTTATCTGCATTTTGTGTGTCAAAAAAAAATTAATAATAAAGGACAACTGTAGACTCCTAATGACTTGAATACAGTTTGACTGTTTTCATGAAGTGCTCTGTGGGATGTCAGAATATTTAATTCAGGATGTTAAAAACATCCCAAAATGTCACAATAATTATATCACAGCAGGCAATTAAAACACTGGAAAATGCCAACTGACTAAGTGTGTTCTCTGTTATTTAGGAAACTAATGAGTGAGTGACACATAAAGCAGAAAATACAAATTATAACCACAGAATCCAATATATGTTATAATTAATTTTAATATAAAATATATTAAAATAAAGCATCTGTCTTAACAAAATAAAAAAAAAAACTTGGTTAAAGTAGCCATTTGAGCCTTACGGTNTCACAAAGCCCTTAGTAACTACAGTGGTTCCATTCACTGCAATGTGATAGTTTCTGCCAAATTCTCCACGTGTCCTCAAATGAGTCTAAGGGCAGCTAGGGAAGATCTGTGTGCTTGCAGGGTGGAAAATACAACTCCCTTCACTGTAGATCATAGACATTGTAAAATCTGTGTTGACTCAGAGAAGTTACAGCACAAGTAAGGATGCTGATTCCTAGACAGAGAACAATAGAGGCTCGAGTCGTTCTAGCTGAATTCTTACATTT
>VZTU01025541.1:6926-69229 GCA_013400835.1 Zapornia atra | reverse complement strand
AATTCTTACATTTGAGTGGCCACGGGTTAATCGAAGAGAGAGATGATGCAATGAGAGAGATGCTTTTGATTTAATTTTGACAGGGATTTAATCCATAATTATTAAGTCAACTTCCTATTCTAACAGACGTGGAAATCAACTCCTCCTATACAACTTAGGGAAAAAAAGGACTTTAAGAAATAAAAAATAAAAGGAAAAGGAGGGATTAAATAAGGATGACAATAGGCAATTATCCTAATTAGTTAATGAGGCTGGAATAACTATTATTACTGCAAATGAATAGCTTAAATAGCAGAAAAATATATAAAGTGTCAGGCAGAAAAAGAAACCAGGAGAGGTGTTAGAGTAATCTCCGTCACTGATCCTATGCAAAGCTACAGTGGGCAACAATCTGCTTGCTCCTCATTAAGGTTTTCTGTGGCGACCAGTACCTGGGGATCCAACAGCAATTTATCTGGCATAAATCATTCTTGCTACTGAAGGGCACAGCCTTAGTTGTTTATTCTTGCCCCTTCCCTTGAACAGAAGCAAGCATTCATACAGCTGAAAGGTGTACTGGTTCTGGCAGTGATCTGGTTAGAAACTAACCCTCCCAAACTTAATTTTCACAGAGATGAGGTCTCTGGTTCACCATGTGGCTTCCTGAGTGCTAGTGTTAGTATAAGAGAGGGGAGAGGACTTGAGAAGGAGGAAAGGAGACTGGCTTGATACACTGAATTAAACTAATTGGGGAATCATGACATAAAGTGTCATGATGCATTCCCATTTGCAATAGTTCAGACAGAATGAATTATTGCTGCGGTGACCCGAGCACTGGAAACGTCAGTATTTAGCACTCTTTTAAAATTAATATGCTTTTACGGTTCTTTCCCATGAATAATCCTCAGATTTCTGTTGCAGGGCTGCAAGCACTGTTTTTTTGTAGTCCCCATTGCTTGTACTTAAAAACTTAAGGGATATTTTGCACTTCCTTGGTTGCTTATTACATGCCCAGAGTTTTGCCTCTGATTGGGGATGATCCATTTGTAGCTGAGCTCCTTTTTTGTAACTGGTATCACATGGTGGTTAGTGATCACTCAGCCCTTACAACGCTGGCATTGTGTGTTATTTTGAGGTGTACTATTTTGCTTCTGGCTCTATATTCATGTAATTCCTTGGGCAGGTTGTTGAGAGCTAGTATCTGGCTTATTACGCAGCCTTCAAGTACTGCTTGTTGCTGGTAGGCCTTCAAAATGCAAGATTTTTGGGCCAATTACCTGTGCTACTACTTCTGGGGGAAAAAAAACCCAACCCAACCACACAACCCTATTCTTCTGTCTAGTTTTGAGACAGGCTGAAGGGAGAGGATTGAAATCTTGTCTTTCCTCATTTGGTTACTGTTAGATGAGTCTAAGTATCACACCTATGAGAAGGATGATTCCCAATCTCACTGAAGTCTGACCCAGTGCCCTGAAAGAGACCCCGTACCCTGGGGGTCCAAAGGCTAAGTAGCTGAGGCATAAAAAATTATGGTTTTTCATGTCTTCACATACAGACTAAATGAACTGTTTTCATTGTGTCAGTTCAAATAAAACTGAGGCTCCTAATTCTAACACTTTTATCTGTATAGGTCCTTTTTTTTTTTGGTTAAACGCACCTTCAGGAATGTTCTTTTTGAGCTATCAAGAAAGGTCTGGGAGGAGTTTGTCTTCTGGTGATAGTTATCTTAATTATATAAGTATATATATATAATTCAGATGTCCTTATTTCTCTGAGATACCTAGAAAATGCTTAGAGATATTTATACATCTGTATGTCAAATAATTTTTTCTTCACAGGAAAGTCAATGTAAGTGTGAGATAGCAAGTAAGACTACTGGTTAGTTCCATACCTAGTACACCGTCTTGTTCTACAAAGGTCAATATATTTATTTTTCTATTACTTGCCATGAAATAAATAACATTTTTACACTCCAAGTTAAGAAAGGAAACCCAAATTCAAAAACCCAAAACAGCTCCAAACTGTAGATGTTGGGAATTCTTCTATTTATCATGAACCTTACTCTGGTTTACTCTGCTCTGTTTCATCATCTGGTTGGGTTTATTGCATTAAGGGGAGTACTAAGTAAACCGGAGAAAGACATATTTCATGAGATCTCTTAAAACAACAGACGCACGAGAACTCTGCAACTTCTTCAACTCCACTAACTGTCAGTATTGTTTTCATGTAAAACCCACTGAAGACCAATTTTGAAAGGTACATCAGTAGCTTATTTGGCCCTTCAGGTTTTATTTTACATCTGTTCTGGTGTATGGAACAATGATGGGTGAGGCTTTTGTAAGGAAACAATGAAAACAGCAATATTACCTGTTAATCTGGTTTTCATGTGTTTCTCTCTATTAGCCAGGAAACATTTCACTTTGTTTCACATGCTGAAGCAGAACTGATTTTTTCCCCCCCGAAAGTCTGTCTTCCTGAAGTCTTTCCCCCTGTTGCTCCCCCTGCCCCTCCCTCAAGACTGCCTTTAGACTACTTTGCAATGACACCAGCTACTCCTTTTAAGCAGGTTTATTTTTTTTCCTCCTTTGCTATGAAAGGATGAATCTTGCAGAGCACCTATAAAGGAGAGAGTTAAGGAAACCAATTTAACAGGTAGAAATTACCAATTTGCAACTTCCTTGACAAAGAATCTGGACAGACAAAGATTATACTCATTATTATGAAGCTCTTTTCAGTCACAAAGGCATTAGAAAAGGTATTTATAGCTGACCTTTGAAGATTCATAATTCCTTTCAGCGGAGAACTATAGAACTTTGCACTGAATGTTTCATTACATTCTTAGAGTTAAAAATTACATATACTTTGTATAAAAGAAGTTCTAAACCAATTTTTAGAAGACCATTGAAGCAATATCATAATACATGAACAATTTCTGTTGTTTAATCAGATAAAAGAACTCTGAGGATATTTTGAATCCATATAAGGTAGACATTAAAATATTATAAATAAATAAATAAATATCATATGTTTCTGAGCTTGAACTTTGTACTTTTGCTTCACAACAGAAATTTCTTCCTGTTGCCCCGAGGAAAAAAAAATATTTTCTATTAAAAATGAATAGCTTCAAAGATTTTTTTTTTTTTAAAGTATAGAAGCAGAAATCTATAAAATAGTTATTGTTTCTGCATAACAGTAAAAAATGATTGTCTCTTTGATTTAAGAAGCACTGTGAAAGACTTGGCTTTTCAGAAGTGAGCTTTCTTTATATTATATTTATTAATATTTTTCCCTAGTTGAACCTGCTTTTCTAAAAACACAGTTGAAGTACAGCCCCATGCTGCAAGCTGATATTCTACAAATGTGTATGAACGTCTCAACTCACAGTAACTAAACCACATTTAGTATCAACTAGGTTGCTCAGGATAGACTAACTTATAGCCATTAGGCTATAATAATATTTTTTCAATATCCCACATGCTTCTTAGCTGAGGTGGCTATAAAGAAAAGAAAGAAAAAAAAAGGCAAAAAAATTCCACAAACATTAATTAGATTTACTTGCCTTAGGAACTTTCACTACCTGAATGATTGGTACCTTACTATCTTTTTAGGTGTATTAATCTTTTATGGTATAAAGAAACAATATTTTTTAAAAAAATAAAGCCGTTCTAAGAGGTTTAACTTTCTTTTAATTATTTTATATAAATTAAAAAAAGTATTTTGAGTTACTTTTACTTTATTTGCCATCAAAATATCCATTAAAATCTATATCATTGTTAGATAATATAAACAGTGGCCTCAGTTCTTGAATTCAAATAAACGCATTTTATTAGGAATCTTGATACTGAAAGTTAAAGTGAAGTTAACTTCCTCTTTTCCTTTTCTCTGTGTAGCTAGAACACTTCAGAGTAAGGTATCTAAACTGTAAAATTATAGATTAAAAGTGGTACATCTTGTTCTGTCATCTTCTGAAGAAATATTTTTTTCAAATTTGTGATTATTAAACTATGAAAACAAATGTTTTTAATCTAGATGAAGGTGTAAATCCATAAAATCTTAACCATGAAGCTGAACAATACCTCTGTATTGAAAATCTGCAAATGAGAGAACAGCATTTTTGGAATATTTGTAATTTCCAATACTGAAGGCTTTCTAAAAGGAAAATTTGCAGACAAGAACAAGTAAATGCAAATTAATTTCTGCAAAACTGTGAAGAACAATAATACAGGTGCTGTTTTTTTCATGGTATTGGGGAGCACACCACTTTGCTAGAAATCTCAGCATAAGCGGGTAGGACAGTTGGTTAAAATATGTCCTGTAGGTTCCTATGGTCATAACTGAAATGCATAAAATCCAATTAGCTCTTTTAAGGCTGAAAAAATCAAGACTTGAAACATGGTTGCAGACAACATAGGACTAGGAAGACATCAGTGTGTTCTTTGACAGACTTGACACTCCTACCAGTTTTACATCTGTCTCAGTGCCAATATAATTTTCATGAAGGAATAACCTGTTCATCTCAAAAAGGCAATAAATCCCCACAAACAAGGTGTTTTGTGTTTATTAGAAGCAGACATGGAAAGACCTGACAGTTGCCTTTAGGAGCTTGGTTGGATCAGTGCTGTCGGTGGCTTGGTTTGCATTCAGGCCAAGGTCAGAGGGTGCAGATCCTCAGAATCAAGGCAGAGTAATTAGATGTCAGGTATCTCTCTTCAAACCCTCCTAATCATTTGAAGTTTAGATTCTGGATCTCTTTCATGTAGCTTCTATGTGTGAGTTTATTAGTATTTAATTAGCAGTGTGCAAATAGCGACTACTTCATTTTGGGAGCTGAAATGAAAAATTTTAGGGGGGGAAATAAAAAAACATGTAAACAGTAAGACTTGTGAAAACCAGAGTTCAGTTGATCTGTGTCTTAAATCTCTCTCATCTCACAGAACACCCTAATGCACTAATGCCTCTGTCCTCTCCCCCTCCTTTCTCTCTCTCTTTTTTTTTCTCTCCCTAGCTCCTAAATAATTTCCTAAATAATTTCCATGTTTGGCTGGGCTCATGCAGAGGCTGGCTTAGTCCATGCATGTGCTGCCTGGCTAATGGGAAACTGCTGGAGTTACGCTGTCTTGCTTCAAATGGGGTCATGAATTTCCGTCTATCTTCTCCAAACAGCTGTCAGTTCTCAGATGCATTTAGAGGAATCTGTATCTTTGTATAACCTTTTTAAAATTGGTCAATGGGATGTAAAGTGATAGGGAGACATGGGGTACAGATGACAACTGGCAGTTCTGTTACATAAACCTAATTTACTTAGGAAATTGTAATAAAATTGTTGTTGGAGGTCTCAGGGTAGAAATTGGGATGTATGAAAAGTTTCTTGGGGGGAAAAAAGAAGCTAAATTGTATTAGCTTGAAATGCATTCTTTTATATTGTCCAGGTCAGGAAAAATAGCTGAATTGAAATGAAATGTATGATTTCTGGGTTATTTCACATCTTACACATCAAGACAAATACATAGTTCTTAAGCAAAAATAACAATAATTCTTTTGGAAAATATCTGATGTACTCAATTCCCTCCTCCCCCCATTTCTGATGTTTCATTTTTCAACAGATCTATTTATATTCAATTGTCTTGACTAACGTCATGTAGAATTTAGATTTGATAATGTTAAGAGGTCTAATGATTGTTTCAGACATTACATTATCCATGCATAGATCATTTACTTAGACACATTTTGGTGATTTATGAGACATACTATATTTGTGATAATAACATCGTTTGACTTCATGTTAATAAAATTGTCTGCTTATTTGGGGAGTAGAACTATGAGAACTTCCAATCTCTTGTTCACTATGGTTTGCCTTTCCCTGGCCTCTTCACCCAACCTGCCTCTTCTGTTCTTCCACTGCTCATCTGTCTGTTGGCAGAGACAGAGAGATATGAAAGGCAAGAAGATCGAATTAGCGATGACCATAGAAAGTAGGTCAGAAAGCAGTGATAGATTCCTCGTGTTTTTCGGTCTGAAAGCTATTCGACTGTAAAGACCTTTGTGTATTAGTTTTTGGGCTAATTAATTTTTTTAGTCAAAACCCAACCCCCTAATTTAGTTACCGACTCTTTCACATTGTGACTCTTATTCATTTCCTGTAACTCTAAGAAATCATCAGCGCAGCTGTATATAAACAACAGGGAAAAATACATATAGCTGGGATTTCCCCTCCTCTGCACTGATGACGTTATTCCCGAGAGGCTGTTATGAGTTCGTTACCTGTTAAACCAAATCCCTTTCTGTCTTTTCCCTTTAAGTGATTTTAAATATTAAAACCCCATAATTTTTCTATGAACTCCTGTTACATCTGATGATAGTACAAATTTGAAAAACACTCGTTTAATGTGGAAAGGTGAAGATATTAATCTAGCCTTGAGAGGTTTCAACGACCCTTTACTTCCTTAATGTCCTCTCCTCATGAACTGAAAGGCTTCAGCTGGCTTTGGTAGCCCTGTTCTTATGCGAGATGTTTCAGTGGGGAATTAGCAGGGTTGCTTAGGAAAACAGCACAAATAAATAACTGTCACAGTTGGAAGACTAATGGCATACAGTGAACAATCATTTGAAAAAAATCCAGTGTCAAGTTAATAACTGGAAGAAGCAAAGACAGTTTAAAACATAACTTCTGGTTCTTCAAAAGGCAGTGTCACAAATCTTCCAGCAAATCTACTTAGAACTGGGTATCCAAAGCATTAATTAAGCACTAAAATAAATTCCATGATTTTCAGTGTTAGAAGAACTAGCTCTGATTTTCTGTGCTGAATAACCACTTCAGGCTTGATTTGTTTCCACTGTCACAAGCGATATTTCCTTGGCACTGCAAACTGTAAAACTGGTAAATTGCTGTCATTAAGTAATTGTGCTCTCTGTGTGACCAAGGCAGCCAGTTTCTAACCTGCTCCAGTCCCATGTCCCTTCCCAGCTCTGTGTGACACATGTCGTACCAGGTTCAGCGATGGGAGTGTTGTCTGCTAGAATTTGGAGAAAAACGATCACTTGCTTCACTCAGGATAAACAAACAACCATTGATCAGTCCTGGATTCAAAAGCAGAATGTGCACAAGGCAATTTCTGCCTCTCTCAAGCTGCCTTTTGAGACAGTGAATGCTGGTGAAGTATTTTAAAATGACAGAGCAGCAAAAAAGTGGAATGGCTCCTGCGTGGTTCCTGGCAGGTTTGTGCTCCATTCCTGAGCCTGTGTCCTTGTTACCCAGGGAACCGAGGCACAAGCCATCTCTGCCAGGCACCCGCTCAGGCTGTCAGGTTGTCAGTAGAATTTAGGGTGGTGTCTGATACAATCAGTTCTATGAGTGATTGAAAAAGCTCCATAATTTATTTATTTTTCTTAATCTGTGAAAGAGATTAAATGCGGCTGCTTTCAAGTAGTTTGTGGTTGAAGAGTACATTTTGAATGCACTTAGAGAAGGCTGGCTGGGGGACAGATGCAGTTTGGGTAGGGTCAAGTCACTGTGAGTGCTCAAAAGCACACTGTAGCTTTCCTGAGTGCTGCAAAAAATATTTAAATGCCACATCCAGCGTGCAAGTAGCAGCGAGGGAGTAACTGCAGTCTTTAGTCCACATCTTGTTGTGGTGTATATAGAAAAATTCCTTTACATTTGCAGTCTTACAGGAAGCTTTGAGAACAAGTGATACAAAGTCTTTGTAGTAGTTAGTGAGTGTTTTGTTGGGAAGGCTCTGAGTGGCCGAGTGCCCTTTGCTTGTGGTGCTTGCTTCGGTGCCATTATTAATATTTACAGAAGGCGGCACCTACAACTTTCAGACTTTATAGGAGGCAAAGTCTTTGTCTCCAATTTATAAGTCACCTCAGAGGAATTCACCTGTACTGCATATACTAGTGTAACTAAGAAATACTGTTTAAGCTTTCAGCTTTGTTAATTTGCTGAGGTAGTGCTTCTGTTTTTCAGCCTGTGAAGCTGTAGTAGTTCATCAATGTAACAACAGCAGAATACATGTACTGGAATTGGTACAGTGGGACAAACCCACAGTCAGACTTTTCCTATAGCCCGTGACTGGTAGTATAGATTGAAGAAGACAGTACCAGAAACTCCAATAAGCAGCTACAGTAAAAAAATTTCCCATGCTTTAAATGCCATCCTAACTTCTAATACACGGGTCTAAACTGTAAGTTTAGGTTTCTTTCCTAGGTGTTTCAGCTCAGAGTTATAGAGTAACTTTAATATATATTATAAACTGTCTCCCCAATAATCGTATCTTGAAATTTGTTAAGTTGCACCTGCTGTTGTAATAAGCTCCATGGGAATGTCTGACTTTAGTCAGTCAGTTTTGGTTTTGTCATTGTTCTGGTGAAGAACCCCGGCCTTCCCCTGTCCCCCCAGCCTTTATTTTTGAGGGGGTGATGGAAGGGGTGGGGGGGAAGTAAAAAGTACCCTGTAAATCTGAAGTGCTCTGTGAAAGAGAGAAGCCGTGATTCATTACTTCAGAGAAAGACACAGTATGCAACAGTTAGAAATCTGCCTTCCTGTTCTGACCCAAGAAATCCCTAGCAAAATCTGCAGTATGGTTTGGCTTTTTATGTTCTGCCTTACTAGATCACTCTGTGCTCTCTGTTGTGAAAGGCAAAACTTCAAACTGGATTAAAAGGATTAGCTCTAAAAATGCATGTTTTGATTATATGACTGATGACTTTGGAACTAGGAGGTTTATTGCAAATGCTTTAAAAGTTTGAAAGAGAGGCTGGAATCCCAGTAGTCCCATGCAATAATCTACAACTTTCCAGTCATGGTCTTTTACAAGACAGCATGTTCAGAACAGCATGACCTAGCAGTAAATATTTCCAGACCTGAAATATTTAATTTTTTTTTTCTGATACCTAATGAAGGAATAGGATAAAAAAGAAATTTACATACATTTATATATTTATGTTATGGATATGAAGCTGTGGAAAGCCTCACACAGATACAGGATAGTGAATAAGCTAGGTGAATGACAAGCAGGCTCAAACTCTGAAAATGTAATAAAATGCAAAAATATTGAGTTAAAAATTGTGCTAGTGTGTGTGGCTGGGAAAGGGTGGGAAAGGAGACGACTAAACATTTTATTGGCATTTCTGAGAATGAGTTGTGTAACTTCTTTGTAAGGAATGTACTCTTCCCAGAATCACAGCTATAAAACCTTTTATCATTATGTGTCCTGTACCTATTTGATGGTCTTTTCATGTCACTGTCTTTAATTGCATAAAATAGAAAAAACGTGCATGCAAAATAGATTGATGAAACTATTCCACAAGTTAATAGTTACACACTAATTATACAAACTCTGGATTAACAGTTTTATATAATTCATTGCTGGAGCCTGATTTAAGTTTTAAGAAAAGTCAACCTCCAATCATCTCTTCAGAAGAGCAACTGACAAATTGCAGCTTAGTTGAAGAGCTAAGAAAATTCAAAGCAACTCACCAGATACTTTTCAAGGGGATTTGACTGGACAAGGAATTCCCATTGTGCCCTGTCCTACAGCAGCTGGTCTTCAGAAAGTGTGTTTCAGGCTTCTTGAATATGATATATTTAAACTGGGCACTTAGGCAAGTTGGGCACCGGACGATAAAGTACACTCCACCAGCTTTTGAACTATTTTTGGTTTAGTTTTCTAAATTTTCCTTTAGCTTGCCAAGTTTTTTTGCATTTCTCCCATTTTCTCTGCCCATTGCCTTTAGGGCAGGACAAAAAAAGTGTAGGCCTCACAGGTGTCACAGCTGCTGTTTTGCATTAGTGAATTCCACGTTGCTGAAGAAAATGGTTAGTCAGTATTTTGAAATATCAAGTCACATTGTGACTTTGAATTGCCATATGTTTCAGGTGTTCCTTGTCAGTTTACAGAAACTATTACTTATAAGGTATCATACGGTCATACTGGTTTTCCAAATCCTCTTCCCTGCTCTGGACAGTTTTGGAGAAAGCCCCGTTCTCCAGCAGGGCATGAGGACATTCTTAGAATAAGCATGAACTTGGACTGCGTGTAAAAGTTTTCCTGGTTCAGGGTCTACAGAGTAACAAAACAATAACTCTCCAAGAGGTCATCAGGTATTAAAGATGTTGTAAAGATTTACTAGAAACAACTGGAAGCCCAAAAATGAAGTGTTTATTATGGGATGTGGTAGTCACAACTTTTCCTCTACCCTCTTTTTCTATGGACTAAACAACAACTGGGCTTTTCCTTGCTGAGGAAGGTCCGTGAGGGCAGATCTGATAAGCTGTGATTAGGCAACATCTGGACAAGATGAGAGCTCCAGTGAAAACACTTCACCCAGGGAACAGCTGAGGCAAATCAGGATGAATGTACTTGTTCTGGACAACTGAACTAGGGATTCAGTCCTTTCATGGGTTTGTGACATTCATGGAGTAGGACTACAGGGATGAAAGGGCTGAATCTTTTCCTGCAGAGAACAGTGAGATGAGCTGTCCTGAAACATCATGTTAATGCTCTGGTGTTGGGGTTTGACATATTTAGTGATGCCTCGGAAAGCTGGAATCAAAACTCAATAGCCTTAGTGACTATTAAGCAGGTATCCTTTATTGCAGCACTGGGCACACAGGGGATCGATCGCTCCTGCAAATGTGTGCGCCCATTAAAGCCAAATTTCTCATATTTATACAGATTAATTATACATATTCATTATAATTTCTAAGAAAAGGCAGGGTTATGCAAATTATTTCCAGGAAGTAATTTACATTAACTCCTCCCAGATAGAGCATGCTCAGTGACACTCAGGGGGTCTTCTGGTGGTCTTCAGGGATGAAGGCTGGATGTCTTCCTCTCTCTCAGCGCATGCTCTTTACGGGTTTCTCCATGCTTATCTGGGCTCTCAACACCTGCACCGAGTAGTCAGTTTTTCATTGAAAACAAGATAGGCTCTGTCTTTTAATTGGTCGTTAGTCTCATTATTTATGACTCCTCTATCTCCTACTTCCTCTAGTTCCAAGGCTGTTGCACTATTATGGCTAAGTTTTGTAGCCACTTTCATGAAACAGCTTATGTGACTACAGCCAAATTCTGCTAAAATTCAAAACTAATCTATTCCTAAAAACACACCAATTCTTACTTCTCTATCTTCAAGGCTGTTACTGTTGCATTGTTATGGTTAAGTTTTGCTCTGCTCTCACAAGCAGCTTACACAGTTACAGCTTTCTCTTAAACTAGTCTATTCTTAAAACTATGAAAATTCTTATATTAAAATTGTATTAATTGTCTCTTAAGCTACACCTATACCAATCCACTCAGCATGATCATTTTTGACTGAATCATTAGTTATCCACAGATGCTCTCTTCTCTTGATGCCACTCTGTGAGACTCATTGGAGGCTTGTTCTGCTGAACATATTGTAATACCTGAAGTTTCTAGTTATGCTGGAAAAAGTTATTGCTTTATGTGCAGAGTGGTATTTGTTTAAGGATTTACTTTGTGACTGATCTAAAAAGTGTTTTCATGTACAGTTTATGAGCAAGACTCTTGTCCCAAATATTGGGAGGCATGCTTCCCATAACTTGCTTCCAGAACACTCCATTTTGCTTGTGGAAATGTGTCATAATGAGGCCATAATTCTAATGATAATTGAGAAGATTTAACCTGTAGAGACTGAATATGTGGGGGTTATGAGCTTAGGCAAAGACTTACGTTTCTTCATAATGTGTTGATTAACATGAACTAATGTTTTCTGTGAGTAGTTGGCTGTTCCTTATTCTTTTCAAGAATCTTTCACAGGTGTACGGGATGAATATACCATATAAAATTTAGACAAGTGCCATCTGATGTCTGAATATACCTTAAGTAACTACAAGTAGAAATTAAACATCGACATAAAGCAGTAAACCCCTTTTGAACATAAAAATGATTGCTATTAGCAGCTGGAATTTGCATAGAACCTGTTAAATCTAAAACCACTTTTGCTGCACTCAGAAACTGGCAACATATGGTGACAGAGTACAGAATCAGGCTATATTTAGTCCTGTATGACAGGTGTAAAAACAAATGTTTAGATGAAAGGGGATAGGCTTTTTGTTGATACTATATCCTGAAACATCAATTTTTCCAGACATGAAGTGCTTGCAGATTTGTCTTTTGGCTAGTAGGTATTTTTTTTCTTATAAGCTGAGAAATACTGAGGTGATACAGAGCTCAGGTTTTGCCTACAAGTTTTAACTATGCTCTTACGGAAGATAGTTCAAAACTTTCACATTACCGAGACCGTTAGGTGGCCCTTATTAGGGAAGAAAGGAAACAAACAGAAAAAAAAAACTTAAAAAAAAAGAAAAAGTGGTAGGTTGAATGTATAATTCTGTAGGCAAATACTGAGGAAAAGTCCATTACACAAAAAAGGAGTAGGCATGGGATCATTTCTGTGTTTTATTCGAGATAAAATTCTTCCTCACGCCACACTTGAGTGGAGTGTGCTGGTCCCTGATGGGTCCCTGTGCTCAGTGGGTTTAGTCAAACCAGTATGTAATCTGCCCTTATTTTAGGGCTAGATCAAGGCACTATTAAAAATTCATGCTGCAGTTTTATTTAGTAAGGGAGAGAAAAAGGCATTCAGGTACATGGCAATGGCACTAGTGGGCTGTTCCAGGCAGTTCCAAGTGCTCTGCAGCTGCAGAGCAGATCTCAGAGCAGATCTGTAAATAACTGGTCTACATTTAGGTTTCTAAGCCCACAAGGAGCACCTGAGTCATGCATTCAAGAATGTTCTTGCAACTATGACAGCCTGAAATCATTATTTTGATTATATGAAAGCTCATTTCATGGAATCAATTTGAGAGCTAAGGCCTTAAAAAACTCCTTTGTACTGAAAGTTTGTGACGTGGCAAAAATGGCTGTGAAATTGTCAGCAATCGAGTTACTATGTGAGCAGTGCATTGTGATTCCCATTGTATATTAGCCATAGGGTGCCGTCTTGAATCTGGTGTTTGGTATTTTGTATATTTTTTGGGTGTCTTGAATAGGGTTCTTCAACTGAATGGGAAAACTCATCTGGTCTGAAAAGTAGTGTCTCTTCATTTCAGTAGAGATTTTTGGTGTGTAGGTTTGGGTATTCTATTGAGTTTGAAAACGGTAAAAAAAAAAAAAAGCCTCCAACCCCTCAAAACATGCAATATAGAAAATTAAGATATTCCTTATGGAATTCCTTGTGTTTGGTGGTGAGTGGGATGAATATGTTCACAGCTGTCAGTAAAAAAGGCACTATAGGTTAAGTGCAAGCTGCTCCAGGCTCTCCCAGAGGCTGCTACTCACTGCTCCAGGGTGTACCTTGAATCCCAGCTCCCACAGGGACCAGATTTGCTCAGCCTTGCCCGGCTACAAAGACTGATTCAAGTGGCTTAAAACTGACCTGGTTCATCTCTTGGATTTCTTTATTCAGGCTGTATGGCAACTGAAAAACATCAAGAGCATTGAATCAAAGTCACACCTTCATAGGTGTCTAATCAGTGCCTTAGACAAAATCCTGTAGTTTGTAATTTTCATCATGTGCCTTTTAAATTGGTTAATTAATTTATTAATATGCAGAACAAGTACACAAAACCTAGTCATTAGTAGTATTGCATGTTCAGGACTAACTATATATGTTCAAAAGCTATTTCTGGTGTTTCCCAGGCTACATGTCTTTCAATTGTCCTTCAACGGACTATAGACATCTTTCCTGCCAGTCTCTACTTCAATTGGATAGCTATAATAATTAGACTTTAAATTTTTCATATCTTCATATCATTGAGTTAAGGACATTTGCTCAGTGTCACTTAAGCATTCATTTGGTCAAACAGAATGTTTTTCACACTTGGGACATAAGCTGGCTGAGATAGGGACCTTGCATTACATATATGTGCAGTGCTTAGCACAGTCCTCAATCTGGAGCCACCAGAACTCTACCCTTGAAGTGTATTGAAGCATCTGAAACTGGCAGCAGAATTTAACACTTCCAGTGTGTATCCAGTTGGCATTATCAATCTGCTTTGGTATGTGCCAGAGTGCTGTTTAAAGATCTGTAATAATCAACAAATTTCTATCATTAGAGAGCTGAGACTATGGCATTTAATTTCAAAATAGCAGCATGGGCTCACAATTTTAACAGGTATCACTTAGAAATAAGAATACAGTTTCTGATTTCTTTTCTAGAATATGCCCATATATTGGGATTTACATTAAAAATAAATTATTTGTAAGCTAGAGATTCTTTAAGTTATAATATCTGCTACTGTCATGTATTCACTGTGTGCAATTAAAGGTTTAGAGTGACGTAGTGTCATGTTTTTCACAGAAAAACCCCAGTCCTGCTCTGCAAGCCACACACCACCTCACTGTTGTGAACTGGGCATTTCTCTATTTGCACATCACAGTGAAAATCAGAGTCCTACTAACAACTGATTATTATTGTATGTACTATAATTAAATTATAGACAGCTTCCATTTTCTCCTTGCCTCTCTCTGCACATGGGAATTGAGTTATATTTAATAATTCAAGCATCAATTTTTGCAAAATGCCTGCCTTGATCCCAGGGTTTTTTTCCCCATTATTACAAAAAGAGCTCAGGTCACGAAGGGATCTGTAGTTAAAAAAGAAAAAGTCATAGTTGCAAGAAGTCAAAGACAGCGCACACGAATGAATAAGGATGCCTATAATAGATCTGGAATTAGAGTAATTTATGACACGCGTGTGGGAGGAAAAAGGAGAGGAAAACAACAAATACTATAGCACTGAATTACAGCATTTAGCAACAGTCTTGACTACTGAAACATCTTACAAACCTGATGGTATTCAGGACATTGGAATGAAAGACAAAGATTTTAAGGAAAGATACCTTTGCTAATTCAACAACAGTGTACTAAAAAGAGGAGAGCCTTTATTTTCCACACAGCCTTTCAATACCATTCTCTGTTTCGAAGTGTTGTTTCCCAAAAGACTTGAATCTTTTCCAGCAGTTCATCAACATGTTCCAGGAGACAAATGATCTGCCTCTGAAAAACTATGTTTGTCAGAAAAGTGCTACTACTAACTTCCAATATATAGTTGGTTTTAATTTGGATCAGCTTGTATCACCAGAATATGAAAGGTATCCTACAACCATGCAGCAGTATTTTGTTATTACCTCCAAAGGCCATAGGAGAGGCTTCCCGTACCAAGAGCCTTGCACAAGACATTTACATGTTCCCTCTCATATTTAAATGTAACCCAATTTCTGAGTGAACGCCTGCACTGGGTTTACTCTGTGAGGTGTTTGGAGCGGGTGGGCAGCAGGGCAGCCCCTGTGAGGAGAGGCTGGAGCTGCCCCATGCCAGAAACAGCCAGTTCCAGCCAGCTCCAGGTGACCCTCCCCGCCAGGGCACAGCTGACTCATGTGTGAGGACCTGCTAGATAAACATTATTTAAGAAAATAAAGAAAAGATTGTGGTGGGGAAAAATGTGAGGAGTAGTCTTGTGAACACTAAAGGTGGAGAAGGAGGGTAAGAGCTGCTGCAGGTGCTGGAGCAGATATTTCCCTTCAGCCCATGGCGAAGTTGCAGGGAGAGTAGATGGATGTTCTCTGAAGGAACTGTGGCCTGTAGGAGACCCACGCTAGAGCAGAAGAAAAGTATGAGGAGGGAGGCACAGCAGAGAGGAACCATTACGGACTGACCACAAACCCCTATTTCCCTGCTGAGTCTGCACCCCTCAGGGTTGAGGGAAGGTAAGAAGAGGCAGGAGTAAGGAAGTGAATCTGAGCTGGAGAAAAAGGGGGGAAGGTGGTGTTATCTTTGTTTCTCACTACCAAATGTGTTTTAATTGGTACTAAATGAAATTATTTTTTCCCAAGTTAGGTCTGTTTTGCTCCTGATTATAATTGATAAACAATCTTCCTGTCTTTATCCCAGTCCATGAGTATTTCCATTTTATTTTCTACCCTGTCCTGTTGAACTGTGTGAGTGACTGAGCAGCCAGGTGGGATTTTGGTCCTTCGCTAAGGGCAACCTGCTATAAACACATTTAATTTCTTTAAGGCAAGTGCACTGCAATTAAATTTCCCCTAAACTTGAATCCAAATTAATATATAATTCCTTGTTTTCTGTATTTTTGCCTTTAGGTAAGATAAAGTAATCATACTGTACTTTGTTACTGTATTTTTACCTCTTAGAGTGGAAGCTCAGAAAGAACTGAGGAAATGTCTTCACATTCAGTGTAGATATTCTTCACACATTCTTAAAAATGTTTTCATCCTAATCCTATGCTTTCTTTTTGCTACATTGCAGAGTTAAGTTTCTGTGTGAAAAAACAGAATATTTGATCTACTTTTAAATTTATGATCCATCACTATTTTATTAACATTCTGTTATTCAAAGAACCAAACTGGGAACAAAAATCCCCACCCCAACGAAAAAAAAAGAGGCAAATGTCTGTTGTGAGCATTACAAACACCTGCTATTTCCTAAAGAGCATTTAGCTATTATCAATCTGCCCGCTGTACACCCTATGGTCATCGGGAGAAGATACCTTCCTTGCTTCTTAATTTCTGAAAGCCCTTTAAAAGGCCTTCCCTTTCCACCTTTTTCATTATTATAACCGCTACTAAATGTGATTATTTAAAATAAATACACAGCTCCTCAGCAACACTTTTTGACTAGAGTGCAGCCTGATCCGCTGCAATGTCCATTGCCTCCAGCAGGCTGTGGAGAGGCGCGTTCTGCACCGCTCTCTAAAACCCCGCTTGGCCACGTTCCCAGATAGCCCTCCATTCAGATCTGGGTTCTGAATGGTTTTCAATTAATGTAACAAGACTAATTAACTGTATAAGAGTAGGGATTTTCTTAGCGTTGCTGACAATGCATCTATTTAATACTACCTTGGAAATTCAGTGCTTCTCATTCTAAAAGAAAAGTACACAAAGCCAGTGGGTTACTGGGGGTGAAAATAAGGAACACAAATTTCTTTCTTTGCCTCTGAACCTGAGCAAATTACACAGTTACTAGAAACAAGTAGTCTAATCTGAATGAGACACCTTTTTGGCTGGTGCTCCAACAACTTTACCAGACAGTCTCTGCTGAAATCAGTATCATACAGCATTGCTGTTTTGATTTCATAGCTGAAGATTATCCCTGTACTGGTATCTAGCACTCAATAACAACTGCTAAAAATAGCCATCATATACAAAAAAGACCATCTCCTGGGCTCTTTTTCATGGCAATGTAATATTTCTGTGATCAAGTTTCAATACCAATGTTAATGAAAAATTCCCTGTATCATTTTGCCTAAACCCTAGTTTAGAGTAGCACCCCAAATGTTGAGATATAATTTAAGCCTCTAGTATTCAAGATCCTTACCTTGAGGTTATCACCAAACAGTGCTAGTTAGTATCTCTTTTTGTTTTGGGCAGAACATAATTTGCTGCAAGAAATTGGAGTGTAACCTGGATTATATGAGCTATTAAACACTGTCAGATGGTAACAAGTTCTGATAACCACAAACTTTGGACACTTGAATCATATACCTGAAACTGAAAATTGAGACACAACTTTGGTAATCCTTTGAGATATGTGATTGCAGGTTTTATGGAAATGTAGTTTAAGAAAGATGTTTGAAGTACAACCAAAGTATCTGTATAAGAAAGGCATTTTAGGACCAAACTGTGCTGGATACTTCATATGTGATTCTGTGGTTGTGATGAGTACAATATATGGTATTGGAATAAGTATGATATCCAACTCATGATTCCTTACTATCATATTTATGCATGGTCCTGGATTAGAAGAGACATGTTTATTATGAGATCTAGTTGTTAATCAATGAACAGAACTTCAGTGTTTTTGTATTTTTTTTTCTTTTATCTATTGAAGAATGCTTTTTTTTTTTTTTCATGGAAACCTGAAAGTCAGTAGTTAATGAAGGAATGAGAAGATGAAAGAAACTAGTAACACTTGTTTCATCTTGTTGAATAGTAAACATCAAGATCTAGAAGGAACCCACTTTACTAAGAAGAAAATATGTGAATATGCAACAACGTGCATCTTTCTAAAAACATCAGTCTTAGTTACTGCACTAATGTGATACACTAGTGTGTTATGTTGCAACATTCTACTTAGCACATGAGTATTTTCAGTCTGATGACTGAATAGTAAGTAAACTCTCCAGACCAGACTGTTTAGGCATGAGGAGAGAATTTTTCCTCCCAGGAGTCTGGACACATAGAAACTATAGTCCTCATTGTAGGTTTTTGTTGGGTTTTATTTTCAGTTGAGCTGAATCTTGAATTTTGTGGTCAACAACTAAGTAGTAAACTGTGATAATGGTATTTTCAATTATTTCTTTGCTATTCTGCAGCCTCATCTTTATGGTTTTATACTTTTGAAAAACAGCATTAGAAGTCACTAGGGAGTCACTTCTGCCTCTTAGAGGAAAGAGAATTCTTTAACATAAGGCAGGGATATTCAGGATCTGATCTGAAGTTTATTCAATTAAATAGAAAGATTCCCACTGATTTTTCTGAGGTCTGAGAGAGACTTTTATGTGGTGCACTGTGATCCCACGTGTTTTTAGTGTCATTTATCTGAAGGAAAAGGTCCTGACTGTTTTTTGATGTGGACACGTTGTGGTTTAACCCATCTGGCAGCTAAAACAATCACACAGCTGTTTGCTCACTCCTCCCCCTCCCAGTGGGTTGGGGAGAGAATTGAAAAGGAAGAATTAAAAGGTAAGACTCATGGGTTAAGATAAAGAGAGTTTAATAGGACAGAAAATGAATATTAATAACAATAATAATATACAAATGACGGATAGCTCAGTTTCTTAGCACTCGAAGCCAATGCTCAGCTAGTTCCTGAGCTGCCCTGCCTCCCATCCAACCCCCAGTCATATATGGAGTATGACATCACATGGTATGGACTATGCCTTTATGCAGTTTGGGTCAGCTGTCCTGACTGTGTCCCCTCCCAGGTTCTTGGGCATCCCCTGCCTTCTCATTAGCGGGGCAGCATGGGAAACTGAGAAATCCTTGACTACTTGGTGATAGCTAAAACCATCAGTGAGTTATCAACATGATTCTCATCCTAAGTCAAAACCACAGCACTATCCAGCTGCTGGGAAGAAAATTAACTCTATCCCTGCTGAAACCAGGACAAGGCAGTAGGTAGTTATTTTAATCTCAGCAAAACAGATGCAAAACATCACTGTTCCCATTCTCCTCTTTGTTCTGAAGTAAATATTTACAATATTCAAGGCAAGGAGACATCAGACAAAGGTAAGATCAGAGAATAGTTTAAGGACAGTAAGCTGGACGATGGAGACATATCTACTGAAAGGTAGAGTTCCTACAGATAATTAATGGAAAGCCAATCAATAAGTCACCTCTGAAATGTTACAAATAGCTAATTAGGAGCCACCTACTGAAACTCCTGATTAAAGATGTATATGTAATGGGTCGTATATAAAATGAGGCCAGTACTAATGCTCCGTTCATGTACAGTATATGAAAATTTCTTTTCAAAACCACTTTTGAGGAGAAACTCATAGAAATAAGCTAAACCATTCATTGCTGACCTATGTCATTCTTTTTAGTTGGGTTTTAGAAAATCAGTTAGACAAAGATCAACAAATGTATTTTGCAATCTGTCACTATAAGTTAAAAAACATTGGCACAGGAGCCAAAAATGAGAAAAGTGGTATCAACAGCTTTGCCATTACTGCCTCCAGAAACACAGCAAGCCATCAAAAATAGAGGGGAATGACAATTTAGGGACAAGAATGGGAAATAAGAACAAAAAACCTGATAAATGTTTATATTGCTGTCTTTCTAACAGCATTTCTTCTTTCATATTACTCTCAAGTTGTCTCTACACTTATTTTCCGTCTTTCTTCCATTTGTATGTGACAAGAGCTGTACATTTTGTCATATAAAAATGAACTCTTTTGACTCTAATTCTTCTAACTTCTCCAAAATCCTATCATTCAAAATCCTGCTATTACCAAGGTTGTTGTTAGGCCATTAGACCTGTTTAATACCAATGGTATAGTTGTTATTCTCTATTGTTTATATGGAAATATCCTCAGAAACACTCACACTTTAAACTCTCAGATATTATAAATTAACATAGAAAAATATTACATTTCTGAAACCACATTTTTACCTATGCTGTTGCCTCCTTACATAAATCATAGGCTTTTTCTAGTTGTTTTGGTAATCTGCATTTAGACAGTTTCCCAACCATTACACACTGCAGAATCCAGGGTCACAGAACACTGGAAGGGACCTCTGGAGATCTAGTGTAACCCCCTTGCTCAGAGCAGGTTTCCCAGTAATGTCTTTGATTGGGTTTTGACTGTCTCCAAGGATGGAAATTCTGAAAACTTTCTGGGCAACTTGTTGCAGTGTTCATCCACCCTCACAGTAAAAATATTTTTTCTTATATTTATTTTTTATGCTGTTTAGCTAAGACCTGCTTCAGTTAAGTTTCTGCATAGCTTCCAAGCACAAAAGGTTTCTTCAAGAAGAGTAAAGGGGAAAAGCTAGTGACAAGTTTCTTTCTAGGGCAAGACAGATGCACAATAATAAGGGTCAGTGAATTCTGTTAGTAAAAAATAGTTGTCTTTAAACATAAATAAATTTCTGAATTTCAATATAAATTTAAATTCTCAAGTAGTTAAGGACTGTACCTGTTACTTCAGATGAATAAAAGCAAGATCAAGGCATTAAATCATAAAACACATTATGTTGCTATTTAGTGCCAGTTGGGTGAAGGGAGGAGGAAGTACTGTACAAAACATTATGGGGCGTTTTATTATGACAGCATTTCCATTATACTTACAAAGAGTTACTAGAAAACACATGCATCTTACTGGCCTTGTTTTTGTTTGCTAGCAGTACACCTCAAGTGGGTAACCACTTTCTTTGTAACTACTCCTAACTCCGAAGTCCCATCCCAAGGATGGTAGCGTGCTTCTGTCCAGGTTTATCCTGGAGACCCTAAATGGTTCTGACTTGAGAACAAATGTGTCCTTTTGCCACATCATGATTTAAATTATACCCAATCATAATTATTTCCGTTGATTTCCAGTGAAACTTTGCTTGTTTAAAGTTAGTTTGGGTTTTTTTTTTTGTTAAGGAGAAAACTTGAATTTTTTTCACTCCTAGTTTTAGATGTTTGTATTCCATTTTAGACCCCCTCACACCCTTTCCTCCAACATGAATGCTCCCAAAGGGGTTACTAAGGAAACCAGAAACTATGGTAACCTAGACTAGAAGCACTCTTATTTGTCCAAGGAGAGGGAAAAGAAAATTCAGGCAATGCACACTGCAATTGCACTGTAGGTCCTGATCTTTCCCTTCAGCTGCAGCAGACCTCTGTGTCTCATATTCCCCTTCCTGCAAAGCTATCAAACCAGAAGTCTGACTTAGATAAAAGGAGAGAAACATCACTGCAGTAATCTAGGTGAACATAAATGAGGTTAATTAGATTTGGGCAGTATTACTACACCAAACTGGTACATGTATTTAATTTTTCCTTTAACCATTAGGTCAAAACCCCCTCTAACTTCAATTATTCTTCTAGCATTAACATAGCAGCTTGGTCAGCACCACATTGCCTGCACTCACTCTCAGGAGTAAGTGTGTTGTGTTAGCAATACACTTTGCAGAATCTCTTGTCAAAGCTGTCACCCTGCACGTGCTTATACTCACTTTTAGTTCTGCTGTCATAAATAGTCTTACTGAATAAAAGCTATTGCAAGCTAGGAAATGCTCTATCATTGCTAAGTAATGGCACTTCATTAGAAGTGAAGGGAGCTCAGAAGCTCATCGAACTGGTCAGGAGATACTTCAGTTGTGCATTGTAGAAGCATTCCTTTTACCTGTGAACTTGGCAACAAAACATTCTCCGATTGCTGTGCACCTAACAAAATAATGGATGTCATAATAAAGGAAGAGTTAGTCTTGATCACGTTCAGTTCTTTAAAGCTTTATGGAAAATAGGGGTTGTTTATGCTGCAGGATAAGCTAATTAATTTAGAAACGGGGAAATAAAAGCTGCCTATGGCTGAATACATTTGTGTGTTTTTACTAATGGTCTGATTTAGCAAGATAGAGTACAGTATTGAACAGCACCAGTGCAAACAGACTTACTGAAATCAGTGAGATTATTCCCATGAGGTCATTTGAATCAGGGTTATGGGACTGGACCCTGATTAAGTTGTGTCAGAAAACATTGTCTGCATTGTTCAACATAATGATTAATGTTTCGGTGCAAGAAATTGCTAATGTCAAGTATTTTTCTAAAGACAAGCATCCAGAGAAGAATGTGTCTTTCTTATTTAAGCAAGAATAGCAAGTAGATTTGTAAAAGTTTGTGCTCTTTGAGCGTGGCTTCTGAAAAATAAAAAAGAAAAAAAGGGAAAAGAATGTCTATACATTATTATTTCCTACTGAATTAGGAAAGAACATAAAATAGTTATTATTTTATGTATATATATATCTATCTACTGAGTGGATGTGGTCATCAAAAGTAAACTGATTAGCATCACACACAAAATGTGTTGCTGTAAAAATCATTTTGAGCAGAACTGTAGCATTTTGTGCATGTAAGCTAGAGAGACAAGAGTTGATGTGAAATCCCTCCCATTTAGCTTATCCACTTCAGAGGTAGCCAGGATTTTGTTGCTATGAGAGAGGGAGGAAGCTGACCTGTGCTGAATGGTACACAAAGCTTTTTTAGTCACACAAGCAAAAACACAAGAGCTAGGGAAAAAAATATGTCTGATACTAATAGATTAAAGGAGTTAATTAAATGGGGAAGTCACATTATAAAATTGCAAGAAGTCCTATTTGCTATCTGCATGAATTATGACCTGAAGCTAGTAGTACATATTTTGTTAGATTAGCAAATATTTACAAAGTAAACTACAGCTCAGAGGACATGAAATGTGTGAATTAGGTATTAAAAACATACCTGAAATTTTACTGCTACCATTTGCTAACTAATATTTTAATGGACTCTTTCATATGGAGAACTACATTCCATAATCACAATTTAGATGAATGCTATTCTTGCTTTGACAAATTCTTTCAGTTGAGGGAAAAAAAAAGGCTAATGCATATATTGGCTAGAGCAAATGATTTTGTGCTAGGTCCATTTGTACTACACATGATATGCTAATATGGACTATTTCAATCAACATTGTCACTCCCTGTTTGAATCTGCAGGTTAAAACTTTTGTTCATGTGACTGTGGGGCACAGATTACAAAGGAGATGTCGCTTAGTTTCTGTTCTTGGAAGCAGGGCAGAAATCCCACAACCTCCTCTTTCCTGGGAAGCTCAGGAGTCTTGATAGGAGCAACATAAAGACAGGGAGCAGAAAGTGAAGAAAGCATACTAAAATTTCTCTCCTCCTCTGGAATCCAGATGCACCAAAGAAGGAGTCTCACTTGAGAACTCCAGAGAGGAAGGAAACCTGCTTTGCTGCTCAGCAGATTTGTAGAGGGAGAGATGTGAGGAATGGAGGCATGAAGGAAAATAGTTAAAGTCTTCCTTCCCTACCTGCTTCTTCCACACACCTGCAGACAGAGCTGTAGAAAAGTGACTAATAGTCTGCTTGATGACTTGTCAGGCTTGACTTATCTGTCCTCTTCCCTGTAAGTGGAAGGGAAGCAGCAAGATAACCGATACAGAGAAGAATTTGTTTCTTTGTATCTTCCTTCTTTATCAACCCCCTCTACTATTATCCTGTATGTCTCCTATAGCAGCATGATAGGACCTGCAAGTCTGGCTTAAGCTTTGTTATCAATTATGATCAATGTTAACCATACCTTCTGGAACTGTCTTATTCAGTGTCTATGGTATTGTGCTTTTGCTCTGTCATACATGGTAGCTGAATTTTCTCAAGACAAATTGTTAGAGTAGTTAATCTGAAAAAAGAAGGAGCATAATTTACTGCTGGAGCTTGCTTTTGTTGCCTTATGACTCATCCAGGAGGTTACACTTTCAGGAGTAGTGAAGAATGGTTGGTTGTAGGGACATAGATTATTGAAAAGAAAGGCAATGTTATCTTTTGCTTTAATCCAGCCTATTAGTATGGTATCAGCACATTTTCATTACAAATTTAGCTCTAAAAGTAGATAAAAACTCACACAAAAAAATAAAATCATTGTTAGATTTTTTGTTTTGGCTGTATCAGTCCACTTTAATTGCATTCCCTTTAATGTCTGACTGATTCATCTCAATATTTTAAACCAGGCCTATTCCCTAACCCCTTGCCATAATTTGTCCATTGCAGTTTTTCAATATAAAGATTTAATATTCTAAATTTAGCTGTTTGATTTTCAATATGAAAGTTTGAACAAAACAGTGGGAAAGGAGGAAGGAAATGTCCTGTACATGTACTCATTTTTCTTTTCTAGCATTCAAAAATTCAGTCTCTTTCCTGGAGAATAGCAGAAAGATTTCAGATTACAAACAATTTATGAGTGTTAAATGAGCTTATGGCACCTATTGGTATTCATGTGCCCATATTTTTAACCTTAGACTCCTTATTGCTTCTGGCTACAACTATGGTAGGTAGTTAAATGCAGAAAACTCCAGTTTCTGGAGCATCTAAAATTTTCACCTATGTTTAGGCAGCTGATTCCTTCTCAATCTGCCTACCACAGAGAATAAAGTTTATCTGTTGCATTAGTTTTCTATTGAATATCTGCTGTGAGTGGTGCAGTGATCCACAAAATTCATCCTATGGAGCACTCATTCTGCCTCTGAACCCATGACTCCATCACAGCTGGGTCTGTGTTTCTATGTTATTTTTTTTCTGTGTTCAAGTTCTTGGCCGTTTCTTTAAGCAGGGAATATGCAGGGAATATTTTTAAGCATATCTGCTTGCCAAAGAATAGCATTTAATCACCTAGTGAGACTTTCTGTATGTCAAAGGCTGTTACACTGCATACTGATCTCCCCCTATAATCTGAAGATTTCTGTAGGGAAAGTGATTCCAAATGTCAGGATATTAAACAGTGGCATATTCATTGTCCGGGGTGATCCGTTGCAAGCAACAGCAGAAGTTCACACTTTCCAAATCTGATGATGGAGATATGCTCATGTGAGCTGAATACTTGTCAGACGTGCTAAGAAAGTGGACTGCAGCAAAGAAAGCAGAGAAAGTGGATTTTCCTTCTCTGTTGTTGATCAATATCATGTCTTGAAAAAAACTTTTGCTCCCTCTGAATCTTTCTCAGTTGTGTGTTGCAGAGGAAAATAAAGGAAATCTTCCTCATGTAATTAAGGGACTGACTGAATCCCCAAAACATGAGTTTTGATAAATAAAATACTACATGAATGCCAACCCCAGCATTACTCTTCTTCACTTCTTTTTAAAATTGGCAAGTGAGTATTTACCATGAGAGTGTAGGTTGGGGATGGACCTGTTGGGAGCAGCATAGGGTAAAGGTACCTGGTGGTCCTGGTGGACAGCAGGATGACCATGAGCCAGAATCGTACCCTTGTGGCCAAGAAGGCCAATGGCATCCTGGGGTGTATTAGAAGGGGTGTGGTTAGTAGGTGAAGAGAGGTTCTCCTCCCCCTCTACTCTGCCCTGGTGAAATGGCACCTGGAATATTGTGTCCAGTTCTCCGCTCCTCAGTTCCAGGAGGACAGGGAACTATTTGAAAGAGTCCAGCGCAGGACCATGAAGATTATTAAGGGAGTAGAACACCTTCTTTATGGGGAAAGGCTGAGGGAGCTGGGTCTCTTTAGCTTGGAGGAAAGGAGACTGAGGGGTGACCTCATTAATGCCTATAAATATGTAAGGTGTGAGTGTCAGGAGGATGGAGCCAGGCTCTTCTCAGTGATGTCCAATGGTAGGACCAGCAGGTGCAAGCTGGAGTACAGGAGGTTCCATGTGAACATAAGGGAAAACTTTTTCACTGTGAGGGTGACAGAGCACTGGAACAGACTGCCCAGCAAGGTTGTGGAGTCTCTTTTCCTGGAGACATTCAATACCCACTTGGATATGTTCCTGTGTGATTTAATCTAGGTGATCCTGCTCTGGCAGGGCGTCGGACTAGATTTTTTCAAGGTCCCTTCTAACACCTAACATTCTGTGACTCTGTGATCCCAGGCCCTCATTAAGATCACTACCCCTCCTAGGTGATACAATGGATACAATGCACGCTGCTTTGGCTTTTTACATCTCCTGGAACACCAACGTTCTGGAGGAATGTGCCTGCTGCTCTTCCCTTTCTGGTGAGAGCTTCTGAAGCATGGAGAGAAACAGAGACATCTGTACCTCTCTCAGGGGCAGTCCGTATCCACGGACTGCTGGGCATGGGAGACTTTCTTTGCTGTGGGGTGTGATTGCTGGCCTGGACTTGAGTTTGTCCATGTCTGACACTGAAAATACACCAAGAGTCTCCCAGTCCTTCAGAATAGCCCTAGACGGTTCTAGTGAACTCCCCGGCTAGTTGCTCAGCTTTAACTGAAATAATGAATTTTAATATTTTCTCCTTCACATCTTTCTTTGTCAACAGATGGTAAATCTTTATTGCATCCATAACATCATATGGGATATAACATTTCCTTCTGGTTCATTACAAATACAGAATAGAAATAAATAGTGAATAGTTCTGTCAAATATACATTGCTACGTGTGACTTTAATATCTACATCTATCCACAAACATAGTCATGGACTTAGCTTTGTTTTGGGGTTTTGGCCATAGTCAACTCTGGATTATGCTGGAGAAAGGTGACTAGTAAACTCTAGGCTAGTGGAAAAATCTGGATGTTATGAATATTATGACTCTGGCTGAATTATGAATCTATCTGGTTTTATACTCATTTGGAACATTGGGCTCAATAAATCTTATTTAGCTTCAAAGCTCAACATAGTCTTTTCCAGATACTTGCTTGCTTTGTGCATTGGGTATTGTTCGATTGTATCCTTGGGTAACTTGGGTACTGGGCTTAAGCCTGCTCACATTCTGCTGTTCACATGCTGCTGTGCCCATCTAAGAAGCTGTCCTGGAAATAGACTGCTGAGAATTGCAATTCTGAGGCACTGAGATAATTCTCCAGGAGCAAAATCAGGGCTGCTGAGTTTACAACTTCAGGCTTTGTATCACATGAAAGAAGTTGAATTGTTTCTGGGCATGAGTTGTCCTGGGATTAACGTATCTCTTTTTTGTCATTTCTGAGGTTGAGCCAGCAAGCACTGTCAAACACAGAAAGTTCTGCATCCATAGAAAGAATAATTTACACTGTGTTTAAATAAATAGCTCCATGAACAGTTGACTGTATGAAGTCTGGTTTGCTGTGAGTTTGTATCTTGTAAACTGACTTTAAAAATATATTTTACTAAACCACAGCATGATCCCACCCTTCTTTACATCAAATAGCATAAAGAGAGTTTGTAAAATTGTGTTTACAATGCACAGAAGTTTTTTTTGGTCCCTTTCAATATGAAGTCAGCTTTTCTTCAATCAACTGCAACCTTTAATATGCTTATAATTATCCACAATTAAAAGCTGATGAAATGTCCAGAAAATGTGACAATAAACCAATTTTTTCTTACTGCCCAGGTTCTTATTACACCAGTGTTTGGAATGGGAATGTTTAATAGAGTTTGCATAGGGAGGAAAGCTCAGCATAATTAGCTTAGATTTTGTTTACCTGATTGCCTGGAGTGAGTCAAGAAGAGATGCCATTTATTTATAAATCTAAATAACTAATTGAAATAAAATGTGAGTATGCAAGAGCAGAGAAACATTAGAGCCAGATCATAGAGTGTAATTGTGTGTTGTATTTGCCAAAGACATGCTGTTTCATTGAGATCAAATTAATAGTTGAAATCAGGCAGGTGAAAACAAGTACATGTGAGGCCACCATCATGCCTTTTATCAAGGCATCTAGTTTTTAATACACATCTAAGAAGAAAACTGTGCACAATATAAACTCAATTAAAAAAAAAAAGTTGACTTTCTTGTCTTCCATGAGATCATAATTTTTGAAGAGGCCAACAGGTGAAGAGAGAATAAAACCTCTGTACTCTCCTTCCTGCAAATGGTGGACAAACTCTTACCTCAGTGTGAGCTCTGAGATTTCTCAAAAGTACAAGCCAGAAATACAAATGTAATGAATGTTGGTGTATTATCTTTCTGTAAAAGATCTGTTGGTGTCTGATTCTCCTTATACCTGTTCTACATCAGTTTTACAGCCTGTAAGGTGATACCCTTTTCTTGCTTTTCTTTGCCTAAGACAGAACATAGTTCCTATGAGTTGCTATTCTGGACAAGATTTGTAAGTTGTTATATTTGAAGTTAATGACCAACAGCCGTTGGATAGACACAAGCTATGATAAAGTCTCCTCAACTGTATAAAAGATGTATTTAAAAACATGGAACCACCACTTCCCTCCCCAGATGCAAGGAAGGGACATTGACCAATTAAAAACATATTTACCACTTTTCTGATTACAGGTATTTTCCCCTTTAAATTTCCTTTCAGGAGTCCATAGAAGTAAGTTCTTCCTCCATTAAGAAACCAGAATAAGTAGAGTTGAGGTCAAAACCTGACAAAGGCAATGGTTTTGAGATGAGTGTAGGACAGCACATGGGATGATGGGAGATTTGCAGTCCATTGACATTATAAGGAATTGACTGGATGATTGCACTCAAAGAGTTGTAGTCAATAGCTCAATGTCTAAGTAGAGATCAGTGACAGTGTTCTTCGGAGGTTGGTACTGGGACCGGCACTGTTTAACATCTTTGCTGGTGACACGGATGGTCGGATCGAGTGCACCCTCATCAAGTTGGCAAATGACTTCAAGCTGTGTAGTGAGGTTGACACACTGAAGGGAAGGGATGCCATCCAGAGGGACCTTGACAGGCTGGAGAGATGGGCCCAGGCAAACTGCATGAGGTTCAACAAGGCCAAGTGCAAAGTCCTGCACATGGGTCAGCGTAATCCCAAGCACAACTATAGGCTGCGTGGAGAATGGATAGAGAGCAGCTGTGAGAAGGATTTTGGGGTGTTGATTGATGAAAAGCTCAAGATGAGATAACCAACTTGCAGCCCAGAAAGCCAACTGTATCCTGGGCCGAATCAAAAGAATTGTGACCAGCAGGTAAGGGAGGTGATTCTGTCCCCCTACTCTGCTCTCATGAGAGAGTACCTGGAGTACTGCGTTCAACTCTGGGATCCCCAGCAGGAAAAAGGCATGGACCTGCTGGAGTCCAGAGGAGGGCCACAAAGATGATCAGAGGCTGAGACAGTTGGGTTTGTTCTGCCTGGAGAAGAGAAGGCTCTGGCAAGACCTTATTGCAGCCCTCCAGTACCTGAAGGGGCCTACAGGAAAGATGGAGAGGGACTCTTTATCAAGGAGTGTAGTGATAGGACATGAGTAAATGGATTTAAACTAAAAGAGGATAGATTTAGGTTAGATGTAAGGAAAAAAGTCTTCACAGTGAGGGTAGTGAGGGCCTGGAACAGAATACCTGAGAAATTATGGATGGGCCCTTCCCTGGCAGTGTTCAAGGCCAGGTAGGATGGGGCTTTGGGTAACTTGGTCTAGTGGAGGGTGACCCTGTCCATGGCAGCAGGGTTGGAAGTAGTTGATCTTTGAGGTCCTTTCCAACCCAAACCATTCTGTGATTCTCTAAGAACCTTTAATTTCTGTTAGAAGGTTTTAAAATCAAATGCTGTGTTATTACAAAACATGAATTCACCATGAAGCAACAATATTTCTGGTCTCATAATGTGTAAATTTGACTGAACTGGAAGTCTAATAAAGCTGCCTCCTTCAGGAAGAAATATTAGAAAATAGGTGTTCTGATTAAATCTAGAGAATCATCAGAAAATCTTCGGAGTCATAATTCCTTATCAGGAAAGAGACTAATTTGCTTAAAAGCCCATTCTAAATCAGTGACACAATAAAGATAACAGAATCAGAAAAACAATCTTTGAAATTGAAGAAATGCAAAATAGAGAAATGAGCTTCAACCTGGAGCATAGAAATTGGTAATATAATAGAAAAGGAAAAAAAAGTCATGGGTGCCAGTAAAAAAGGATAATAGATTTTTTTTCAATTACATTGTAAACAAAGAAGATTCTACTAATGGGATGGGCCATTATGAATTTGGACATGGCTAAAGTGAAGATTATTACTCAGGAAATGCTCAACAATTACTCCTATTCCCTATTTGGAAAAGTAATTTTACAGGAGTTACATAAGCACAAGGAAGAACTTTCTAGCCTGCTCGCAGAAGTGGAGCTGATACCAGCGCTGACATCAGTAACTGGAGCCTAGAGCCTGAAAAAAGTTGGCTAAGATATTTAGTCTGCTGGTGTTCATTTTAATAAACATTTAAATACTGGGGAAGTTCCATACAGTTGAAAACCAACCCCATTTGTACCAGTAATTCAAAAGGACAAAAGAGATAGCTATGTAAATATATTCTGGTTATCCTGAAATCAAAACCAAGTGAAATACTGTAAAAATGTTATCTGATAAAACATTGAAGAATAGGAATACAATTTATCATTGCTAATGTGACTGTAAGGAAATTGATAATTTCAAACAAGCCTGATTTTTTTTTTTTTCCTGCATTGAATGTGAAGTTTGGTGCATGAAGTTTCCTGGAGATATAGAGCATATAAAAGTTTTTTGTAATAAGTACAGTGAATAATATTCCTTTGAAAAATTAGATTTATAACACAGCAAAAAAACACTTGATAAACGGACTAAGGATTAGATATATGACAGATTTCAAGTTCTTGCCAACAGTGAATCATCATCAAATGGTGGATTTCCCAGTAAGGTACTACTCAGATTGGTATTAGACTCAATGTTTTTTCAACATTTCAGCAATGATATCAGGAAGCAAATATGAAATCAGTGATAATAAAATGTGCGAATGGAGATGAAAATAATGTTGAAGATTTGGCAGTCATTTAGACAAATCTGGATTGCTTCATTAGCTGGACCTATTTTAGGAATACTCTGTTCTGGAGTAGTGTAAGTAAAAGTGTTCATCTGTGAACTGAGACTTTAGGCAACACTTTAGGAGACTACAGCCTGGAAAATGGTGCATATAGGGCATAGTTTCAGTCTTACCTGTGTCTTTTGCTGTGTATCTATAAATTTAGCCCAGTAATTCTGGTCCTGTTTATAGATGTTCAGATCTTTTGCCTATGCTTTTCTTCTACTTTTCATGTATGAAAATATTTTCTTCTGAGGATCTTCGTATCATCCGTATAATAAAATGTACACACACACACACTCACACGTGTGTGTCTCTTGAACATGCAGCATGTTGGCTATGGAATGTAATTGGAATAATAGTGTAAGAGTCACCTAAACATTAAATTGAACACACAGGTGTACACAGTATTCCTGAAAGGGTGGCTACTAGCACATATGCAATGTACTTCTTATATATAAAGAAAAAAAAAAAGAAAAAATTAACCACAGACTTATCTCAAAAAAATATCTTTGAAGTACAGGAAAATATCCCTAATTCATGTATTTTACTATATAACCTAAACAAAGTACTGTCATGGTTTTTTTTCCCCTTTTTCTCTGGCAGTGGTCAGGACATACAACTAATCTATCAGTTCTTTTGTTAGTTCTTTGATTCCCAGGGCAACGAGTATCTTCAGATATTCATCCTTTCCCTTGGCATAGAGTAGAAGTTTGGGCTCCATTACCTCTACTATGTACAGTGATGAGAAAAAAATCAACCTGGAAAGTCACCTAAAACTCTCCTTCAGTTGTTTTAGCCCCCTTTTCCTTCAGTAGACATACTAGTACATTTAAAAATACACTAATAAGTACTTTCCCTGAAGTACTGCTGCAACTTCAATCTTTTCCAGTTTATTTGCTCTCAGATTAAGTTCACATTGTTTGTGAACTTGAACAGTGTTTTTTATAACCCTCAGTGCTATCAATATAAGTTTTAAAACATGAGGCTTTTTTGGAACGTGTGTAACTGCTTTTGGCACCATATCACCAATGCACTAATTGAAAACTAACACATCTTTGCATCAAGACTCCTAGTATTATCATCTGCTGCTCAAGTTCTGTGACTTGTGCTTATGAAGTGATCTTTGAGCTAAGGGCCTTTTCTTAGCTCTTACTTCCTTATATCTTCTTTCAGATACTGTAGCATTGCTTTGTATTGTTTGACCAAGTGGCTTTAGTGCAGTCCTTGAAGACTCATTTGAAGTCTTACTACTTTCAGTTTCCTTTCTGGTAGTATAACACAAGAATATCATCTGGCTTGTATAAACCTGGCTTTGATTTGGGTGACCTTGTTTGGTAAATTCTAATTCCTATTTTGGGATAAATGGCACTCCACAGATTTTATATTCCAGATCCCAATAACTTTTTTTTACTTTAGCAGAAGCTCAATCTCCCACAATCGCAATATTAGATTTTCAGTTTTATATTGTTCAAAAAACCAGTTGCCTCATTCTTTGAACCGTTACATAAAACATATAAATTGTGTTTTATTTTTAGTGTGACAATGCAGAACTTCTCACATTTCAAAATCACAGCTTCATAGCTATCCTCCTCTGCCTGAATTCACTGAAATCTGTTAAAAACAAGTACATTAGAATAATTGCTTTTCAAATTACAGCTGCTCCTGATTCTTCATTTTAGCTGGTGACTA
Organism: Zapornia atra; assembly: GCA_013400835.1. NCBI lineage: Eukaryota > Metazoa > Chordata > Aves > Gruiformes > Rallidae > Zapornia > Zapornia atra. The sequence continues at coordinate 36,573 of VZTU01025541.1, read as the reverse complement.
TCTAATATTATGAGAAGTTTTAGGAAAAACACTATGCTAGTTTAAGATATCCTTAGGAAGTAATTGAAGTTATTGGCTTAGAATTCCATAGAAGAAAATGTAAGCTATACTAACCTAACTGCGGCTTTTATATTTAGAAGAATAATGTATGTTCATGTGCTGGCAAATTAAAAAAAAATAGAGGACTGTTAAAATGTTGAAATGTCAATGATTCAATTTTTCAAAATGTTGAATGATAGGAGCAAATTAATATGGTATCCATCCTCATAAAGACAAACTCTTTATCAGGTTACAGCAATGTTTGCATGGATTTATAATAAACACAGAATCTCAATTTTAATTGAAAAGCAATCTGTATGCCTGAAAGCTTCTTGTTTTTTTCCAGCTATATCATTAGATATAAGAGCAGATATATTCTTGCTTCATTTTAACTGACTGCATCCTCCACACTGGCTTTCTGTAACACTTCTAAGTTTGGAGTTACTTTGGCAGGTGCTGGCAGTGAGACATTGTGCAGGTCCCAAGAGACAGATGAACATTACAGGGTGACGTAGCATTTTTCTCCCAATGGTTTCCCTTCTTGCTGCAAGGGATGGATGCTCAACTGCAGGAGAAATGGTCAGTGAGAGTGTGGGGCTCTGAGGGAAACTCCATATGGGTCTAAGGCCTTGATAATTTCCATTGAGAGAGAGCAACCATGAAAATAACGGAGACACAGTAGTGTGGCTCTTAGTTTCTGTGATTTTTAAGAAGAATGGAAAATAAGACATTGCTCTGCTGCAGATTATATAAAGAGGCTATTATTAACCAGTCAGAGTATCTGGAAGTTCAGTGCAGACAAACTTACAGGTTCCACTTTGAAATACTGCCAGCTTTGGCTCCAAGTTCACAGTAATTGAAATATCGCTTAAGGCTCATATAAGAACACAAACTATATGTCAGCCTATTTAATAAGAGGCCTTATTGCTTCAGTGAGCCCTTATGTGGATGGTGTTCCATACGCTATGAGGTAGACGTAAAGAAAGGGAAAGAATCCTTTAATATCTGTAAACAGACCTGACCTCCAGAACACTGATGCAGGTTCTGCAGCCCAGCATAGAAGCTATGGAGAATATTCAAAGTCTTTATGTCGAGGACATTGATCAATAGATTTAAAAAAAACCAGTAGCTGCTGAACTGTGTGAATGAAGATATAAGATTACCTCATGTGTCTATATGATAATAGGATGGAAAAGTTAGAAAGCATTCATTTACTCTATGTGATTTATGGAAGAACAGGTTTCTGACAATTTCAGAATTGTAAGAAGGAGATAAAGAAGTTTTTTGGCTCCAAACACTAAACCTTGGGTTGTGATAGGTCTGCAAGCAAGTGCCTGCAACCCCTCTACCAACATGGATCTCAGACAATGAGAAAAGTCATTGCTCAAAGAACTATTCAGACCTGCTCCTCCTCAATTGTATTCAAACTAATATGAATTAGTTCCCTAAGTGAGAGCAGGTGAAGCTGAACAATTTTTGATATGTATCTGTGTTAAGACGTGTCTTAAATCTGCTAAACATAAGTTTACTTACTGAGTTTATGAATACAATGGAAAAATCTAAAAGGAGTCAGCTGAAAGGGGATATAACTATCAAAGAGCAGTACATAACTGGCTCTTGATGAATGGTAAAGTTGATCGTTATTTTAGGCCTGTAATATAATACTTAATGACTAATTTTATTAAAAAGTCTGTTGTAAAAATGAGTAGGCAAAGGTGTGAAGAGATATGTCATTTCTGTAAAATGCAAGGAGGAGGAGAATGAGAAAATTCTATATAAACCCTAACAGAGAAGCTGAGAGAATATAATTAAAAACAGTAGTGTTTTCTGAGGTTAGTAAGTTTGTTCAAACTTTTATACCTGTTAAAAAGAACCCACCAGAAGTAATTTTCCACCTGACACAGGACAGTTGGTTGTTGTTTTTATTTATTATTATTAAAAATTGGCCTTGGTGTATACTTGGCTAAGAATGTGACTCTTTCAGGATTCTTCAGAAACTGGGTCCATACACTTTTTAAGACTTTGTGTGAAGGAGTTTTAAGATACCGACTTCAGTAATATTGAAGGATTTGGCTTATGATTTAAAAAAGAAAAGAAGAAATGTATTATATTAGATATTTTTACAGTTGCATTTTATGGAACATTTAGTACCAAATTATTGAGTATCTATATTATGGAACATCTTTTCTTCTTCACCAAAAATCATTCACAAGTGGAGATTTCAGACCTATATTGTTATTACTGTAATTTCACTTAGAAAGGGTGGATTACTTAATTCTCAAGAGTTACTTAAATTTATGCAGACGACTTTGCCCTTTTAAAGCATTTTCGTTTTTATGACAAAAGCTTACGTTTATTTTCCTTTAGATGTTTTATGTTATAATTGAGCTGAACATAAAGCTTGCAGTTACAAATTCCACATATTTCTGTGAAAAGTAGTTCTCTTGAGGGTGATGTGAATTATTTGCAAAGATATTTCATAGATAACATGCAATTTCCATTTTTAAGGAAGCTAATAATACAGTTTAGACTAGAACCTTCATATGGTGAAACAAATCTTTGGGAACATGCCAAACAAAGTATCCTGTGTGACATTGATAATATTTGCTCTAACCATGCATATACATCTTTTACTAGTTTACGATCATCACTCTAATATGCTTCCTACACTTTCAAACAGACTGTGAAGCATGAAGTTCACACAAATTTGGGTTAAGGGGTCAAAATGATAAAGCCTGCCTGGCAGAGCTTTCTCTCTAGGATGCAGAGGAAGCTTTCTTTGTGTATAGCTAGCAGATATTTTTTAATCTGATTGATGGGAGAGATTACGTGTGCCCTGAGAGAAGTGCTACATCACCAAAGACTCCCCTAGAATGTCAGCATATTTTCCCTTATATATGTTATAAAAAAGCCTCACCAAGTTATACTGTACCAGAAGGCATGCAATTAATTCCCATCTGTAGTTAGGGAAAACCAAATGAAATGCTTTTCAGGCTAAAATTAATAAATAATTTTTTAAAAAACATTTTGACCAGTAGTTTTCAATTAGGTGGAACAGCCACAGATGTAGCAGGTAAATATGGCTTACACATTGACATGTTGCATTTATTTAATATATATACTATTTTAAATTGATTTTTCTTTCATTTCCAGAAGGCAGAAAAATCTAAATAATATAGAGTACATAATTTAATAGAGCTTAGGATATAGGAAACCCATTAGGGCTTGAACTCCAAGGCTGAGATTCACTGGTTTAAGTAAGTGATTTTTTTTTCTTTTTCCATTAAACCACCAGATTAGTGATTGCCTTGGCATGATCACCAAAAGATTTATAGATCTCTACTTAAAGGAGTGCAGGCTTTTATCGTGCTACAAGAGCACTCTTACTAGACTATGCAGCTCTTACTAAAGTAAATTAAAGCTGTATTTATATTCATATGCAAAGTAAAGCTTTCTTGGATAAGGTCTAGTCTGTTCAGCATTTTGGAGAATCAAATTCAGAAGTCCTGAATCAGCTGCTACTGATTTAATTTCCATGACTGTGAGATCTGTCCCTGTGTACTCTGGAGGAAAAAAAATAAGTGCCACAAATCTGGCAGTTGTAACAAAGACCTTCTTCATTGATGAGTCCTTTATCCTTAAAATTGAACAAAGGGCATGGAGCTAGAAATGGTCACCTGCACCATCAGATCTAATTCTCAGTAATACTCAGCAACCATACCAAGTCTGTAGGGTCCACAGTTATTATCTGTGCTACACACTGCCTATTGAGCTTATGGACCATAAAACACTTCTACATCCCATTAAAAAAATAAGGTCTGTATTAAAATATGAAAGTCTTAGTTAAAATGTGCTGCAAGAGGAGATCAGAGAGACTGCGATCATTGTCAGTGCACTACCAGGATGTAACCATTCCGGATGATTCCAGAAAAAAACACTCCATTGGAACAAAAATCCAGTTGGCTCTCTGATAGAAGAGAATTTCTCAGTCCCAGTTCTAGTGGTCTTTTTAAGAGTAATAATTACTATAAATGGTGTATTTAGTATTTTGGATTAACTTCACAGAGTGAATCCAAGACAACTTCCAGTTTTACGTATGATCTCTATATGAATCAGTGAAAATCAAATTAAATAGAGATGTTACACTATCTGTGCAGTAAAGCTGTGCTGTCTTACACTAAATGCAGCAAATGCTGTAGGTGTACACTGTAGGTGTATCATCCAAGTCTTAACGTCAATTTAGTCTGACTTGTTGCAAATACTGGCAACTCTTGTTCCTGCTTTTATATAGAGCAGCCAGGCAATCACATACCAAATTCAGTGATATTCTAGGACCATGTTGTTCTTGTGAACCTTTTTTAATAATTTAGCTTAATGTAATGTGCCACAGAGCTCTCTGTTAGAAAGGAACTTGTAAGGGAATGAGCTGATGCTGGGAACTCCCATGTGGAATCTGTGGGATCAAGGTAGCACTTGGGCACAGATCCTGCGCAAATTCCATAAACCTGTTTTAGTTTCTGTTGAAAACTTGCAGCTTAGCATAGTCTACCATAGCATGGTCTTTAATTCTCCTTGAAAGAGGAGGGAGCTAGGTATTTAAATAATAATTAAACTTTTGTGAATCTAGCTACTAAAAGATAATAAATGTTAGGCACCTAATTCCCTTTGAAATTAGGAACCTCCACTTCTTAGAGGCTTTCTGAAATGCCCATCTGCATTTTTATCTCTGTCAATCTGTCATTTAGCATCTTGTAATTCTCTTCCTTACCCTTACTTATCCCTCTTCGTTAGCACGTTCACAAGATAAATACATTGAGCATGACGAGGCTGAGGACCACTGAAGTACTCAAATGGATAGTGTTAGTACTGGTCGATTGTACTGCTAAGCCACGTGACACTGCATTCTCTTCGGCTAGCTTCATCCTTTCAAAAAGAACTAGCAGATCAATTGTTTCCAGAGCTGTGAAGCAACAAGGTTAGGCCTTTTGCTCAGCATCTGTGTTAGAAAGAAAATGTTATTGTAACCTTCATTGACTGAAGGATACTCGAAGCACAAAAATAGTATTCTTTATAATTGCCTTTGTAAAGCAGTCTTAAACAAAGAAAGTGAAGAGCTTTTTGCTGTGAAGACAGAACAATGAGTGTCAGGGAAAGCTGGACTGTTCTGAACACTGCAGTACAACAGACCTTCACAGACCATTTTGGTAGTTCTTCACCAGGCCAAGGAGACACAGCTATAAGATTGTAGGTTACAGAATAAATTTTCATGTAGGATACGAAGGGTCTTTTGTTTCTTTGCTTGTTTGCTGGGGAGTTTTTGGAGCCTAAAATGTGTCCTATTCAAGAAAGAAATGCAACATCAAAATCTCAAAAAGTCTTCACAACCAAAATAAAGGAAACTAGTCAGCTCAAGTCAATTGAAATGTTTTATTTAATACCTTCAAATATTTTTTCTCTATTTGATAGTGGTGATTTTGAACCTTTTGTTTTACTTATAGTATAAAGTTATTTTTAGTTCAGAAAAAGTAATCTTAAAATTCAAAAGAACCCGGATTAAATGTTTTGATGTTTTCTGAACATTTTGTATGGCATTTTCCAGATTTTCCAAGGTCAGTTCTCGCACGATTCATATCTAGATAACTGAAAGATTCCTATTGCAGTTTTTAAAGACATACAAGAAAGCTATCACTATCTGATACCTATATTATGTATATTCTAATTAGTGCTGAATGTTTCTGTTATCAGGCGAAATTTGGGACCTCCTAGTGAGTATCTTTTGTTTCTCAGAAAACTTAATTTGGTTATGTTTCCAGTCAGATTTAGTATAGATTGTCACTGTCCTCTGCAGACCACTAAGGCAATCACTGGTCATGGCAGCCTTACTGTCTATAATGTTTCTAATACAGGATATGAAAAGGATACATGAAAGTCCTTAAAAATGTTTAGGCATCTTGTTCTGTTACTAAAGTGTTTGGGAGCCACTGCCCCAGATACTTGTTGGTTTCTTCTATGTTAGGGAGACACCAAAGCCTAGTTTCAGAAAGTCCAAGGGTAAATTAGTCAGTGTTTTAAGTGTTTTAGGTACCAAAGCAGCTGAACAGCCACTGCTGTTCTGGCATCCTGAAGCAGTTCTGCTGTGACTCATCGAGGTACTAATGAAGTTATCTGGGTGCAGGGCCCCCAGCCCCTGTCTGCTTCAGGGCGGTGCCCAGCTGATACAGGGCAGCTGGGGACAAGATGACTGTGAGCCCACACACACAGCATGGTGGCTTCAGGTTTATCCTCCTGTCTCTAAGAACAGATTTTGGCTCAAACTCCCCGGGATGATGTATTAGGGTAACGGATGAAGACAGATCAAATGCTAAAGGCCATGAGAATTTGCAAAGCACTAAGCTGTAGATCCAGGAGCCTCACTGCACATTCAGCTACATCACTGGTAATATGTGATCAGGGGAGTGGGAAGTGCTGGTAATGAAATACAACAGGAACAGTGGGGTAGATCTATTTTTTTGATTCTCAATTAATACAGAGAATTAATGTAGCAAGGTGAAAGAATTTGAAATGATGCTAACATAAGTTCACAACTCACAGAGCTGTGATGGAATTTTACTGTACCTGAAACTTCTTCACAAAAGATGAGAAAATGCTTAATTTTTGAAACCCAGTGAGTCATCCTTATGGAGGTAGTCATGTTTGAGTACAAGAAATGTAGCTTGAGAGAGTGCAAGTATTATCCTCATATGCAAATTTTAATACATTAGCTGACAGAGCTTGGTGTGATTTTGCAGGTGGCATAGAAAAGAACAAGTTCTGGTTGTAACCATATCACACACTCAAACTGAAGCTGTATCCTCAGTGAGTTTAAGTACAGCTAGCTGACATGATGCTGAACATAACTTGTCCTTTGCTATATCAGCTGCAAAATCAGCATTATGTTTGCAACTGTTAAAAATGGAATAGGATAAAAATGTTCTGTGTAAGCAGGATTGCTGAACTACTGTGTAAATAAAGAGGTTTTATTACTATTTTATTATGTTCTCACACATAATAGAAAAAACTGTTACAACATCCAACATTGAGCTCATATTTCTAAAGCAATTTTGAAAAATGTTGTGATACATGCTAACAAATTTGCTTTTGGCTTTGCTGCTGTATGAAGGAATATAAAATGGCCAAAAGACAGAGTGCCTTGGTCCGTTTCCTCTTAAGAAATATTCTGTCAGTGGGTTTTCCTGTCCCTCCCATAAAGACTCACACAACAAACATATTCATAGAGCTGAGCCTTTCATATTCACACTTTACCAACCTCTACATGAAAAAAAGTAGCTTTTCCCTTCTTTGTGAATATTTAATAACAAACACTATGCTGTTGTCAAATCTTATTTTGTGAAGAATTCATTATAGACAGAAAATATTTTAAAGGACACTGAAAAGGTATTGAGAAACTACCCATGAAATTAAATTAATTGATGTTTATATATTGTGGGGCTTTTTCTCTAAACTTTAATGAAATGGTTTGTGAAATATTTATGCAAATTTTGAGATGTTTTAAGGTGAGAATGTTTTAAGGTGAGATGAGAATGTTTTAAGGTGGTTTCAGTACACTGAGCAACAGAATTTCATGAACAGCAGTGAGGCCTCCTCCAAATCAAATCAAATCAAATCAAACAATCCTAATTTTAACTTTCATCTACAAGAAAATGCCATAAAATTCACACAAATATATGTGCAGATTTGGGTTTTAAAACTACTTGGTAGATTTTAGTGATTCAATTTCTACCAACTTCAGAAAACCCCACCAGGAAGTTGTTGCTTTGCAAAATCAGTATCAACATTTTTGGTCACTAAACTCTGTTCAAGACTGTAGGAAACACAAAATGAACCCCTAATCAGAAGATTGCATCAGGAATCTTTCCCTACTTTTTGTCATACTCTTATAGCTCCATCTGTCTTTACTTTTCCTTCTCTTCTCTCAAAGAGGAGAGCCCTATATTCTCATAAGTGTGAAGACCCTCAGACTGCTCTACCACATCTCTGCAGCCTTTCTGTCTTCTTTCTATTCCTAATCTCAAAACAGGAAGACTGATTTAACTCTTCCAGCACTGCTCTTAGTACTGAGAGTGCTCTACATGTTGCTCTTTTGCCTATTAGCCCAAGACATCCCCTCATTTTTTGGCCCGTTTGATCTTTCAGTTCTGTATTTGTGGTCCTTATTCCCCTTTGAATTAATGTAAGTAGCTGGTTATGGTTCCTCATGCTTCAAAAGCAGAACAGCAGCAGATAAGCAGCAGCTTTGCCTGTATACTTCATAACTGAAACAGCTCTATTGGTCATGCTTAAGTTGTTCCACGGAGAAATGGCATCTTAAGGTATTATATGACTTTCTGCTCTTCAAGCAGCTTTTCAGGCTTCCTCCATAAAGAAATTTCTTTCTTTTAGGGAGCTATCAGGCTCCTTTACATGTGTGTTGGGGTTAGTTACGCCTCTGCTGATGTCCCAACCTGACAGGTGCTCTTCTGCAGTTCCCTAACAGTGGGGGAGAAACATCTATCAGAAGCTGTAAGTGCTGGGCTTCCTCCTTGGCAAGGAAGCAGAGGAGGAATTACCCCTGCAGAGCCTTCCAGGCTGTAAAAACAAAGAAATGAGCTACTGTAGAACTCAGTCTTTTGATGTTAAAGCAATTGCTCCCTGCCAGGACTTCAGCGTCACATTCTTCTTCCTGCAGCCAACCTCCTGTGTAGTAGCCTGATCCCTCTCACTGCTTCCCTTGGCATTTACTAAATAACCCACACTCCCTGTTCATACTGGGAGTCACTTTGAATCCCTTATGCACAGTTTGCTCTCCCCAAATGCTTTTCTCCATCTGCTGCTTGTTCAGCATAACTGTTCAACATCTCCTCAGACTTAATCCATGAGCTGCTGCTTCCTTTTTTGTCCCTTCCTCATCTTTCACAAATCACCTTGAAGATGGTCTGCAGGCAGTGAGATCTCTAAGTCAGAAAAGGTGGTCAGTGCTCTGAGTCTGAACTATCTGTGTCATGTTTTTAAACAGAACAGCAGGTAAACTAACATGCCTGAGGAGGAAAGATCAGAAGAAGGAAGGCACCTGTAGCTTAGTTAGGCTGCCTGCCAATCTTAACACACAAAAACTAGTTTGAAAAGTCGAATAGTTTTTGCATTTCTAGCTCGAAGACATTATCCTAGTGCAACACAAGTCCTAAGAGCTGATTTTAAGCCTCTTTTATAGGAGTGTCTACTCTGGATAGCTCCAAATGCTCTGGAAAGCTCCTCGGCTCTTTAGGCTTTGTGGATGAGCTCAAGGGAGTTTGTGTGTCTTTGTTCCTGTGATACACAAAAGGACCTTAGAGATTCTGTTCTTCCCTAAAGACTTCCCTGAAGTCTTTCCAACTTCAGCCTGATAATTCACAAAGCTTTTAGAGTTTCTATTGCCTCCATGGGATCATCTGCCAATAAGAGTAGTTCTAATGAAACTCAGATAAGTAATAAGGTTGAGCTACGCCAAACTCAAGGGAGAAAGTGGTGGCTTCTGCTGAAGACCAGGATGCTTTTTAAGCTACACCTAACTTCAACAGCACCTCCAAGAGACACCTCCAAGAAAGGCAAGAGAGGAATTCAGAAGTGTTCCTGTAGCTGTAACTCTTGATGAGACCGATACAGTGATGTTTTTTGAGAGATAATGTCCTGGGTTCATCTAGGATAGAGTTCATTTTCTTTCTAGTAGCTAATCTAGTGCTGTGTTTGGTATATCGATGACGCATTGATGTTTTTAGTTGTTTCCAGTTTAACATGTTGCCAGTTTAAGTATTCCAGGTTTAATTCTTAACCGTATACCTTAATCATAAACTATGTCCATCTTGAAGACCACTCTAAAATTTCTGTTTCAAGTATCCATTTCACATACATTTTTTCAGAATTAGAAGATAGCAATAATTTTAAGTTTGTTTGAACAAATCAAATTGTGCATAACTATTGTTTTAAGAATAGACTAGAGTAGAATAGAACAGAACAGAACAGAATAGGATTATTTCAGTTGAAAGGTATCTACAAATCCAACTGCCTGACCACTTCAGGGCTGATCAAGTTAATAACTTTATAGAATATTTTTGAATTTGATTTTGCCCCCCTTTTAAAATATTTGTCTTGAAAGAACATTGTTGCACTCTTTAGCTTTCTCCTTCCTTTCTTCTGTGCTGCTGATTGACAGATACTACATTAGAAGCAGCTCAGCAGTATTTTGGCCTGGAATCCCTGCCAGAATAGGCTGCTATATTGAACATTTCACCTCAGCTAGAACATTAATAACTTGTGCTTTCAGGAATTAAACATCATATTTACTGTTTCTTTGATTATTTTCTTACTGGTTTTCACTGAACAAAAAGAACTGTTGTAATGGTCCAAGTTCAGAGTGACAGAGATCATGGGACATTTTTTTTACTCCTTTGGATTATTTTTGACAGCCTTTGTATTTATTATGTTTTACTTACAGTTATTATGTTTTACTTGCCAGTAGTGCAGAAAATGACACATATTTTTGCTTACTGAGCATTCTTAAAGTTCTTCCTGAGCATTAGGTGTCTATAAAAAAAATGTATTACTTTTGATTAGCACCAAGAGATTGTGTTTTTAACTTTAAGGTGCATCTATTTTGGGTGCAGATAATTTAGAACAGTGTCATTAGTAAAATAGATGAGAGATACTATTGATCAGATAGATGTGTGCATTAAGTATTCTGGTGTCAATATGAGCATAAGCTTGTTACAGAGACCTCTTGTTGGCAAGCTCATTTTTAAAAAGTCATTATTATAAATTGCTTCAACTAGTCAGATCATATAAAATCTACTTGTACTGTAATATTCCAGATGCTTGATTACTGTTCTTCAGTGTAGTGAGATGCCAATTTCTCCCTCCTGAGAATGTGTGACAGATTGTAATACAATCTGTTGATGTTCTCGATTGTAACTAAAGTACATCATTGTCACCCATGCTAAAGAGCTGGGACATGTACTGTAAATGTATAATGTTGTGAAATGTATGCAAGTGTTTTGTGTTCCAGCAATTTCAAATGATACATGACATGGTACTTGATCTGGTGAGGAGGAGAATCAGAGGCAGAGGGAAATAAAGCAGATAATTAAAGCAGCAAAAGGTAATGGATATACTAACTCTACGAATAATACAGGTTCAGTTGTCTTTGATGTGCTTGCTGGTGTTTGGTGAAAGGGAAAGGAAAAAAAGTAGAGGAAGCCATACTTGTGTTGGTCCCTACCCTCCATTTTCTGCTCCAGAAGGTCCAGGCACAACAGTCATCCAAACACAAAGTTGCAAATGGCTTGAAAATGAGTGGTAGAACGGCAGGAAGGTCACGCACTATGCTACACCACTTCACTGAGCTTTCCTAGAGGGGCAGAGGGAGGGCATGGTGTGCACTGTCCCTTTGTGTGCTCTAGTCCCTAAAGGGAAGAAGAAGAGACTTTTGCCAGCTCATGATACACTTGTGCTGTGGGGTCAAAAAAAGATTTTGTGGCAGATTAAAAGAGCAATAAACATAACAGCCAAGTCAATGACTGGCAATAAATAGGGCAATGTGGATTGTTTATTCCCTCCCTTCCCTTGTGAAGGAAGATCAGGGATAGAAAGGGTTCTTTTCCTTCTCCCAACATCATTACTTCTTACTGCATCTTCCTCCCACTCAACTTCCTTTCCCATCATAGCCTTTCTTCATTGAAGTTCATTACGGTTGCAGCTCAAGGAAGCTTTTAACATTAACAACATTCCCACTCAGCAAATAACCAGGCTGTCTAAAATATAGATGATTTGATCTTGTCCTCTCAATGTCTCACAACTATATGTGTTGTAGTTTCTTATCCCAGCACTATGGTCATGACACTGGAGACATGAACCTGCACCAGCTTTGGGCACTGTCATTATGTCATACCCTGTTAGCTCTTACATCACAGTATGGGTATCTTGTGCTAGCTCTAACAGTGACTGCCTCTGAAAGTGTCAGTCCTTCTCTCATGGCTGTCTTTGGCCCCTTCCCCTTCATTAGAAATTGCAGTTGTCCCATTGCTGGCTTGTACAGCAGAACACCACCCTGCAAATTCATACGTGTTTTGTTGACTCCATCACCTGTTACTGCAAGGATTCAAGAGGTTTTTGGGAACCTGCCCCTACAGGTAGGGTCAGTGTTTTGGAAGTGGGGTTACCCACTCGGGGAGTGCCAGTTCCACAGATCTGTAACACAAAATTGCATCCTCGGGTTTCCCAGTGGAGAAAGAGGTACTTTCTTCCTTCCTGCACATTCCTTCTTGTCTTTATGGAATTTGCTAGAAACAGAATACAGTTATCTTAGGCTGTAAGTTGGTCTGAAGAGGAAAATAACGATGTTAACTCACAGCGTTATTAATTACACTGAAAGTGTTATTTTTTAAACATGTCACTTTGAAAACAGTTTTTGTTTTTAATCATAACTGACTCCAGTAGAGCAGCTCTGTAGTTTCCATGGTGTATGAGGTAGCTGTGATATACACTGAGACAAAGAACTGCCTGACAAAAGGTGGATGTATCTGAGAGGAATCAGGTTCTGCCTGCGTCTTTGAAATGAGCAGATAGAGCCAAATAGGTAGTCCTGCTTTCCTGGCAGTTTGTTCAGTGGGAACAAGATTAACTTTTAGGTAAGCATGTTTCTTAGATCATGTTCTGCTATCTTTGCTGGTGCTGAATAATACTTGTCACTAGGAAGTCAATCATTTCCACGTCATGAAAAGAGTAATTGTAAATGTGGCAAAATGGGTAGGTTACTGTACAGGAAAATATTGTTTACACGGTATTTTTAGTCTTAGGAGGACTAGGAGTACTTCTTGTCTTAGGAGGATGCATGTAGTTTCCTGGATAGTATTTTAGAATACTATATATTTAAATTATTTATTTTAAATATTGCATAAAACTCAGTAAGTAGCTGTTTATTTACCAGCAGCCAATATTAATATCATAGAATCATAGAATCATATAATGGCATGGGTTGGAAGGGACCCCAGGGATCACAGAGCTCCAACCCCCCTGCCACAGGCAGGGCCACCAACCTCAGGCCTGGATCTACACAAGGTTGCCCAGGGCCACGTCCAACCTGGCCTTGAACACCTCCAGGGATGGGGCATCCACTACTTCTCTGGGCAGCCTGTTCTAGCACCTCACCACTCTTTCTGTAAAAAACTTCCCCCCTAATATCTAATCTAAACCTTCCTTCCTTCCTTTAGTTTTAATGCATACCCCCTTTTCCTGCCATTGTCTATCCTTTTAAAAAGTTGAATCCTCTCCTGCTTATAAGCTCCCTTCAGGTACTGGAAGGCTGCAATGAGGTCCCCCCGCAGCCTTCTCTTCTCCAGGCTGAACAAGCCCAGCTCCCTCAGCCTCTCTTTGTAGGGCAGGTGCTCCAGCCCTCTGATCATCTTCGTGGCCCTCCTCTGAACCCTCTCCAACAGTTCCACATATACATAATATTAAATTCACCAGGCTATGGGTTTTCTGCTTTCTGAAGATGACCAATCCTACCTGTGGGCTACATTAGTGTATCAAGGGAAAGTATTAACTGCATATGAAGATGTGAAAAAGTATACTTGTGTACTTGCTTTTTCTGGTAGCAGATGGTGCTGAAAGACGATCATCTCAAAGGGGTCATTACAGGATAATATGGAGATCAAACAAACAAATCTACGTCTTAAGTAATATTCAGTAACATAGACTCCCATATTAAGGTGATACCTTGCAGACAGCTTAAATATTAACTAAAAATTTTCTGTGGTGCTCAGTACTTATGCATGCAAGTAGGTCTGTTAATGTCAAGTTTCCAGGTTAATGCCCTTTATCTGCTTGTTATTTTTTATAACAGCTATTTCCTTAAAATTCCTCACAAGATGAGCTAACGATGGTGTTATTAAAACTGACCATAATGAAAAGACAAAACTGAGGCACAATCACCCAATTTCTGCAGAGATACCTGTAAGAAGTTATCTCTAAAACCCCAGTAAAATAGTGTCATAAACTTTGTCTTGGATCCTTTTCAAGGCTTAGGTGTGTTCTGACACCAAGCTTAGTAGATCCATCCGGCTTCTACATATGCATTTCTGCTCAGGCTGTGGTGAGGTGGTGAGTTTGGAGGCACTGGCTGCTTTCGGGGGAGCAACCCCTTCTTCAGCTCTGTCTGCTTGTGGGTTTTTTCTGTAAGAGCAACATGCAATGTAATAATCTCAGCATGCAAAAATTTGAAAGTGATCTGTACTGCCACAGGAAAATTTGTAGGGATTCACCTAGCTGAACACTGCTGAGCCGAGCTGACTCATCTCCCAGTTTCTCTCCCTGCGGGTCACCAGCCTGTGATGGAGAGATCTCTGCAGCAGTGTGGGACTGGCCCACAGAGATGAATATGCCCTTTCTAGCCTGCTTAGAAGTAGCGTGAGCCCTAAGTATTACAGTGAAAGGCAAAATGCGCATAAGGATGATAAAATGTAAGGCTGTATAAAGGGTGTCTGCAGTCACTCTTTATGCAGTCATGTAATATGACTTTTAAATTGGAAAACTTGCTTCTGTGAAACATGAATAGAAACATTTGGGCTTTGTTTTGATTTTTTATTATTTCGAGGGAAGAAAACAGAATTAATAATGGCAGACTTTGTATGCATATGTATTCATTTGTGTGAAGAATGCTCTGTAAAATAAGCCATACTTTACTGTGGGTTGAGATATGTCACAGTCTCTTCTATGCCAGGACCACTCTTTTGTCCTGCAACAAATAGATGTTTCTCTCTAAAGGTTAGGAACCGAGAACCACAGCAGTAGGTCAGTGGGTAATATATACCTGCTCTCACTTGTTCAAATTATATTTCCTCTTTACACTGTGGCTCAGCAGTATCTGGAGACTATTGTTCCCTAGGCTAATGCAATCTTTCCACACGAAAAGCTCTTGGTCTGTTCCTTATCTACACTCCAGTTGCTGGCACCAGTGTTTCGTCCATTTGGTACTAAAACGCACAGAAAGGAAATACATATCATTTCAGTGTTGAGGTAGCCTTCTTCTAGAATATTTAGCTCAGGTTATTTTTATTAAGCAGTTTTTTCCTGTCAGCAATGTACATGCCCTCATGTCCTTCACCCTAGAGAGGGAGTGAGAAAGGAAAGGGTCTATGAGACTTTGAAAGCAAAAATGTTTGGAGTTATGCTGCTTTTCAAACAAAGATAGTATGATTTACCTTGTGTACAGGGGCACATACAGAATTATTACATATTTATTATTGCACATTTTTAGACAGATGCATATGCATACATTAACTCATTTTTTTGTGACATGACAGCTATTAACTATGGTATTATATAAAATAAATAAAAAAAGACCTGGTGCTGTTTGATGCCCAAACCTTTTTTTCTGCTATGAGTATCAATGCAACTCTGTGCTGCACATTAGTGAACAGAATTAGTTCAATTTATCATGTTCTTTTTTATTCTTCAGCTTTTATGAGGTATTTGCATACGTTCATTTGAAAATCCGCAACTGCATAACAGATTGATTTTTATTTTAGAGAAGCAAAGTCTTGATTGCTCTTCTTAGATTGAACTGGTGTAACTGGGGATTCAACATTTCTGAAAATCAGATTCACATCAATCTATCAAAATTCATCGCACATTAACTTGCAGCATCACATTCTGAAATCTGGAATTTCTCTTAGACCTCATTTAAGTAAACCTAGAGGTTATTTTATGAATATTAAAAATAAAAACATTGCCAAAAGATTTTCTGCTAAAAAACAGATTTGCAAATATTAAAATAAATTTCATCTGTAAAATCCACAAATCTCTCCATAGCAGAGATCTTTAAAAAAAACCCTTAAAAATTACAGAGGTGATGAACTGTCACAACAGCTTAGCCATGCACAATCTATTCAATTACCAGATTACCAATAGAACAGGGAACTGTAAATCATAATGTTGAAAAAATTCAGTTACTTGACACTTCTATTGTATAAGTTGAAACAAAAAGAATGTAAGAAGGTACCAAAAGTAAAGCCCATAACTTACTGACCATATGCTAAAAAAATTAAATATTGTCATATTTAATTATCTGCTTTTATATGAATAATTTAATAAGAGAAAACAGGATCTTATAGGAAGACAATGCAGTAATAGGTCTTGGCTTTCATACGTCTTTTTATTTTGAATTATTAAATGTAAGTATGAATAATACTGAATACCTTCACATGTAATATTTAATTATCAATAATTTGTAATGTATAGTCTTTGCATAGTTACCCTGTATTGGTATTATAATTACACGTTTCTAATTAAAATTAATACAAAATTTGACATATGCAAAAACCCTAGCATTGTGTAGAGATAATTATTTATATAAAAAGTGAAGTCTCTCATTACCCAGGGAGATAAAAAGGCCTTTAACAGTAGGAATGTTGTCAGCCTCTAGTGACCAACTGTTTCCTCCCCAATAATTAAAGAAGCAAGTAAATGTGTCCAAAATTTAGCCTTTTTAACCTCCACAGTTAGGCAGACTCTGTGCTAACTGCAGACAGTAGTGAAAGATACTGGCATTATGCCAGGGACATTTTTCTCAGTCTTAAATAAATACCATAGAATTGTAATCAACATATTGTGTGAGGATCCTGCTGAGCTATATTTCTTTTCATAATGACTGTTCTTAAGCATTTGAAATAGAAATAAAAATCCAAATTTGTTTTTATAAGGGATTAAAAATCCTGAAGTACACAGTTATTTACCTTTGAAGATTTGCTTTTTTAAACAACTGTGGTCAAAACCAGCTTTGGAGATAAAGTTATTAATTCTTCCATTCTGCTGAATCTTCATGGGCATTTGAATCAGTGGTCTGGTCATTAATGGGTCCAACCCCTAGAACTATTTCACTATCATTTTGTTTTACTAGACTTTTCCTTACACTAGGAGACAGTCATTTGCAGTATGTGTCCCTTGGGAATGGCCACAAACTGATTTTTAGGCTTATTCTCTGAAGATGATTCAGGCTTACTTGTGCCCAAGTAGGGTTTCCATTTACAATTGCCCTGAAGCCCAGTGATGTGGTATGCTGCAAGAAGGTTGGTGGGATTAAGACTATTATTGTGAGCCTTTATTTTCAAAACGTATCCTGTTTGGATTATTTTTGATAAGTTACCGAATATGCACAACAACTCAAAATGAGACTAACTGACCAGCTGGCCTAAAAGATTTATCACCAGGAGGTTCATTAGCATCTCTATTCCAATATTACGTCCAGTTCCTTAGTGTTGTTGCAGCTACAAAAAATACAGCCCATTTGAGGCTCAATTCCTCAAACACAGCTCACCATGAGTGGTGTTGAATGACCTCAGCAAGCATATAGTGCAGACTTAAAGAAATTTATAGGTCTCAAGATACTGAAAAGCTTCATGCTTATTAGCAGAGATGGCAGTTATCTGAGTAAGTGCTTTGGAAGATTATTTAAAGCATGTATCTACATTGCAAAGCACCTAAATATCTCCTCACTTAAGTAAATAACTTATTATACCCTTATGAGCTACTATAAACTCCTGAAAATCAAAGGCAAAAGAAGCACTAAGTACATTTGAACAGTCTGTGAATTAGGGCAGCCTGTGCAAGTTCAAGGGTTATGCAGCTGAGATACTCGGCGGGATTGATTAGATCCTCGTGGCTGTACTCATATCTAAGTACATCTTCCCTGTTTCATCAGCTCATGGCTTGCTGTTCTCCCTGGGGCCAACAGCTTGTCACCTCAATTTAGGAGACAGCGAAGTGTCAGTAAGATCTGTCTCTGTGAGACTTCTTGCCGATGCAGTTCTTGCTTTAGGGACACTGTTTAAATGCTCATTAAGAAGGTTTTGCACATTACCTTTTTCTCCACTTAAAGTCTATTACAAAATTACAATACTGTTTGCAATATAGTTCACTAAGTTAATTACCACTTGGAAAGCTTTCCTTCCTTCTGCCCACCATTTCTTCTACAGCTACTGAGACATGCCATTTTTCTCCATTGGCAGCAGCCATGCTAAGGTCCTAATCTGCTAACATTTAAAATATTTTGCCATCTCATGTATCTCTCTGAGTTTCTTTTAGTCAGTTGGGTGTTGCCAGAATTCTGTCAGAATCGGTTAAACCCTTACTTCAGGATGTCACGTTTACTGGATTATAGTAGTGGTGGTTGGTGGTTGAGAGCAAAGGCCGCTGAAATCAGCAGAAATAATCCAATCCCTTTGAGAAAATAAATATTCAGAGAATGGTATCTTACCAAAGATACATCATTAATTTGTTAGAAGTGGAGTCAACATGCATTATTTGCTGTACGTGGGCCAAGACTGCTGTTTGACATTTACCTAAGTAATAAAGGGAAAAACATCTAGCTGGGAAAGTAAATCATTGACAGTATTGTGCTAAGAGTGGGAGGATTCCTACCCCATCTAAGCCATCTAAATGTTTTTCCCTAAGTAAACACAAGTCAGAAATTAGCAGAAAACAGTAAGCAGGAATTTCAATTGCAGCAGGCTAAGAGAAGAAACGTAATGATTTATTCCACCAGCAAGCCAGAACCAGTGCTTTTTCTTCTTTTTGGGTGACACTGTGCTATGTTATCTACTACAGCTGCTGTAACTGACACTGGGCAGTGGTGGTAAAGGAAGACTTCCTTCCCAGACAGGCTGTGATGTAAACATGACAGTCCCAGTGTGAGTCTGGGACCCTCTCATCAGCAGCACCAGCTCTCACACACACCCTGCCTGTGCAAGAGGGGTTCCTTCCCCTACCTTCAAAATGTGCTTAGACATGGTGATAACCCTTAATGCAGGACTGCACCTCTCCATATCACTGCAGGCATTTGTGGAGCAATGGCATGTCATTCCTCTGAATGCCACACATCTCTGTAAGTCATCAAGGGTGAGATGGAAGAATC
Organism: Zapornia atra; assembly: GCA_013400835.1. Lineage (NCBI taxonomy): Eukaryota > Metazoa > Chordata > Aves > Gruiformes > Rallidae > Zapornia > Zapornia atra. The sequence goes on along the minus strand of VZTU01025541.1, from coordinate 17,558 downwards.
ACTAAGGATGAATTTTTCTTGCAGATAACATGTTGATTCAGTCTGGGCTTAGTGAACAAAATACAAGTAGGTGGAAAAGGAAACCCAGAGCAACAGAGTGACTAACTTCAAAGGCTGAAATTCAGTTCCTATTTAAATGTAGATTTATTTTTCTGAAGCTGAAGGTAAGTGACTCTTGGACCATCTAATAAAATTAATGTATTCTCCATTACACGAAGTTTCAAAATCAGGATGTGCAATCTTTTTAAAAGACACTCTAGCTAAATTGCACAACCCAACATAGACTCTGATCAGATTCAGAACATTATCAGAAACCTCTGTGCAGGGCCCTCAAAAACTACAGGTCTCTTATTTATTCAGTGTCACAAAGGAGAAATTGTGGATGAGAATATGAACTTTATATTGAATACCAAGGCAGGTTGGTATCCTCAGTGCTAACTTACACATCCTGATGGGAACACTTGTGTTTTATGTAGGTACTCTAAAATAAATAACTAAAACCACTTTTGGATGGTGAGTTCTATAAATTAGCATAATCACATAGGTAATGTACACAAGCACTTTTTCATGGAAATGCATCTTGCCTATCCTGAAAGTACTGGTTTATGACAATATGCTCTGATTTATTTTACTAAAATAGGGTGTTTATCAAAGTTGCAGAGACATACATTTTTCTATCCAGGTGAAAGAAATGTGTTAACAGGTTTTTAATGTTACACAGTGTGTATAGCACATGCTTAAGACCTTGGAGGTGCAGAGGAGCAGCAGCTTTTCTTAGGGGCGCAAAAGCTGACCTTCCACTATTTGGTTTACTCACCTTTGTAATTTTCTTCTAAACTTTGAAGTTTCAGCTCTTTAAATATTATTTTGTGTTTAAATTAATTTATTGCAATTATGAGGTCTCTCTGAAGAACAAACCACTATTCACTGTGATAGGTGGGGTATGAACTATACCTTACTTGCTTCCAAAATGATTTGTGTAGCCTTGCCCTAGCCCCAACTTTGCTAGAGCTGTAGGATTTACACCAAGTAAAGATTTGAGCAGAATCTCTCTATCTTTTGCTTAACATCCAAGTTATTTCCCTTTTGGTATAAACACCCTGATTCTATTGACTTAATTTGTCTTTCTACATAATTAAACTAGGTTTTGTCCCCCAGAGTTATCATTACTTCACTTTTCCAGGAAGTTCCTAGGAGCTGCCTTCTGTTTGCAGTTGATGTTTACACTCTTTTTCTGCTGATTTTACTGTGAGTTTAATTGCTTTTGAAAACAAGTTGTAGGATATCTGGAGGTTGGACAAGTCTAATCTCTTCTAAAGTCTCATTTTTTACTGTAGCATTTAAAAATCCAGGCTGCCTATCACAGAGATGGGCTCATAATGATTACATGTTTACTAGTCCTTCCATCATTTCATCTACTAACATTTATTTCATCAATTCATGTGATGCAGTCCCATATGAATTAGCTTAACTGAGCTAATGTATAATTAGTGTTTCTCTCCACCCCCATGTTTGCTACCTTAACCAGATGGGAATTCTGCTTGTACTTTCTGTTCCAGTGAAATCAGAGATTATTAGTGTTTGAACTATTTTCTTACTTTAGGTATTCTTCTGCAGAAGTGGGATTCAGTTGTAAATCAGAAATTCAGAATAATTTTTTTGTTGTTTTAAATACTATGAGAGGTATGAACAAGGGTACTTTTAGTATCTTTTGAACTCAGTCATTTCCTCTTCTGTATTCCCACTTTTGTGTGGCCTTCTCTAAAACTGCTGCTTTTATGCAAATGGATCCATACCTTTCTAGGTCACACAGTTATCATGGCATTGCAGGATATGACCTCTGAGGTCATCTGGTTCAATTCCAAGCTCAAAGAAGGTCTTTGCAGTTTACCTGTAGCCTTATCCAGGAATTTCAGATGTATCCAAGGAGAGGCACCACCTCTCTGGACAATCTGCTCTGGGGTTTAACTTTGTTCATTGAGAGATATTTTTTCCTCATGAAATTGTACTTCCTGTGATGTCTGTCCATTGCTTTGCATCCTTTCACTGTGTCTCTCCAAGGAGTTTGGCTGGGTCTTCCCTATGATTAACTCTAAGGTAGAAATGCCCCTTGGCTTTTACTATATTCCTTGTGTGGCATCTTTGTCCATTCCTGCTTCCTCTCAAAACATTTGTCGTGCATTTTTTCTACTACTATCTGGATTTTTATCACATCTCCCCTTTCTTTAACTGTGCATGTGTGTGTGTGTGTGTGCGCATGTGTATGTGTGCACGAGCCCCACAGGAATAAAGGCAACACTCTGAAATTTGCCCTGATGACCCGTCAATGACTGGATGCCAGGGGGAAGCAAGGTCATTTCAGAAGTGTAACAAAGGTTTGAGGTGAAATGCTTCAATACCGGGTCTGACCACCCTCGTAATGCACTTTGCTTTTGTTCATGATGACAAAAGGCTCTATTGGCCATTTTTGCCTATTTTTAAGTACATGAAACTGGCAGCCTGAAACACTAATGACTATCTAAAGGACGTCTATGAATCCTCAAACCAATCCCTTAGCCCTAGGGGGCTGGGATTTGCTGACATTAATCCCTCTGGGATTTCAGGTTTTAATTATCCTAAGGAAACCTTTTTCAGGGTGCCATGAGTGAAGTAGATAGAAGTTCTCTGATAAACACAGTGGTTAATGAATATTATAATAAAATTCCCAGTACTAGTATCAAGCATAACTATATATATAAAACTTGCTTTTGGTGACTGATGTTAAATCCCAGTTTCGCACAAGTCTCAGCTCAGAGGGTCTTCAGTATTGATTTGTAGTATGTAAAAGGCAATATATTTTTCTAAGGGCAGGATACCTTCCTGAGACAGAATACTTTGTTTCAGTAGTAACAGGTTGTTTGATTTGCTAATCTCAAAATGTAACTTGTTCACAGCTGGGGTTTTGTCTGCCAAATAATTTACAAGGGGAAGAAAGCAAACTGTGGTAATATGAGCTAATTTTGTGTACAAAGGGGTTTTAAAGGAAGGCAGATTCACTGCATGCATGAAATTTTGCCTAGTGAGCATGTATACTTATTCTGTGGACCAAAACACTTGGTTATATGTAGGTGAATTTAAATCTGCTCTATAGAAACCTGAGGTGCTATTTCATAGTTTTTTAAATGAGCTTGCTACAACAATATGCAGGTTTATTTTCAACTTTTTGAAAGTGTTTAGCTTTTACCTAAACTTTCCTTTTACTGCCCCTGTGTTTACAGCTGCTTGTTTCCCCCAAGGATGAAAAACCAAGAGCTCGCTGTAATGACTGATCTCATTCCCTCTCCATTTTACTTCCTCTACCTCAAGTATCTGAGCTGCTATCAGCATTTAAAGGGAATTTGCAATTCCCTGGATAACATAAACATTTGTAGTTAGTAATTACGGAGGCTTTTCGCTCTCTTGGCCCTGAAGAAAATGAGCTGCTGAGAACAAATACTGTTTCTAAGCTTTGTGGTATCCTTCCAATTGCCAATTCCTTCTTTAACCTTTTTCTGATACTTCCACCAGCAATGACCTACAAAATGACCATAGTGTTAGATGTCTGTGAAGTCAGCCACACCACTAGTTGTTAGGGGTCATGGTCAGGATCTGAGACATTGGTATAATGTGCCACCTCAGACTGCAGTGGATGGATGCCTGAGCTGTTTCCCCACAATACTTGTGCTGTGGAGCAACCAAGGCAGACCAGGTTATCCCTCATCACTCATTTGACATCTGAATACTAACATCCATGCTGTCATAACTAACTAATTTGACTGAAGTCTTCCTTGTAGGGCTACTAGTGGTTTGTCAGCAGGCTTTGGCAAGGGGATTCCCAAAGGTCCTCACAGTCCCATGTGCCACTCACAGTTTGGGAGTCTATGGGTGTCTAGAGACAAATGTGTACTTAATGCTAATGCTGCTGGGTCCTTTCCACAGAAGTAAATATGCTACAGAGGCAGAGTGGGAACCTTTTAGCAGCTGATGAAAGACAGAGCTTGCTAAAGCAATTTCCTTAACCTATTCCTATAGGGAAACATTGTCAGAGCTGCAACATGCACCTGGTGGGACTTGAAGCTAAAGGTGAGGAAACCTCTCTTGCATTAGTCAGTGGGAACTGTGTGACCACACTGTTTCCCAGTGTGCAGGAGTGAAAGACAAGAATTTTCGAGAACAAAGGACCTGTGAAAATATATCAAACTCTCAACAAAGATACAACTGCTATACCTTTGAGTGTATGCAACATTAGATTCTTAAGAGTTTGCAAAGAGCTTAAAACAGTTGTCCTTTGATGAAGATTCTTCTGAGCATCTCAAAACGTGTTATATCAAATATTTGCAATTTAGGTTTAGTAAGTGGTTTATTGGAATTGAATAGACATTGTGTGGTTTAGCTTTCAGACTGGTTGCTGTGGTTGCGTTTTTGGGATACAGGACTCTGAGTCATACCAGTGAAATAACCCTCTTGTAATATATTGTCACTATATAATTTTTGCTTCAAAATTAAGTCAAGCCAGCAGATATTTATTTCAGGGAAGTAAAAAAAAAAAAAAAAGAAGAAAAAAAGCGAATGACAAACAGGTGTGTGTTGTTGAAGGACTTCATTGTGGAAAAAATAATCAGTCTTGGTAAACTGCAACCACCTTTGGGGAGTTTCAATGTCCAGTGCCACATAGCTAGTTTTTTGTTTATTTATGAACATATTTCATATATGTTCATTTTGGAGACATTTCTACTTATTTTGATTATGACATCACTTAATTTTAGGACATATACTTTTAATGGGGTGTTTTAGGCGTGTTACCCATCATCTGTGAGTGCATCCATCCACAGTTTCTTTTCAATGCAGAACTTGCTTTTTCCTTTGCTACTTGATCTTAATAAACTGATTTTACTACTCTTCATTTGTCATTCCATTGTTGCCCATCTATTGTTCAGATAGGTCAAACTTCTCAACGCCCATTATGCAAATTTCATTTTTAACACTTTTTCCCATTAGTTCGTATCTTGCACTGTAGCACATGCTGAAATGGGGTATTTTCAAATGTTACCTAGATATCACACTGCGGTATCGAAAGCTATTTACCCATTAAATCCATGGAAAAGGAGAGGAAGAATGTTGTGATTAAAAGATACAAAATCTAAGAGTGGTTGCTCATATTAACTAACTCTTAAACCCTAGTAAAGATTTAATCCAGTTCTTTAGTAGGGGCTCATACTGTACCCGGTTTGGGGCACTTCTTTTCAAGAAAGAGACAAAGTATTTCAAACAGTCCATAAAAGAGCAGTAAGTTCAAACTGTATAAGATGTTGCTGTAGGGGGGAGAGTGAATGATGTTTAGCCTACTGAAAGGAAGACTATGGAGTGATGTGGTAAACATCTTCTGTATGTAAAGGCAGCTGTAGAGAAGAAGGGGTTTTTCTGTGCTCTGTCTCTATGGCGGCCGAAACAAGATGAATCCCAAGCAAGCGAGATTCAGATGGGATGTTTGAAAGGATTTACCAAGGCCCTTGAAATACTGGAATGGATTTTCCAGGGAAGGATATTAATCTTTGTCACTAAAAGTCTTTAAGAGCAGGCTGGACAAACTGGTCAGGTATGATATATAATTGATTCAGTCCGGGGTCGTGCGCACTTTGTAAATATCTGAGATTTCCTTCAACCTCATGATTAGAAGTCTCTATCATAAGCAATGTTGAAGTATTCCTTTCTTTGGGAGTGCATACATGCAGGAAAAATTTACCTTAAGAACCAAAAGTACAAGGACAACAAAAGAGAATTTGTGGCTTCAGTGTCTTGTCTCATTTATGTATTTTTTTCAGGTCACAGTAGATAGTGAAAGTATCAATTTATTCCAGTTAACATTTAAAACTAGGACTTACTTTATAGGTGTTAACTGCCCAATAATTCATCTTAATGGCTTTGGTGAAAATAAAACAAGAACATTTCTAAAAGACAAATTAATATTAATAGAATTTTAGCTACAGAATCTAAGCTGAATCACAAGCACTGTTTGGTCTGCTAATTAATTTGACTGCCTTACAGTAGGATCATTTTTCCCCAAGACTATTCTGTCTATGCAGATTCTTACAATAAATCCTGACAACTGTAATTAGAGGATAATTTACATTTCACTTAAGAAAATCATTTAAGTGGGATCAATATAAGTATAGGCAATTCAGAAGTTCGAGTAACAAGTTAAGGTGCCAGTATGTTAAATAAACATCTGTCTTGATTGGTACAGTATGTCAATTAAACCTTAGCCCAAGTAATACTTAGTAAAAGTTACAGCAATGGTTTTAATGCTGCTGTCAGATATGCTAAGTAAAGGGACTAAGTTTTCCTCTGCTTTAAGCTTTCATAAACCCGAATGGCTCGGGAGTGGGAAGACCATGAGCGTATGATCATACGCTCCCTGGACCAAACATAAATGTACCACCCCCTGCCATGACTGAGGGAAGGGATGGCGGTGGAAATGCAATCTGCCATCAGAACGTGATTTATTCCTTAGTTGAGTAGGAGACCTTCCTTGCCCACAGAACTGCTGTTTAATTTGCACCTCATTGAGCCAGAAAAGATGAAGCCAGCCAAAAATCACTAAAATATGTTTGTATAAGAAGAAAGAACTACAAAGTTCTTCCAATGCTTGAGTGAAAGCCTAAAACTACCAGTAATAAACACTGTTTGTCTATTGCCATGGCAATACAGTATTTCCACCTCTGTGCTGTCATATTCCATTATGTTAGCTATAATGCCATAAACATACTTGCATTTTGCAGGTAAAACAGAAAGAGGAAAGGGAGTGAAACAAAAAGCACTATTGTTCATATGCTGTGGTGCTAAAGATGTGCAGAAAACATGCATCACATTTTAATTTAAATTTAACTTTGTCATAGACTCTAAAGCCATTCTCTCTATGTTTTAAAAAAAAAAAAAAAGAAAAGATGGAAAAATAGAAACTTTAGTGAGAAACGAGACATCTTGCTCACTCCTCCCAAAAAAGAAACTAAGAAAATACTCAGCTTCCTCTTGGCTCCTGTGGCCTATTTAGAAGTACTGGTTACCCTGGAAATTCTCAAAAGCACAGATGCTAGAGGTGGAAAAGACTTATGAGGTCACCTAAAGCATTACCTCACCATCACAAAAAAATTTGTGTTGTTAATATATTTTCAAGACAAAGTCATGCTCACTCTTAGCTTTCTTCCTCAGGTTAGACCTATAGTTAATCGCTGGAAAGGTGTTTGAAGTTGCTACAGGGGACACTCCAAATCTCTGCAAAACTCAGGATTACTCTAGATAAATATTGTAAAGATGTTTCGCTACTTTCAGTAGCTGCACTTGAACAAAACTTCATCTTTATAACAGGTAGATTTTTGGGGAGAAATTTTCTTGTTTATAGAGAAACTATAGTATAACTTTATCTACAGATACTATAAAATATATACATGCTATAATGTAACTCTATATACTACATATAACTATATATAGCCACATATATATATATATATATACACACATATATATAAAACACTTTTATAACTCATCACTTTAGCTTTTGTAGATAACAGTTGAAACAGGCCTGCTGGACACAGACACCAGGCTCACTGAAGATCTTTTAACTAGAATTGAAGGAAGAAAAGGATAAAACAAGGCTCAGTTGAGATAAGCCTGGGGGCAATATGCCATTGTTTGAGGGACAATGTTCTAGTGAGGTCCTTTCATCTCCCATCTCAGGGGAAGTAGGGGATGGAGATCCATGCAGCCGCAAAGACACAAGTGTTATCCATGTGTTGGAAACCACAGAAGCACCTGAGAATGGCATGTAGGAATTAGGGCTTCTCCCCCCAAAAATATGGCACTATCATTAGCTCAACTAAAGTGCATCTACACCAATACATGCAGCTTGGGCAAAAAACGGGAGGAACTAGAAGACATTGTGCAGCAGGAAAACTAGGATATAGTTGCCATCACAGAGACATGATGGGAGACTTGTACAACTGGAAGGCTGCAATGGATGAATGTAAACTCTTCAGAAGGGATAGGCAAGGGAGGAGAGGCCCTGTATGTTAGGGAGTGTTTTGATTGTTTAGAGCTTAATGATGGTGATGATAAGGTTGGATGTTTATGCATAAGAATCAGGGGGAAGGCCAACAAGTCAGATATCATCGTGGGATGCTGTTATAGACCAGCCACTCAGGATGAAGAGGTAGACAAAATATTCAGGCTGCCTAGGAAAGCGTTTGACCATCCCTGGAGGCATTTAAATGACATGTAGGTGTGGTGCTTCTGGACATGAATTAATGGAGGACTTGACAATGGCAGATTAACTATTGGGCTTGATCTTAAAGGTCTTTTTTGACCTAAATGCTTCTATGATCCTATAAATTCACTGGTGTAAATTAGTGCAAATTCACTAAAACCTGTGGATCTATTAGCACCTATTGGAGATCTGGTCCTTCATCTTTGTCCTGAATCTAGGGAGGGGTACACTTTTGTCCATCTGCAGCACTGGAATATGCTGGAAACTGCATGTATGTTAAAGACATTCAATCACTGCTGGCTGGTTGGGTTTGAGGTTTTTTTGTGTGTGTGTGAGTTTCCAGTGGCTTTTAAGTTGCTTGACTAGCAGAAAATGTATATGATAATAACTAAGGAGGTGAAATTTCTTCTCCTGTTCTCATCCTTAGAGAATATCTCCTTCCCAAATGTTTTTGTTTCCTGTGTGTAAAATGCAGATAATAGTAATCCTTTCTAAAGAGCTTTGAAATTTGTATTTGAAACATGCTGTTCATAGCAATAGCCTGCAGGCTATTACTACATTCAAATGGACTGCCACCTTGATTTTCGGCAGTGGGAGGTGGCGTTAATCCTGAAGCCTCTTGGACTGTGGGACAGGGTTTCAGATGTGGCTCCCCCACTCACTAATGTGAAAACCTCTTTTTTCCTTTGAGGAGGCATGGTTTGAGATAGTGAGTGGTGAAAAAGCCAGTCTGATTCTTAGTTTGGTGGCCTAATAATAAATATTGTGATTGCTTTAAAATTAATTGTACTGACCTTTAAGCGGGCTGCCAGAATCTAGGCTGGGCATTGCCAGAATTTGCTTTTATAATGAATGTGTTCAGTGAATGACATTACCAAAAGCTTGCATTTCTTCCTTACCAACAACCTAAATATGAACTGCATATACATTAGAGACAAAATAATCTAAGTCTCGGTTATCATCAATGAAATCACACAACTACATTGTGTGATTACATTGTGTGATCACATTACTTGAAATAAACTTGCCTAATTTTATTGTAATTGCCAAGAATATTCTGGCTCTTGTCTCTAAAAATCAGTGCTTTTTCTTATCTTGCTAATATTTCTGAGGGAGGAATGCAGGGGGTCCTTAAAGCTGAGAAAGTTATTGATGTTATTCTGTGAGCTCTTCTGAATAAACAGCAGTGATTCTTTGCTCCATGAGTGTTTACAATTTTATTCAGTTTTTTTTTTTAGTGGAAAAATGATTTAATCTCCCTTGAAGTTGAAAACATCTGGTATTCCAGACTCTCTGTGGTCCATTTGACGGAAGAATTAACATGATGCCCCTTTACTTTTGTCTTTGTTATTCCCGGAGAACCTCCTACCATACTGGCTGTCTGTGAATTGCCATTTCAGAGGGTATTGTGGGTTGGAACAGAACCAGGTAGCCTTCCACAGGATTTCTCTTTTTGGTACAGGGTATTAGGGAGGCAGGGCTATAGAAATTGCTATTTGGTTTTGATATTCCTTCCCTGCAAAGTAGAACTGTGCAGCCGATCTGCAAAAGGAGGAAGGATGGAACCCAGTAGGTCTAAGGTGCATTCAGAAGTATACATGATAGCTTGAAATAGATGATTCTCCTCCCTCCCTCCTCCTCATCTCTCTTTCAATTGTGTTCCTTATATAGCTGGGGAATTGGTTACAGATGGAGAGGGTTCTCCTACATACACTGAAGCAGACAGTATTAAGGCACACTTAAGGAACATGGTGTTGCCTCTTAGTGTTTCTAGGTCCTTGCTGGGAGGCAGTGGTCCAGGCTAGTATAATGGCAGAAAGATGGTGGAAAGACCTAAAGTTCTAGGGAGATTCTTATCCTGCAATTTTGGAAAAGGCCTAAAAACTGCCCTCTGACCAAGTCACGCTGTAAGAATAACCGTAAGCTATCAGAGTACTTCATTTTTGAGGTCTAAACTCATGATTTGTGAGAGTTAGGAAAAGTAGCAGTGCTGCATATTGTATGTCATACCACAGCACTTCTCATCAGTGATCTGTGAGAGAACAGTTTTTTCAATACGAGGTCGACATAGGATGTAAGAAAATGATGTTTAAAATGTTTGTGTTTAGATAAAATCCACAAATCAACAAGCATACACTCACATGCAAAATGGAGCAGAAGCGTGAAATAATTGTCTGTGCAACTTTCCAGGGAAATAAATAAGCTATATATCCTCTGATGCTGAACCTCCCTTGAAACAGCCTTCCTTTACTGTGCGGAAAGGAAGAAGTAATGTTGCTTCATTTCAATGCAAAAGCATTTTTTGCTTGAAGATACATTTTTGGATTTACACAGATGGAATCTCAACATCTTTC